>OW240914.1:174552845-174626203 GCA_933207985.1 Pelobates cultripes
AGAGACAGAGAGGGAAGAATGAGACACAGGGGGAGAAAGAGATGGGGAGGGGGAGAGATGTGGGGGAGAGAGAGACAGGGAAAGGGGGGAGAAAAACAGTGGAAGAGAGGAAGAAAGAGGCAGAGGGATAAGAGAGACTGGGAAGGAGGGGGGAGAAAGAAACATACAGAGGGACGGGGGGAGACAAAAAGGCACACAGAAGGGCTGTATATATCACTGGTGGATCCAGGGGGCAACGGGGCAATTGCCCCCCCTCCCCTGTCCGCAGGCACCATGCGGGCAGGGGAGGGAGGAAGAGAGGACCTGGGAGCTCACCCTGCAGCTCCTCCTGGAACTTCTTACACCACACGAAGCACAAGCGTTGCAGCGATTACCATAGCTTAGCGATTACGCTCTTCACTGAGAGTCAACTCTAGCCCTGGAGCTACGGTCTAGTGTTCACTCTCAACACTGTGACCTCCAGGGATTCCTGGTGGTCGCAGTGGTGAGAGTGAACTCTAGCCCCATAAACACACTGCCCCCACACACACACACACCATACACATTCACACACTGCCCCCATACACACCATACACATTGCCTCACACACACACATACACTGCCCACCCATATACACATAGACCCCCATACACAGCCCCCCATACTAACATTGCCACACACGTACACAGCCCACACACCCTACACATTCACACACTACACCCCCCACACACACTGAACCTTTCACACACATTGCACCACTGCTCCTATTCCCTACTACAGCCCCATATCCCAGCAGATCCCAGGTAAGTTGTCAAACTGTTCTTAAATGGTTTGACTACTTACTCTGGAGCAGTAGTGGTTATTGCGCATGGATTATTTATTTAAATAATCTACAAGTGCCCCAGTAGCCAGCCAGCCAACCCACAGGCTGGCCAGTAGCCAGCCAGTTAGCCAGCCCACAGGCCAGTAGCCAGCCCACAGGCCAGTAGCCAGCCCACAGGCCAGTAGCCAGCCCACAGGCCTACAGCAAGCCACAGGCTTACAGCCAGCAAGCCCACAGCCTGCCAGTCGCAGCCAGCAAGCCACAGCCTGCCAGCCGCAGTCAGCAAGCCCACAGCCTGCCGGCAGTAGCCAGCAAGCCCACAGCCTGCCGGCAGTAGCCAGCAAGCCCACAGCCTGCCAGCCGCAGCAAGCAAGCCCACAGACTGCCAGCCACCAACAGTAATTAAGGTAAGAGGAGCCAACTTGGCCTAGGTATCAGCGAGCTATGTTGTGTTGCTATATTGTGAATAGGAACCAGAGTGTTGGAGAGACCACCCTCCAGGCCCCATTAGACTCCATTGTAGTCTCTAATGGGGCCTGGAGGAGATTCTTTCTAACACACTCTCTAAAGGACACTGAGATAGCCTCTGCTAGAAATTCCCTCCATGGCCCATTAGCCCTCAATTGTAGTCTCTACTGGGGCCTGGAGGCGACTGTTTCCAGCAGGGGATATCTAATGGATGCTGAGATGGCCTCTGTTAGAAAGACCCCCTTCCAAGCCTATTAGACTCCATTGTAGTCTCTAATGGGGCCTTGAGGGGATTCTTTCTAACACACTCTCTAAAGGACACTGAGATAGCCTCCGCTAGAAAGACCCCCCTCCATGGCCCATTAGCCCTCAATTGTAGTCTCTGCTGGGGCCTCGAAGGGCTTATTGCCCTTTTGTTCCTTGTGTCTAAAGATTGTGTAGGGTGTGGCTGGAGGCGGTGAATGGAGGCGGGACAAGGGTGGCGCTTGCTGCAGAGTATGGGTGGGGCCTGTAAGGGGGCCCTTGATTTATTTTGCCCGGGGGCCCTGAGGGTTCTCAGTCTGCCCCTGGGTGTAACCTTATATAGGATCTGATTAGATGAGATGGAAATTTCTGTGCTAGTGGTTAGGGTGGCCACTAGAGGCAAATATTAGTTATTGCAGGAACGAATTTAAGAAAAATGAATAAAGTTCAGATTTTAGATTTTTGAATCTTGACAGCACCCCTCCCATAGGAAAGCATTGTGTCAATGCTTTCCAATGGTGATTCCAAGGTTGTCCTTATGCAGAGCGTGAGGATGTCCAGCGTCACTTAAGGGACTCACACTCGGCTAGTATCCAGGAAGAGCCAGTGTTAGTTCTGCAAGGTAATTATTGCAGTTCTCTAAAACTGCTATGTTTTACATTAAAGGACTAAAGGGGACAGGGACACTGCACCCAGACCACTTCAATAAACTGAAATGGTCTGGGTGACTATAGTGTCCCTTTAAATAGGTCAAATAGCTATTTAACTTTTCTTTTCACAAAAAGTACTGGCAAACAGCTCTTCAACTTAAATATTATTCAAACTCTAAATTCCACTTATAATTAAGCAAAATTAATATTTAAGGGACCACGCCACACTTGTAAAGCACTTCAGCATGCTTGATGACGAGTGTGAGGATTATCCTATTTCATTTCCTTTGAGAAAACTGCAAGTCCTATGTTCAACCCCGTAGCTTTCTAAAACACCATAAAACCTGGACATGGGGGGAACTACTGTACTTGGGAGACTTTGCTGAACACAAATAGAGTGTTTCAAAACAGTAAAAACTTATCACGACGATATCACCAATAAAAGTGCAGTTTTTCTTTAATAAATGCAAAAAACAAACATGAACTCTAACTTTGGGCAGCATTTGTGACTAAGTGGCTACTAAAAAGACTGAACATACCCCATTTTAAATACCCTGGGTTGTCTACTTGTTCATTTTCATTTCTGGCCTGCCATACCGTCTCAAAGGCAACATCTAACAAATTTCAATTTGCAAAAACAGAAATTGGCATACTTATGTTTGAAGCTGTAACTTCCCAAAACACCATCAAACCTGTACACGAGGGTTACTGTTGTACTCGTGCGACATTACTCTACACAAATATAACACTAATGTTATACTCAACCTGCACTGTATTCTTCTTCTTTACTATCAATTTTTAAAAAATGTGCTGACATATGTACACTTATCCTGATACAGCATGTCACATCGGTGCTAATTTTCTAGTGTCCAATGTATACTCCTAACATGCACATCAAAAATAAAGAATTATTAAAGGGACACTATAGTCACCAGAACAACTACAGCTTAATGTAGTTGTTCTGGCGAGTATAATCATTGTATGCAGGCATTTTCATGCAAACACTCCACTCCTCAGATGCACAGTAGGCAGCAGTGCCGTTAAAGGACCACTCTAGGCACCCAGACCACCTCAGCTTAATGAAGTGGTCTGGGTGCCAGGTCCTTCTAGGGTTAACCCATTTTTTCATAATTATAGCAGTTTCAGAGAAACTGCTATAATTATGAATGGGTTAAGCCTTCCCCCTAATCCTCTAGTGGCTGTCTCATTGACAGCCACTAGAGGCGCTTGCGTGCTTCTCACTGTGAAAATCACAGTGAGAGCACGCCAGCGTCCATAGGAAAGCATTGTAAATGCTTTCCTATGAGACCGGCTGAATGCGCGCGCAGCTCTTGCCGCGCGTGCGCATTCAGCCGGCGGGGCGTAACGGAGGCGGAGAGGAGGAGGAGAGCTCTCCGCCCAGCGCTGGAAAAAGGTAAGTTTTTACCCCTTTCCCCTTCCAGAGCCGGGCGGGAGGGGGACCCTGAGGGTGGGGGCACCCTCAGGGCACTATAGTGCCAGGAAAACGAGTATGTTTTCCTGGCACTATAGTGGTCCTTTAAGCATCTCCACACTCTGCATTGATTCAATGCATCTCTACGAGGAGGTGCTGATTGGCCAAAACTGCATTTGCCCCCCCTTCCTTGCCAATTTTAGCCAATCCAATGCTTTCCCCATGGAGATTATGTCACCAAGGGGGCGGGGGTGCGGGACCAGCGACGGCAGACCTGAGTGGTGCTGGAAATAAGGTGCGTTTTATTAACTTTTAAAGGGGCTGAGGGGGGGAAGGGGTTAACACTATATGGTCAGGAATACATGTTTGTGTTCCTGACCCTATAGTGCTCCTTTAGTAAAAAATACATTTTTAAAAGACTGGATATACCCCATTTTGATTACCCTGGGTTGTCTACTTTTATAAATGGTATGCCAAGATTGGGTTAATTTTCATTCCAGGACTACCATATGGTCTCAAAGGTCACAGAGGCCCAGCAAACCAGTCTGGCAAATTTCAATGTGCAAAAATGGAAAAGGGGAGTTTGACCCTGTAAGTTTCCAAAAACCCATAAAATCTGTACATGGAGGGTATTGTTGTACTCCTGAGACATTGCTGAATTCAAATATGTGTATTTTATTGCAGTAAAATCTAATAGTATTAGGTTATGACATTCACAGTTAAAATGTCATGTAGAACTTGAAAAATAACAAAATGTCTTAATTTCTCACACTTTTCAAGATTTTATTCACAATTATGATTCATATATAAATATGTGATGTGACATGAAAGCCCTGTTTCCCCTGAATAAAATGATATATAATGTGTGGGTGCACATAATATGAAAGAGGTGACTTATGGTTGAACAGACATATAGCGCAAATTCCAGGTTTTGTTTACGTTTTGATCACAACGTATACATCTGGCTCCGTCCTTTAGGGGTGTAATGCTTTATTAATTTGCTTGGATGCAACAATCTATGGTAGTTAACCTCTAGTAGTAATATCTAGTAGAGGTACTACTAGATGTGTCAAATTTCCACAAAGTTTGAAAACAATGAAAAGATTACAATTTATGTAGGATGAAAGTCATTTTATTACTGGTTTGGGGCCACCCCACATAGATATTACTTGTATGATAATTAGGCTGTATAATGGGAATGACTTTCACTCCATTACAGTAAATGTTACCTTCAGTATTTGTTTTTTCTAACTTGCTACATACAATGATACAAGTCATGCTCTTTGCTTCCCTGGTCACCTTGGATTTTCTATAGGATTAAATGGACATTATAGTCACCAGAACAACAACAGCTTATTATATTTGTTTTGGTGAGTAGAATCATCCCCTTTAGGATTTTTGCAGTAAGCACTGTCTTTTCAGAGAAAATGCAGAGTTTACATTACAGCATTGAGATACCTCCAATGGCCACAGGACCAGTGCAAAGATATTTGGGTACACAGGTGAAGATATTTTGGCATCCTCCCTCCCACCACCAAAATAAAGCATCTTCACCTGTGTGCCTCTTAACCCCCCTTTTGTGTGTTATCCCCTCTTTTAACGGTCTTACATCCTTTAGTGCATCTTATGCCCTATTTTCCCCATTTTGTGTCTTACACCTCCCTTGTGTATCTCTTACAACCCCTCTTTGTGTGTCCTACACCCCCTTTGTGTCTCCCCTTCTCTCACAGCCCATTTATGTCTTTTACTCTTCCCAGCTCCTTCGTGTTTCTCTTTCACCCCCCGCCCGTCTGTCTCCCCCCAGCCCATCTGTGTCTCTGTTTCCTCTTCTCCAGCCTCTCTGTATCTCTTTCACCCCATGCCCCTTTGTTTTACCACCCCCAGGCCCTTCTGTGTGTCTCGTTCATCTCCAGCCCCTCTGTGCGCATTTCTCCCCACTTAGGCCCCCTGTATGCCACTCTCCCCTCCATGTCCCTTAGTGTTCCTCTCCCCTCTATGTCCCTTAGTGGTCCTCTCCCTTAGTGGTCCCCTCCCAGTCCCCTAGTGTTCCTCTCGCCTCCCCTTCCTGTCCCTTAGTGGTCCTCTCCCCTCCCATCCATTAGTGGTTCTCCCCTCCCCTCCATGTCCCTTAGTGGTCCTCTCCCCTCGCTTCCCTGTCTCTTAGTGCCCTGCCATCCCCCTTAGTGGTCCCCCCCATCCTTTAGTGTTGCTCTCACTCCCCCCTCCCCCCTTAGTGGTCCTCTTCCCTCCCTCCCTGGAATGTCTCAATATCTCTCTTGTACCATGGCCGAGCGGACCGCAGTACAGGAGCATCTGATTCCTGTACCTGGTCGGACTGACAGAAGTGCTCTCTCATATAGAGACTCCTGTACCGCGGTCCTCTACGTTACATTGAGTGGCTGGTAGGAGGGAGCGCTGTGCGTTTTCTTCTTGACGGTCACTCTAATCTAGCGCCCCCTGGGCCAGTGTGCCCTAAGGCAGCCGCCTGTGCCACCTTATGGACGAGCTGGTCCTTACTGGCCAATCTTCAAAGGGCTGCTAAAGGTGCTTCCTGGGGCAGTGCAGCACAGTGTGCAGCACTTCCATTCAGTGTCTCCACCCTCTGCATGGAGGCACTGAACTTTCCTCATAGAGATGCATTGATTCAATGCATCTCTGTGAGGAGATGCTGATTGGCCGGGTGTGTTTGGCTTGTGCTGATGCCCTGATCTCCCTTCTTGACATTCTCAGCCAATCCAATGCTTTAACAACATTTCTGGTTATGTCAGCCAAGAAGGCAGATCAAGGGCAGAGCCAACAGCAGCAGACTGGAATAAGGGTAAGACTTTACTATATTTAGGGGGGCAAAAGGGGCATGATTGTGTTCCTAACCCTATAGTGTTCCTTGAAGGAGGCAGCCATGTCCTAGGCTAAGTTGCACATATCCTAGTTTGGTGTTCATTTTAATAATTGCAAGAAAAACTTGTGATGTGCTGCCCCACCTGTCCCTATGTACACACAGCCGTATAACTCCTTATGTCTTCTTGAAGATGGCAGCTACAAAGTAAGTTACTTTTTCATGTTTCACAACTTATTTCGCTCCTCTGCACATCTTTTGGAGGGCGTCAAGTTTTATGATGCTATTAAAAATCAAGTTTAGCACATGGCACGCACATCACATTGCAGTAATATGTGGATACGTATCTCTTATGTTCTCCTATGCTGCTTTCCTATTATCTGCATTGTCAACCACAAAGCAAATTGATACAGTACATCAAATATCTTGCAACTGATACAAATTGCCAAGCACAGGTTATCACTTTTGTCCAGAGCTCTGTAAAAAAAACCTGATTGACTTTTTTTATTAAATGGTTTATTTTTCATTCTCTTCGAACATTTGTCTATCCATCTGTAAGTGCTGCAAAACAGAGTGCTTCATTGATTTTTTTTTTCTTTTCTTGCACAGACTTCATTAAACTTTCATATGCTGAATATAGAAGAATATTTGCTCAAAAATAGTATTAAAGGACCACTATAGTGCCAGGAAAACATATTCGTTTTCCTGGCACTATAGTGCCCTGAGGGTGCCCCCACCCTCAGGGTCCCACTCCAGTGGCGCTGAAGGGAGAGGAAGGGGTTAATCCATTACCTCTTTTCCAGCGGCGCTGGGACTCTCCTCCCTCTTCTTCTGTCATCGGCTGAATGCGCATGCCGCGCGCGCATTCAGCCAGTCTCATAGGAAAGCATTCGCAATGCTTTCCTATGGACGCTGGTGTCTTCTCACTGTGATTTTCACAGTGAGAAGCGCGGAAGCGCCTCTGTCAATGAGACAGCCACTAGAGGCTGGATTAACTCTAAAGTAAAAAGGGTTAACCCTAGATGGACCTTCATTAAGCTGAAGTGGTCTGGGTGCCTAAAGTGGTCCTTTAAAGCCTTCCTGACACTACGCATTTTTGGTTATTTACAAATAAGCTTTAAGAAGAACTGTGAGGACATTGGTACTACAAATCAATGAACAACACTAAGATTTGAAAACATTCCCTATGAAAAAGGTCCTTGCCCTACCAACCTCCATCACTACATTCTTACAGTAGTTTGACATGTTGGACTATAATTTTACTTCTGCTTTCAGTGATATATCAAGGATCACATCTCATCACCACAATTTCTAATAGCAAACATTACAGTAAATTCTAAACCTTGCAGAGATTTGCCACAAAGAATAGAAAAATAGGATTTCTCTTAGAGCAGGAGAATATTTTTTTTTACAATAAGGATATTCATTATTTACCGATAAGGTCAAAGAAAATTTATATATAGTGAAAAAGCTTTTTTGGAGTCAAGAAGGATTTCCCCCTATTTTCTGGTAAAAAATAAAATTAAAATAAAAACCAACTGCGCTTTATCTTTATTTTGGATCCATAGCAGAAACAGACATGTGAAATGTTAAATCTGTTGCACTTTAGCCCTTTTTAAAAATATGGTAAAGAGCTCCTGCTGTATAACATTTACAAATCAAATTCACTGCTGAACGATATCAAATTGATTTCCAAAATCAGTCCCGTGCAGCCTACAATTAGTCACCCACTTAAAGGACCACTATAGGCACCCAGACCACTTCAGCTTAATTTTCAGCTTTATTTTTTGAATAAGTCATCAGGATTTACATCTGCACAGAGTAATTTTATCATCAAGTTACTAGAATATATCCTCACTCATAACTTTTTTGTATTCAATGGTCAATACTACTTACAGTTAAAGGGCACAGCTATGGGCACGGCTTGTGCCCCTAGCTATGCCAACCTTTACTTAGGTTGGTGGGAAGAGACCATTTTACCAGCTATCACCAAAGACCAGTATGACACGTATATCTATAGTTGGCATAGATATATCGATGACATCCTGGTCTTTTGGTTGGGGTCGATTAAACAATTTCAAGATCTAGTGAATCTACTTAATATCAACAATATTGGCCTTAAACTTACACATGTGATAGATTCGGAACATTTGGTTTTTCTGGATCTAGATATCCAGATACATGAGGATGGTAAAATTGAAACCACACTTTTCAGAAAAGATACAGCAACTAACAGCTTACTAAACTGGACAAGTTATCATCCAATGAAATTAAAATCTGGGATACCGTATGGCCAATATCTCCGTGCGAGACGAAATTGCTCTAATGAATCAACCTTCCAATTGGAAGCAAAGAAACTGAGACTAATGTTCAAAAAGAAGGGCTATCCTAATAGGGTTCTTAAACGAGCCTATCAACGAGCCCTCTCGACCAACAGGAGTGATAGCCTGAGAAACATCAGATCTAGAACTGAAATAAAGACAACTCGGTGCATTGGCACTTATGATCCCTACTGGGATAAGATACGAAAAATTATCTCTCGGAATTGGCCCATTTTACAACATGATATGGATCTAAGTGACAGTATTGAAAAATTTCCCCAGATGACTGCTCGTAGAGCAAGAAATTTGAAAGACATTCTTGTCCACAGTCACACAGAACCCGTCAAGTCATTACAATCCACCTGGTTAAAACAAACTACTGGAGTATTTCGATGTGGGCATTGTAAAGCCTGTCAGTATATTAAACCAACAAAAACTGTCAGAAGCTCTAGAACTAAAAATGAATATACGGTTAAAGAATTCATTAACTGCAGCTCAACACGGGTGATATATTTAATCACCTGTTGCTGCGGTATACAATATGTAGGAAAGACCTACCAGCAATTTAAATGGAGGATACTTCAACATGTCTGTTCAATTACCAATTTGAACATTTCGACCCCAATAGCCAATCATGTTCGCAACTATCATGAGGCAGACCCCACAAAATTAACTTTCCAGGCCCTGGAGAAACTCACTTTAAACACAAGGAAGGGTAACTTTAATAAGATATTACTCATGAAAGAGTCCAGATGGATATATATTTTAAAGACATTGTCACCAGATGGGCTCAATGAGGAATTTAATTTTACCCCCTTCATACATTAATAATGAATCATTAATAGTCTATCTGCATATTAACACATTTTTTCCATAGCCATTATTAGTGACCTATTTCTATTCTAATTAGATTGCGTTCCAAGGGATAGCCATACAAACTAATTATTTATTATGCCTTATTTAGATACATTAGACACTGTCTTAAGTTCAATATATCAGTATTCTTTCTACATCTATGATATAGTGTTTTCTGTTTAGACAAATCCTTATTTAAGCCTTGTTTAAGACTTATTAGGACACCCTTGCATTGTACTTTTTCTTATATACCATCAAGGCTGATTATGTCTGATTTTCATCTTTAATAATATTATTAGTGGCTCCCGGAATGATATCATATTTATATCATTGACCATTGAATGGTATTATTTACATAAGAATTTGCCCCTATGATATGTTATGGAATCTAATCGTTTCTGGGTCTTATTTTAGGTGTGTTTTGACCTCTATCCATAGAGCTATTTCAGAATATATTCAAACGTATTTAATAATTGCACATATAAATCTGTCTTTATTATCAAATATCTGTTTAGTAGCTTAGTCTACACGTTATATTTTATTGCTTTTGGGAATTCCAATTCTGTCACCAAAGGGTTAATTATTGCAGCCGCAAAGATCATTCTATCCCTCCAAATGCTTTCCGTTACGTCATTTCAGGCAACCAATGGGGAACTGCCTGCTCGGACCAATCAAACGACTTCTTTGGAATTTTAAACCCGGTGCTCACGCACCCCTCGTTTCCTCTCTGACGAGCTAGGTGTAGCGAAACGCGCGCGTCAGAGGATTGTGGTGTGCTGCACTCCTTGGATCCTTAAGGCAGCACACAGACTAGCGACCGCGCTGTTTTCATTCCATATTTCTATTTAAACATATATAGCGTCTATTTCTATTTTTGCAGATCTTATATTTTTTATATAGCTCTATCTTGACAAATAGATCTTTTGGGGGGGTGGAGCTAGGTGCCCTCGAAGGCACGGGACACATATTCATATAGAGGGTGTTACCTTTTATCATACTGTTATCAACTGTTTGTATCATTGGACGTTCCTGGTATATGATACTTTGTAGCACGGGTTATTGCTACTTGATTTATACATGTGTCTTTTGTTCTACTCTCTCCCTCCTAGATATTCTCATGTATGCTTTACTGTCGGTATAGTGATTTCTGGCTGTTGCCGTTCTATATATACCCTTTATATCTAGTCAATTAGTGGTATCCTTTTAATTGGATTACCACTCTAGCCACTTCAATACTGGTTTGAATATCAGCTCAACGTTTATTTAATGATCTTATTTTTCTTTCATTTATCAATATTTATGGTTTCATTAGTTCATTAAAATAAATGTCTCAGATATTTAAAGGACCTATATAGTCCTATAGCATTTTTTGACATTTAAAGCAACAGACTTTATAATTCATTGTTGAGCCACCAGGATTTTTGAATGTATGGCACACTATTAGCCACTATGGACAGGAACAGCTTTCTAGATTGTGTCACATTTACTTGTTGATAGGACCTATATTGATCTACAAGCTTAGTTTTGGTTTCCATAGTACCAGACCACACTACTGATCATTGATCCATCAGATCGGCATTCTGCTTTTCTAGCTTGACTAATTACCAGCCACTACCGATAGCAATAGTTTCTCATATTTTGATCTGCAATTATATTTTGTTTTTATCATATTCAACGACTTATTTTTATATTTTTATTTTTTGGTGTTTATTTGGTAGCACACATTTGGGTTACATTTTTGTAGTGTTCAATAAATCTTTATTATTTTTTGTTCTTTTATTTTAGTGGTTCTGTCTGGCCTAGATAGCAGGCTTTTTGTTGGTTATTTTGAAACCCCTTTTCTTGATGCATATATCTCGCATCATGTATTAGATACATTCCTCTTTTTGTACTTTTAGACCATGTATACATTTTTACTCTCTTGTGCACAATAGCAACTACATTGGACTTGTATTTGCCTTTTTCAAGTGATTTTCTGTATTTTAGGTTTTTAGCTAGCAACATCACAATCCGCTATATTGAAAACGCAGCCAGTGTATTAAATTATGAAATGCAAATGAAGAACCAAATAGAAACATTGTTTCTGTTTAGCCTCTTAAACTAATTATGGCTAAGGGCAGAAAAGGACAAAATTTAAGCCAACTGACAAGGAACCAAGATAGAGGCACCGAGTTTCAGAATAGAGGTAAATACAGCTGTGAGGATTTCAACTTTGACTTTTTTTCCAGACATCAGAGACACAAATTTGCTAAAATATGAGAGACATAAATATAATGTTAAATATTCTGAAGCATGAAGGTTCCCCTTTAAGACTTTATCTATTAACTGTCTTTATCTATTCATAAGAAGAAGTGTTTAAATATCAATTAATTTATTTTGCCAATTTCTCAATTTTAAGAGATAAGACATCAAAAAAATGGAAGTTTAGGTAACTAAACTATGTAACTAAAGCTGAGAACCTCTAACATATTCATCCTCACCTTGTGCCGCTCAGCAGCTATGCGCCAGTATACCAGACTTCTGCAACATGTTGGTGGACGCCGACTGCTGCAGATCCGCGCCATTTTATAGCCCCACGTCCGCCCACAGCTATGACGTCAACATGTGCGTGACGTCACGCAAAAGAAGCACACGCACGTTCTGGGGTCAAAGGCAGGTTACGGCCAATCGGATCCTTAGGAGGCTTATTTAAACACATATTTACTTCTTCTCATTGCCCTGTCGTGGTTTCCCTTAGTAGGTTATCCGAGAGAGTGTTCCTGAGCATTTATTACTGGTTACTGACTTTGGCTTCGTTTTGACAACCCTGTATTCTGGTATCCTTGACTTTTGGATTTCCCTCATCGTTGTGTCTCCTTCTGTGTCCCTGACCTCGGCAAGTATTCGGTCTATTCTCTGGTACGTTAAGTCCGGTCATTCTAAGGCCCGGTAAGACGTTACCTTTAGTCCTAGGTGTGATATAATTCTGCGTGCTGGATCTACTAGTAATCCTGACATTACGACATGGCCATAGATCCTGCAGAATTGTGACAGCACATAGAAGCTTGCGAGAGAAAGCTAGAGGAAAATGATCACCGTATGGATCAATTTGCCCAGGCTTTCTTACTCGGACAGCACATCTACAGCCTGAGGTTTCTCTGACTATGTCACTTCTGCCTAATGTACCCCCACTTCCACACCTAAGAACCTTAAGGGGACAGATATCCTTGATATCACGGCCCTTTGCAACAAGAAAAGCTTTGGAGGCAAAGCCCTGATGGACTCAGGGGCAGCAGGAAACTTCATTGACATACATTTTGTTAAAAACATTTAATACCTATTAAGGAGAGATCATCACCTCTGGCCGTTGAGGCTATTGATGGGAGACCTCTCTCTTAACCCTTGATTACCCACGAAACCTTGCCTATTAACATTTCCATAGTAGCTTTACACAAGGAAAACATAACATTCCAGATAATTGCTTCTCCTTCTTGTCCTATCAGATTAGGATTTCCCCTTACTGAATGTGATGGTGAGTTAAACAGACTTATGCTGTAACTCACTACTTCAGCTTGTAATGGTAGGGTGGCAGGCAGGCTAACCACCCTCCTTATACATTGCTATTCTTTTTGTGATTTATTTCTGTATTTATGTTATGATTTCCTGCATGTAGCAGACAATAATTTTATGTCATTTTTGTATTTTGAGTATTTAAGCATATCATTACCAAGATGAAATATAATTGCTTATAATGATAAAGGGATTTATTTAGTAGATGTGAAGTGCTTTCTCTACTATTGTTAACCATCTGCACTATCACTGGATATTTTCTCTTTTTCTTTACATATAACCACATTATTTGGAGGAATCATAAAACATTCTAAGAGTTTGTATTCCATTCTCCTTATTGTCTCTATAGTGGTGTTTCTTTTTGCTCCACTCATTACTTCACATATATCGGTGATATAAATATATATATAGATAGATAGGCTAGATGGTCTTTGTTCTTATCTCGCTTTAACGTTCTTATAACTTACAGACCTGGTCCCAAAAATGTTAAAGCTGACACCTTATCTAGACAGTTTGACATTGAATCAGAAAAAGAACAAGAGACATCCCCTATTGTTCCACCTGAGTGTATCATTGCTTCCACTGTTCTTTCCTTATCATCACCTCTGTTTGGTGCTATCATAGAGGCTCAATCCCAGGCACCTTGCAATAAACCTCCAGATAAATAGTTTGTTCCACTGATCGAAAGAGAGAAGGTAATGAAGGTATTCCACAACAATGTGACTGCTGGGCATCCAGGCATTAATAAGTCCACACCGCTATCCTAAGATCATTTTGGTGGGATTCACTCAGGAAAGATGTCAAGGAATATGTGCAGGCCTGTTCAGTATGTGCAGTTTCTAAGGTTCCTCATGAACTTCATTGTGGATTATTACATCCGCTTCCTGTATCTAGTGTTCCATGGGCTCATTTATCCATGGATTTTATTATTATTATTATGATATTTATAGAGTGCCGTCAAATTCCGCAGAGCTTTACAATGGGTGGACGTACAGACATGTAGTTGTAACCAGACAAGTTGAACACACAGGAACAGAGGGGTTGAGGGCCCTGCTCAATGAGCTTACATGCTGGAGGGAGTGGGGTAAAATGACACAAATAGGTAAGGATAGTATTAGACTAATGACAGTTGCAGAAGAGGAATCAGTCAGGAGCTATTAACAGTTTAATTGATACGCTTTTATGAAGAAGTGGGTTTTTAACGATTTTTTGAAGGAGTGGAGACTGGGTGAGAATCTAATGGAGGAGGGAAGCGAGTTCCACAGGAACGGTGCAGCCCTTGAGAAATCTTGAAAGCGAACATCAGAGGTGGGAGTACGGACAGAAGATAGACGTAAGTCTTCAGCAGATCGTAAGGGCCTAGACGGGACATACTTGTGTATAAGGGAGGATAGATAGGTGGGAGCAGCATTATGTAGAGATTTGAAAGCAAGAACCAGAATTTTAAATTGAACTCTATATTTTATAGGAAGCCAATGTAGGGATTGACAGAAGGGTGAGGCATGGGAGGTGCGGGCCGACAGGAAGATGAGTCTCGCCGTCGCATTCATTATGGACTGTAACGGCGCTAGTTGGGAGCACGTAAGACCACTGAGAAGTGGATTACAGTAGTCAAGGCGAGAAAGGACTGTGGAATGGACCAACACCTTAGTCGCATCTGGCGTTAAGTAGGGGCGGATGCGCGCAATGTTTTTGAAATGGAAATGACAGGATTTGGCGATGGATTGAACATGATTTTATCGTGGAACTTCCTAGTCCTAATGGTTATACCACAATCCTTATTGTGGTTGACCGCTTTTCCAAGATGGCTAATTTTATTCCTCTCAAAAAATTGCCTTCCTCTCAAGACCTGGTTCTTATCTTTATACGAGACATTGTCAGACTACATGGTATTCCTCAAAATAGTCTGTCTGACAGAGGTTCTCACTTTGTATCTCGTTTTTGGAAAGCTTTCAATAAACAGTTGGGTATTGAGTTTTAGTTTTCTTCCACCTACTATCCCCAAACCAATGGCACGGCTGAGAGGGCTAACCAATCATTGGAATTGTATTTACGTTGTTTTGTGAATAGCACACAAGGTAACTGGTCCAAATTATTGCCCTGGGCCAAGTTTGCCAGGAACAATGCTACCCATGACTGTTCCGGACATAGTCCATTCTTTGTCAATAACAGTCGTCATCCTACTGTCCTACCAGCTGTTTTTTCTGACACAGCTATCCCTGCTCTAGATTATCACCTTGCTTCTATTCGTGAGACTTGGACCAAAATTCACTCTGCTCTCGAGACTGCAGCTGATCGTTTTAAGTTTCATGCTGATAAACGGCGTGGTGCCAACCATGTTTACTAGGTGGGTGAGTGGGTGTGGTTATCATTGTGCAACATCAAAATAAAAGTTCCTAGCAGGAAATTTGCCCCTAGATTCCTTGGTCCATTTCGTATCATTTGGAGAATTAATCCCTTGAGGACACATGACATGTGTGACATGTCATGATTCCCTTTTATTCCAGAAGTTTGGTCCTTAAGGGGTTAAAGGACCACTATAGGCTCAATGAAGTGGTCTGGGTGCCAGGTCCATCTAGGGTTAACCCTGCCTGCTGTAAACATAGCAGTTTAAGAGAAACTAGCAGTTTAAGAGTGCTGAGGGAGCCTGGCGCTGGAGAAAGGTAAGCCTTTAACCCCTTGCTCCCCCTAGAGCCCGGCGGGAAGGGGGCCATGAGGGTAGGTGGGACCTATTAACACTATAGTGCCAGGAAAACGAGTTTGTTTTCCTAGCACTATAGTGGTCCTTTAACCCTGTTTAATATTCTCTGGCACTTCCTGCCTTACGTATTCCTAATACATTTCATGTTTTGTTACTCAAACCGCTTATTTGCAATAAGTATACTGTCCCAAGTGTGCCCCCTCCTCCATTGGTTGTTTCTGGACAGGAGGAGTATGAAGTCTCCTCCATAATTGATTCCAGGTTTTCTCGTGGTTCTTTACAATATTTGGTTGATTGGAGGGGGTATGCCGAGCGTTCTTGGGTTCCGGCTTCCGACATTCATGCTGGCTGCAAGATTCGTTCTTTCCACACCAAGTTTCCTCTCAAGCCTGGTCCTGCCCGCCCAGTGGGAGGTCTTCAGGTGGTGGGTAATGTAACATATTCATCCTCACCTTGTGCAGCTCAGCAGCTATGCGCCAGTATACCTGACTACTGCAACATGTTGGTGGACGCCGACCGCTGCGGATCCTTGCCATTTTATAGCCCCACGTCTGCCCCCGGCTATGACAACGTCAACGTGCATGTGACGTCATGCAAAAGACGCACACACACGTTCTGGGGTCAAAGGCCGGTTACGGACAAACGGATCCTTAGGAGGCTTATTTAAACACATTTTTACTTCTTCTCATTGCCCTGTCGTGGTTTCCCTTAGTAGGTTATCCGAGAGTGTGTTCCTGAATATTTATTTCTGGTTACTGACTTTGGCTTCGTTTTGACTACCCTGTATTCTGGTATCCCTGACTTTTGGCTTTCCCTCATCGTTGTGTCTCCTTCTGTGTCCCTGACCTCGGCAAGTATTCTGACTATTCTCTGGTACATTAAGTCGGCCATTCTAAGGCCCGGTAAGATGTTACCTTTAGTCCCAGGTGTGATATAATTCTGTGTGCTGGATCTACTAGCAATCCTGACAGAACCATAACAGGCGATTGCCACTTGGCAGTACAAGTGAGAATTTGAAGTCAATTCAAAGTAACTTACAAATTTAAGGCCAAAATAGCCGAACTGGGGTAAAATGACACAAATAGGTAAGGATAGTATTAGACTAATGACAGTTGCAGAAGAGGAATCAGTCAGGAGCTATTAACAGTTTAATTGATACGCTTTTATGAAGAAGTGGGTTTTTAACGATTTTTTGAAGGAGTGGAGACTGGGTGAGAATCTAATGGAGGAGGGAAGCGAGTTCCACAGGAACGGTGCAGCCCTTGAGAAATCTTGAAAGCGAACATCAGAGGTGGGAGTACGGACAGAAGATAGACGTAAGTCTTCAGCAGATCATAAGGGCCTAGACGGGACATACTTGTGTATAAGGGAGGATAGATAGGTGGGAGCAGCATTATGTAGAGATTTGAAAGCAAGAACCAGAATTTTAAATTGAACTCTATATTTTATAGGAAGCCAATGTAGGGATTGACAGAAGGGTGAGGCATGGGAGGTGCGGGCCGACAGGAAGATGAGTCTCGCCGTCGCATTCATCTGTATCTGTATCACTAGAAGGCTTGTCACAGAGCACTCTCGCTATCCAAATAGCTCTCCAATAGGAGGGTCCGCGCCCGAATTACAGCATATTACATTTTTACAGGTTCGCACCTATACTCCGATACAGCAAGTAGATTCAAGGGTGCAGCAGCATATAGTGGTCTACAAGAAGGATTTCCTGGACCATCGGGGAGATACCAAGATCCAGGTATCCTCTGATGCCTCCCTGACTTCCCCGCAAAATAGCGCTCTATTTGGTCGAGGAACTGAGCGATACCAGCTTAAAGATTGACCGGACCTCGTCACAGTCCCGGTTCTGAAGGTTTTCCGGGTATCTCCCTGTCAGGAGCTCAATATATAAAACAAGTTCAGACAATCACAAGAGGTCCTCAGGTCTGGCTGGATGCACAGTAAGTGTCGGAGGCCCCATACCAATCCCCACAGTGACAATTGCCCCTTTTGCTGGGGAGGGAGGCAGACTACCTTCTCTGCCTGGGTTGCAATCTGCCACTGGAGAGGGAGACTGGCTACCTCGTCTTCTCCTTAGGTTGCAATCTGCCGCCGAGGAGGGAGGTCAACTAACCATGTCCTCTTCATGGGTTGCAATCTGTCGCTGTGGAGGGAGGCTGGTTACATCCTCAACTTTGAGCCCAATCTGATGCTTGGGAGGGTGGCCTACTACCTCCTCTCCTTGGAGGTCAATCTACCAATGGGAAGTGAGGCCAATCTGCTGATGGGGAGGGAGGCATGTTACCTCCTCTCCCTGGAACCCTGTCTGCCATATGGGAGAGAGAACAACTACCTCTTCTCCCTGGAGCCCAATCTGCTGCTGGGGAGGGAGGCAGATTACATCTCCAGAGAGCATCATGGATTTGGGCCAACCGTCCAGCATCACTGTGATTCAGGTGTGGAGAACATCTACTTGACAAACATTCTTGGTTGTGAAGTCTATTAAATCCCCAGTCTCTGGGACCCGCTGCCATAACAAAGCCTGTAATCCTTTCTAGGATGGAATGTTATGGTCTTTTTCAAGAGCTTAAGTTGTTTTTGGCACTACAGGTGTCCTTTAAGTATAATTGCCCAAAAATTAACTAAGCAAGCTTTATCTAATTAGAGCTTTAGATCATTTGACCCTTTCTGACCCTGCTATTAACAGCTTATAGCCCCTCATATCTCTTCACAGATCCATAAGTATGCCCCTCCTCTCTGCCCATGACCACCTCCTGACCGCTGCTCGCACCCATACGGCCAACTCGCGCTTGCAGGACTTCTCGTGGGCGGCTCCCTTCCTATGGCTCTGTAGGAAAGCTTATGGCCTCCCAGAGTAACCTCTACCTTACATACATGTCTCTTGCTCTCTCCTATAGGGCAGCGCTTTGCTCTCTCCTCCAGCTCTGCTTCACTCCCACCTTATTTGATTGATATTTCCTGTCCTAATGTGATTTATACCCCACCTCCTATAGCCTGTAAGCTCGTTTGAGCAGGGTCCTCTTCAACCTATCGTTTCTGTAAGTTTTCTTGTAATTGTCCTATTTATAGTTACATCCCCCCTCTAATAATATTGTAAAGCACTACAGAATCTGTTGGCAATATATAAATGGCAATAATAACAATAACAATAATAATAATAATAATACTGTATATACTCGAGTATAAGCTGAGTTTTTCATTGCCATAATACAGACCAGGACCGCCGGGCTCATTACAAGCCCGGCGGTCCTGTTGGGGGCTGGCAGAGAGCTGTTACTTACCTTCCTGTAGCCCCTGTCAGCTCCCTTCTACTCTGTGCAGCTCCCCTGTCAGCTCCATTCTGCTTCCAGTGTAAGTCTCGCGACACCCGCGGCCGCGCGGCACGCAAACAGCGAGACTTTCACTGTAAGCAGAACGGAGCTGACAGGGGAGCTGCACGGAGGAGAAGGGAGCTGACAGGAGCTGCAGGAAGGTAAGTAACAGCTCTCTGCCAGCCCCCCCACTGCACAGCCCATCCACTGGACCACCAGGGATTAACATAGCCCCCCTCCCTGGCCAGGCAATAAGCAGGGAGGGGGGACAAAAAAACAATTAAATAAAAAAAAATACAAATATTAAAATAAAATTATAATATTCAAATAATAATATGAATATTAAAATAATATTAAAATAAAATAATAATATTAAAATAAAAAAATAAAACAATAAAAATGCCCTCTCCTCACCCAGTTTACACACACTACACACACACACACACACACACACACTGCATTATATACACACTGCATTCACACAAACACACACTGCATTATAGACACACTGCATTCACACAAACACACTGTATTATATACACACACACTGCATTCATTATATACACACACTACACACAAACACACACACTGCATTATATACACAAACACACACACACTGCATTCATTATATAGACACACTGTAAATAAATATTCAATTAATGTAATTTTATTGGGATCTAATTTTATTTAGAAATTTACCAGTAGCTGCTGCATTTCCCAT
This sequence comes from Pelobates cultripes, assembly GCA_933207985.1. Lineage (NCBI taxonomy): Eukaryota > Metazoa > Chordata > Amphibia > Anura > Pelobatidae > Pelobates > Pelobates cultripes. The sequence goes on from OW240914.1 coordinate 174,572,741, forward strand.
CCTAGGCTTCTACTCGAGTCAATACGTTTTCCCAGTTTTTTTGTGGTAAAATTAGGGGCCTCGGCTTATATTCAGGTCGATTTATACTCGAGTATATACGGTAATAATATGTAAATGCCAAAGTATTTAAAATACATTTCATTTTTCTCATTTCTCAAGCTACTTATAGCTCTTTTAATAATTAATCACATAATTATTTTACTGGAATAAACTGACTGAATTATTTAGAGGTTGATAACTTGAAAATGAAAAGAATGGAGAGGAGGGGAGTGAAAAGATGAAAGTAGAATTGCATATTATCATGTTACAAGGTGTAGGATGTGTGTGGTTCAAAGCTTACCTGGTCCCCCTACAACTCTGAATATGACCCTTAAAACAGATTACGAATATTCACATTAAAACAAACGTCCCTGAAGTTAAGATAAAAAACAAAAAATATTGAATTGTAATATTGAAGAGGTCTTTATGTACCCCTATAACACTCAAAGTAAAATAATGTATATTTGTATATGTCACTGTGCTCTTGCTGACTAATATAAAATTACCACACAAAGCTCAGTCTTACATAAGACCAGTTTGTGATATCACTTTCATTGTTATTCTACTTATTCCATCTTGATGATAACGTTGCACCTATAGGGTGGGAATTGTAGAAAATTCAGCATTCAACCAGCTACCAATGTGATTTGCAGCAAATTTATCCTTTGGCCTAGTCAAAGGGAAGACAACCTTTGCCACCCCAGATGTTTTGGAGTACATCTCTCATAATGCTTTTATAGCCATAATAATGGCAAAGCATCATGAGAGATGTAGTCCACAACATCCTCTGTCCTAATCTGTCCATCTCAATTCCTTTCTAGACATGTTGCTTAAACATTTGTAGCCTAGAAATGCACTTTAAATAATAGATCTAATCTGTACTTTCATTTATTCATGGAGATTAAAGATAAGCGACAAACTAGTCAATTAGTTTCTTTCATATGATAATAGGTAAACTAAATTAACAATAAAATCATTGATTTAATCAAACGCAAAGTAAAGATTGTGATATATATATATATATATATATACATACACTGAAATCTATTTGAATACATGTGTACTAAATGAACAGTTATTAACCTCGATATTTATAAAAATTGTTGTTACGATAAATGTTAAAAAAAAAAATTTAAATCTAACATTAATGACTGAATCCTATTAATCAATTGAAATTTCATTCTCACCAAGAAATGTCTGAATAATGTATCTCATTCATTGTAACAGAGGTGGTACTGCCTATGATCCTGGCTAAAGCACTGATTGGTTCGCAGATCCCGCACACTGAGGCAGCAGAGGGAAAAAACACACCAGCCTATTTTACAAATAAATTAAGAATGGAAACAAAGATGAGTTTTGTGTTTTCCTTCAGTAAATTAATGAAACCACCTGATGATGGGCAATTCTGTCATTAGTAGAGACATAACACACACACACACACAGGATAGGAAACATCTGAAAGCACTATGGCTGCAACTGTATATATCTGAAAATTCTCACTGTATTCTGCTTTCTGCATCTTTATCACTGGTTTCAGTCAAGGTGGGGTGAAGTAAGGGTAAGCAGAACAAAGCATCCAAGTGAAACACTGGAAGTGCAAAGAAGCATTAATTATTCTTTCTACATTAGATATAATTGTTGTACATAGACATAAGCCATGGAGAACAGACCTTACAAAATCAATGGTATAGAGAGATCAAAATGTCATATGTATTACACTGAGATTTGTAATATAACAATTGATGCCAGAGATAGAATTGAAAAATCATCCTTCCTAGTAATAAAAATTTGGTAGCAATTTGGTTATCTATAAATAACATTATTTGTGCACAGGAATAATATAAAAGAAATCCAATATTCTAAGTAAATTTTGGCCATGTATGCATCATGCACCTGACACCTGTATACAAGCTGGTAGAATATGCCATCATTAGTTTCTCCATAAAGAACCCCTCATTTGCCAAGCTTTGTTGATGTCAATGCAGCATTGCAATGACAACTCACACAAATGTAACATGCATACTACTAAAATAAGCTCCTACAAAAAAGCTAATGAATGGTGGTGGCAAGGTTTTTTCCTATTTCAACTATTCTCTAGGGTAACATACCCACAAATTCCTCATCATCATCATCCTCTTCTTCATCGCCATTTTCAGAGTCTGTCTGCATGGGTTCTTCGGAAAAGTTGACCCCCTTGAAGTGTTTGAAGGGTAAGTCCATGCCATGGCTGAGGGTGGTCCCCTGGCTGTGAGACTCCTTGAGCTGAGTGAAGTACTGCAGGGCGAAGTCAATCAGGTCCTCAGGCTGCCTCCTCAGCACCTCCACAGTAAAGCCCTGCAGCAGCTCGGTCAGCCCCTCAGGGATTTCTATACTCATTCCTGGGGCAATAGGCAAAAGGAGGACTTGGGTAACAAGTAAAAAGAAAAGAAAAATGAATACTGCTACTAATCAGTATGTGTATACAATGTGTGTCTTCTCCCCAGGCTGCAGCACAAGGGAGCCTCTCCAGACAGTGAGCAGTAATTCCAGGGATGGAATGTAGGGGAGATGAGGAATCCACTGCAATGGCCTTGAGAGGGAGGGGGATCCAGGAGAAAGTGTGAGAAGCTGGTACAGGAGGGGAGAGCTGTCAGATGTCCTGGGTCTGCTCCAGGCTGGGGTACACCATGCGGCACAGGCTGCTATTGGGGCATGAGAAGCACAAAGTCTGGCTCAGGGGTCAATGAAGGGGTGTGGGCAGGTGAATGCTGAAGGTAGTGTAAAATGGGGGGAGTACTGACACTGGTCCGAGGAGTAATAAGTTACCCGGTGTATAAGGGGTTAATGGTGCAGAGGGCCCCTGGCAGCTTGCGGGAGAGGGCCCGGGATCTTGGAGACACCGCAACACGGAGTGGGGGAGGAGGGAGTCCTGGTTGCTCAGATCGCTTTAATTACATCAGTGATGCAGATCGCCTTCCCACGCTGCTGCTCAGACGGAGCCCGGGCGGCCTGCTCCCCGGCTGGGGGGACCCTGCGGCTGGCGAACGGGCGGGTATATACCATGTACACGGCCTCAACGTCTGCCCGCACCTACATCATCCGCGGCGGGGGGGCTGCACGGCCGCTAGGTAATCCCTGATTGCCTACTGTATGAGTGAGCCCCCGGCAGAGCACAGCCTGCTGCTTGAAATGTACCAGGGACACGGCGAGCGGTGTATCCCCCGCCCCCCCGCATTCACTCACCAGGGCCAGGGGGGCCAGCACGCGCATGTGACCCCCGGAAACCATGGCAACAACCTATCTGAGGGATGGCATCTGCAGCAGCACGGGGGTGTCATGATGTGTGCACTGTGCAAGCTGCAGTGGATAGGGGCAGAGGGGTCACAGTGAGGGCTGTTATACCCTAATACCTGTATCTAAGGAGTGCCCCTCATTGATGGGATGGGGTCACTCTGAACGATTCCAGCCACACAGAACACAAACCTGCCCTTTACTTCTCTCTCATAAAGTGGGATACAAGAGAAATTGGGTATATACTGGAAAAAAAGAACCTCTGTATTTATCTGAGTGCTTTATGGGCTATGATTCCTGATGGTACTGAGTTCACTGTGTTCTTTATACAGGTCTATTTTGATTTTTATGTGTAGTGTAAAAGAATAAGCCAAAAAAGTTATCAGTTAACATTAGCACTTGATATGAAATTTGCTTGGTACCTAAAATGTAAATGATAACAGTACAAGAAAAAGGGTTTTGATCAGTGGTGTACACACAATCCATGGGGCCCCGGTGCGAAACTGATCCGTGGGCCCCGTCCCCCTTCTACCCTGACCCTCTCCCCCCTGACTGTGGCCCCCTGACACATACATACTGACACAAACACCTCCCCCCCCCCACAGACATACATACAGAGACACACACATGCAGACACATACATACAGAGACATACATACATACAGAGACACATACAGACACACACACATACAGAGACAAAAACACACAGACATAGACACATACAGAGACACACACACATACACACATACAGACACACACACACATACAGAGACACACACACACACACATACAGAGACACAGATACACACATACATACACATATATAGAGACACAGACACACACATACAGAGACACACACATACATACATATACACATACAGAGACACACACACACAAAATGTTTCCTACCTTTTGTTACTTTCCCTGGGGTCCAGTGGGGGCTCAGCCTGATGGGAGTCAGAGTTCCCACTCTGACTCCCTCTTCCTTCCTGCTTCCTCCCACGCGAGCTCTGATAGCTGGGAGGAGTGACCGGAGAGTCACTTCCTCCCAGCAGTGATGTCATCATAGGGGGCCCGGTCGTGCTGTTAAAGCACCCCCTCACAATCCATATCCATCGGGTGGCCCTGACAGCATGGGTCACCCGATGGACCCCTTAACATGTGGCCCCGGCGGTTTGCCGCACGGGCCGGGGCCGGCAAAATGTGGCAGCTGGTACCCGGTAAAGCTAAAAGTGTTTCCTGATAGGTTGTAGGGAAACATGTGATCAAGCTTATGTGTGTAACACACCCATATTAAATTAACTGATCTGGCCCTTTAAGGGCTGCAGCGGGCGGCATCCTTAATGATACAGACCCGGCTGCTGAGAGAGGAGAGGTCACCTCTGGTGAATGTTTGGCAGTATTCCCCTTAGTTTGTAGGAATACCGCAGTAGCAATGCACCTATGCACCCATGCGGGCGACGTGATAGTACCCCCTCCCCGAAAACCGCCCACCGGGTGGGAAGGGTCCAGCCATTCGGCAAACCGGGCACGAAAAGCGCGCAGCATGAACGTCAGTCTGGGGCAGGATTCCACGAACGCTCCTCCAGAATATAACTCTTCCAATAGATTAAATACTGCAACACACCCCGCGACCATCTGGAGTCTACAGTCGCCTGGATCTCATACTCCTCCTGGCCATGAATTGACAAGGCGAAGGACGGAATGAGCACATAGTGTAGCGATTGCACAACAAAGGTTTAAGCAGGGATACATGAAACACATTGGGGATACGCAATGCCTGAGGTAGCGCCAAAGCATAAGACACCGGATTAATTTTCCTGGAGATCACATATGGGCCAATGAACGTGGGAGCCAACTTCATGGTCTGAACTTTCAACCGGATGTTGCGAATGGAAAGCCAGACCTTATCTCCAACAACATAATTAGGTGCCATAGAGCGACGTTTGTCATCAAAGATCTTATGACGAGAGGAGGCCAAAGACAAAGCACGCTGCACGTGCTTCCACCTTTCTTGAAGATCGTGGAGGTGGCAATCAAGAGCAGGTACACCAGTCTTATGTAACTGCGAGGGTACAACAAGAGGATGTCTACCACTAGTGATGTAAAAAGGAAGAATCACGAATAGTGTTATGCGCAAATTCAGCATAAGACAAGAGATCGTACCAGTTGTCATGATTGTGTGTTATCAAACAGCTCAAAAAGCCCTCTATTGACTGGTTAACCCTTTCAGTAGCCCCGTTGGTCTGGGGGTGATACAAGGAAGAAAAAGACAATGTAACTCCAAGTTCAGAACAAAACTTCCTCCAAAATCTAGAAATGAATTGAGTCCCTCTATCTGACACGATTTCTTGAGGCAACCCATGTAATCTGTATCACTCCCTAATGAAGATCTGAGCTATTTCAGCTGAGGTGGGTAGCTTACGAAGAGGAATTAAATGAACCATTTTCGAGAAATGATCTACCACCGTTAAAATGGTAGTATACCCCCTGGATGGAGGTAGATCGACTACGAAGTCCATAGCAATGTGAGACAAGGCGTTTCAGGAATAGGAAGTGGCTGTAAGAGACCGCAAGGTAGCTTACGAGGGGTTTTTGCCACAGCGCAAATGGTGCATGCTTTGACATAATCAGTGACATCCGTAAGCATAGAAGGCCACCAGAACTGCCTAGATATGGAGGACAGGGTTTTTCGAATTCCGGGATGACCAGCTGACTTGGTGTCATGGTACAAAAAGAGTATCTCTGTCCTCTCTGTTGGTGACACAAACAATTTATCGTTAAGTTTGTTGTCAGGAGCTTTGGCGCGAAAAGGCTCCTATTTAAACAGGGAACGGACTGAATGGACTTACACTTTGATAAAAGCTTCGGCTGAAACGCGTCAGTGTGTAGAAGTGAGATTGCTGAATTTTAATTTTTGCTGCTGTTTTTTTGCCGCTGTATTGAATAAAGCTTTCATTTGAGATCCTGCATTCTGGATTTTCTAAAGAGAGAAGGAGCAAACAGTTAACGTCCTGACTACAGCTATCACTTCATTAACCCATTCAATGTTCCTAGTCTGAGCCAGCTTTTATTTTAAGTGGCTCAGAAATATGTGAGTTTATAAGATTATCTACTCATTTATTTATTATTTGTACGTTATTACCCTATGTCTGTTTCTTCTACTGTATTTTTACAGGTTTTATATTGGCCATAAGGGTAACTATTGTAACCTGTTTTATATGTGCTCTCACCATTTCTTTCTGTTTTAATCGATTTGGGTGATATGTTGGTGACCCAGATCGGGGCTATCAAGAGATGTAACTTTTGTGGGGGTTTTGTGTGTTCAAAGGTATTTTGGGGGTTTTGGTAAAGTGTATGTTTTCTGTGGCTGGAGATAATTGAGTTTAGTACAGTCCTTGACTCAATTATCTCTCAGGCACAGGGGAGGGATTGACCTATTTTGTATGGGAGTGTCCTGGACCTGAGAGCCAATGTAACCGTGTGTATGTTTTTACTGTAGTGTACTCTCAGGTCCACGGGGGAGTGCCCCTTGCATGGGGACCTGCATATAAGGCCAGTTGTGGCTGCCAATAAATTATTTCCTGCTTACTCTCAACATAGAATCTCATCTCATGTGTGGGGGAAACAGCTGTATCTACTCTGGGGATTGCTATATCACTATACTCCCCTGGGATTATAATCATTTGATCTTTTAAAAGCATATTGCTTTATTCTCTTGGAGGAGAGGTCTACCCACTGGCAGCTGGTTTCTGGTCTTGGGTCCAGGGTGGGTGGAGGACAGTGAGAATCCAACCAAGCTATAACGCTGGAAGTGGAGACTACAGTGCTGATGGTGTCTGGTGCAGTCCTTGTCGTAATCGGTAAGCACTAGGAAGCAGCGATTGGCAGAGGCACCCAGTCGGGGTGCCAGGCTGTCCGTCACACAGACCAATTCTATTTAATTTTAATATGATAATTTGTATGTACTTGCAAACTGTCACGTATTCATCCGCACATAAAAATGTGTTTAATGACATTTACCGTCCTGACAGGATAAGTTGTGCCAAGCAACCTTACCGTCCTAACAGGAAAGTTGTGCCGAGCAGCAATCATGCACATGGAAACCTGGTAATTGCTTTTGGGGTCAAAGGCTAGTCATGGCCAATCAGATCCACAGGAGGGTTTGTGCTAAGCAGCAATCATGCACATGGAAACCTGGTAATTGCTTTTGGGTCAAAGGCTGGCTACAGCCAATTGGATCCACAAGAGGGGTATTTAAACCCAATTATCCTTTTTTGCTCATTGCCCTGTCGTGGTTTCATCTTGATGGTAATCCGAGAGTGCGTTCCTGATCTTGATTTTCTGGTATTTGACTTTGGCTTAGTTTTGACTTCCCTGAATTCTGGTATCCTTGCCTTTTGGCTTTCCTTCATCGTTGTGTCTGATTCTGTGTTCCTGACCTCGCAAGTATTTTGACTATTCTTGAATACGTTAAGTCCGGCCATTCTAAGGTACGTTTATACGTTATCCTTAGTCCTAGGTGTGACACAGTTCTGCGTGCTGGATCAACCTGTAATTCTGACATACCAGGCCAAGAAACCTATGACCGACAATCTCAGTTCTGAATTAGCAAGAATTACGGTCTCATGCAATAATGTCAGCCATGTCTTCAATACAAGAATCTTTATTAAACTCAGTAGCATCAGTTTTGTCCACTACTCACTCTGATTTACCTATGATTTGTGGACAGAAGGAGTAACATATCTCTTCTGACCAGTTTTGGTGAGCAGTGGGCTGAGAGCATGATGACTTGTGATTTTATGAAAGCAACCTTGAAGAGAGACTATTGCTTTGATGGTCCTATAAGTGATTCTAAAATGCACAAATTTCATGACTGTGTAAAGAACCAAGATCTGGTAGAGGAGACCATTATAAGCAACACTTCTGTAAATACTCAAGTTTTAAGAGAATGAACACATAGTGATTTATATATTTTAGGAAATGCAAATGCTGCCTACCAGCTATTGAATAACATTTGACTGCTTTTCTGAAGATGAACCTGCAATTGCTCCACATTTCTACTTCGGAACGAAGCTCATCATCTAAAGTACTGTTATTTGTAAATGCCGTCATCAAAGAAATTGAGAAACTTGCCAACATTCTTTCTTCTTTGATTAAAGTCCAGATGTTGTTAAAGAAAGTGTCAGGCACAAAATCTTTTGAAGGGCTGGGAAAGGTCAGGTGCGTTTTCCCAGCGGTTCGTCTCAAAGTAAATCATATTCAAAAGGAGAACATAGATCCCTCTGACATGCAATTCTTCACCCCATTGTTTCCCTAACGTGGAAGAACATGGAAGTTTTCAGGGCAAAAAGGAGAGCTCCATTCCTGACCTTCCTCAGGCCAGTGTATCATAACTCCATTTTTACCCAGAAAAATTGGGTGGCAGACTCACCCTGTTATGAATGTTTGGTATTTTGTATACCCGTTCATTCGTATGCGCCCAAAAGGCTAGGGACTTAGTGATTATAGCCCGTTCGCTTGGAGCACTGATTCGCAGGTTCCCGAAAACCAAGTAAATCCAGTGGTTCATCAATCATATACCCAAACATCAGTCAAGACTTGATGAAGGGTACAACAAGAATGTTTTATTCTGCCCAGATGGCCTGTTTTTATACTCATCAGGAATACAATAAAGACGCCCATACATTTTCTGAGTCAGTATGACTTGGCATAAAACATAAAATATTAAAATCACATAAAACACATATAAGACATAGAGGAACCCCCCACAAATACTACATCCCCGGATAGCTTGAATCTGAGCACCCAAGTTGTCTAAATAGCGCTCAGATCCCACAAATACAGCAGAATCGCTACCGGGGTAAAGTTGTGACCAACCGCTCATGAGGCATCTGCCCAAAACAGTTCCAGAGTTTTAGTTTTAGCGGTCGGTCAATTTTGGCAGTTACAAACCGAACAAAAAGATGAACGGTTCCCCTAGCTCCTAGGTAGCGTTTGTTCGCCTTGTTCGTAAAAACAAATATACCGAACAACACTCTCCTGGCTTGTCGCGGAAAGAAGCAGGCGTTCGTATGGTTTTACCAGTGTTCGCAAGGTCGAGTGTCCAACTTAGAGTTTCTGACACTCGACGACCAGGTCCCGCTGCCCGCATTCATGCAACAAGATGGCTGCATTTTCTCCAGCTTGTGGCGTTCGGTTATACGAACGGCGGCCACACAGGGAGAGCACTTAATTCTGTGGTTTTATTTGAACTTAATGAGCCAGGGCGTGGTCAGTGTTCGATAGATTTATCTACTGAATTCAGGGACAGTAACTTGGGGAATAAAAGTATACAGTTTTGTCACACACCCTTTTTGTCCACATTTTGTCAAGAGTAATGTCAGATGTTGAGGTTTTTTGGATTGTACTGGCTTACAATATAGAGTCTCATCTCCCTCCATTCATTTTTTTTTTTCCCATTCTATTTCGATGACATACTGTTTATGTCTCTAATTAACCATGCAACCAAACATTTCTTGAATTGGACCAGATCCTTACTGATGGATCTGGGTTTCATTATAAATGCCAAAATCCATTGGACCTCTACTAGAAGAATTATTTCTCAGTTTCATAGTAGACTCCTAGAAACTAATAGTCAGTGTGGCGGAACCAACCTCGCCACTGTGCACTGGAGAAGCCTGGTTGCTCGCCTGCTCCCTTTAGATTATGGCCCTGCAGTTCAGAGCTGTTATTCTCCCTGCTGAAAGGTTTATTCGGTCTTTTCTGCCAGGGTGTTCGGTAGATTCCATCTACCGAACAAACTACCGAACGATGGACCACCTGGGAGCTGGAGTGTGCCGTCAATTGACCGCCCAGAAGCTGCGATTAACCGCAGCTTAATTGATGAACGCTGGGTGGCCTTTGTTCGTCTGCCGAACACGTGGCAGCGGCCATTTTACCTCCCGAACGGCCAGCGGTGTTCAGCGCCCAAACTATGGAACTGAAAACGGACACTTATTGGTGCGAACACCGCTGAGCCGCCAGCCTCCTTACCTTCCCATTCGGTAAGCAGAACCGAATGACTGTTCATTCGGTAGTTTCGCCGGATGAACAGCATCCCTCAGATAGCTAAGCCATGGAGCCTATTTGTGTAACGAAAGACTATGGGAAAGACTTTGGCTCCATGGCGATTGAACTGTATGTATGTGATCTGAGCGCCATTCGGTAGTAATGTGCGCTCAGATCTAAGCTATCTGGAGATATGTAGAATGTATATGTTTTAGGTAATAAATGTGACTGTATGTAATTTTATGTTTTTTACTGTATTGTTACTGCCATGAGGTTAATGGAGTTTTGCCTCTGTCCTGGGAGATAAGTGGATTACTTCCCCAGTTATCTCCAGGACAGAGAGGAGGGATTGTGATGTAATTGTGGGAGTGTTAAAGGTGTATGTCTGTGATTGGCTAAGAGCCATTATGTTTCCCAGTTTCCCATTTGGTCCCCAGTTAGCCCCAGTAAACCAGATTCTGCATGACCCTCAAACCGAAGTGTCGTCTCGTCTTTGGGGGGATTTACTGTATGCTGTTAGAGACTGATTACCAGGAGTGTATACCGCTTGGGGGCTTTTCCTGTTCGTCTGCTAACAGCTATTCGTGTGTCTCTAGTTCGGGCGTTTGGAACACTACTTGATATGCAGTTTGGGAGTTTCGAGTATTCCCTTGGTTGCAGTTCGGGAGTTGGTGAATTCGTGGGTTTGCAGTAGCTGTTTGTGCATCTGAAAAAGGGGAATATCGCCTAAACGGTTTTTAACCTCTTGTGGGCAAAACAGTCCGTTACAGTCAGTCTTCAAAGCAGGAAGGTAAAGATAAATTCAAAAGAAATAGTATCTGTTCTAAACAAAGATTTATTATATCTCAAGAACTTTAGCTCACATTGTGATCTCTTGCCTGCATCAATAAAATATTTTTTTAGCTCCCTTATACAACAGAGACTCAAAGCCAAACATCTGAAAGAGGGCCTAGGTTATTTGGACTTGATTTCTCCTACCTGGACATAAGAAAGTTACTTTTGTAGTGCTTAAAATATGTTTGGTCACAGCACAGGAAATTTATTTTCTCTTTCCGATATTGCAATAAAGTCCAACACAAGCTGATTAGGTTGGAAACTCATTGTGGAATCTTATTCACAGGCAGGAAATGGTCTATAGACACAACTCCTCTCGATATAAATTCTGCATTAATAAAAGACCAAATTGCTATGTTTTTCTGAAGATGGACAATACGTTCTCTTCAATAAATGATCGTCTCAGAGGAAAAAAAGTCCAGATCTGAAAGCTATAACCAAAAATGTTTGGCATCTTTGTCTTGATGAGTTAGATTCATTTCTGCAGGATTGGTCTGTAGGGACCCACTACATGTTTTCCACCTTCCTAATGATTCCAAGAGTGTTATTTCACACCACACGGCAGATATCATTAATGTATTTTTCCCCACTGTGGCCTGCCAAACCTTGGTTCCCTCAAGCATTGGGCTTGCTGATAGATATTCAGAGACGCTCCTATTGTGTTGTTACTTTAAATATGTCCCAATCACAAATTCTTCTAAAGTGATCGTGCAAGTTTCCCAAAATGTCATACAATTGTGCTCAAAAGTTCAGCAGAAATTGTGAAATTTTGGCATTGATTTTGAAAATATGACTGATCATGCAAAAAAAGTCACATAGTTGTTTGGCTCCTTTTTAAATAATAATGATAACAGAAATCACCCAAATGGCCCTGATCAAAAGTTTACATACCCTTGAATGTTTGGCCTTATTACAGACACGCAAGGTGACACATACAGGTTAAAATGGTAAGTAAAGGTTAATTTCCCACAGCTGTGGCTTTTTAAATTGCAATTTGTACAAATAAACAAGTAATTACTGTGTATATTGCGCTTGCAAATATTATAATGATGGGCAGAGAAAGCAGCTACACACTCTAGTGGGTTTCTCTTGCTCCCACTATATGCAGTAGTGAACAAAATAAATCAGTAGGATGTGAGTGTTATACCTAAATAGGGTGTGGAGGTTGGATGTACAATAAATAAATACAAAGGAGACAGAATAAAATAATATAGTGTGAATCTACAAAAAAGATGATAAAATAGAACTTAATCGTAACTGTGTCAAAGGGACCGGCTCAAGTCACATCAACAATAGTGTCGTTAGTGACACTGCACCCTTTTTCCCGGGGTAGGTATCCTCAGAAAACGAGATAAAATGAGAAAATCTCTAGTGTATTACGTTCCAGTTTACATATAAAACATAAACTGTTGATGGTTTTGCTCACCTCCTTTAAAGCCAATAAGACCTGGCTCTGGGCTTTAACTCCTTAAGGACCAAACTTCTGGAATAAAAGGGAATGATGACATGTCACACGTCATGTGTCCTTAAGGGGTTAAACCTAGGTACCTCTGAAGAGGGCACATTCCCTTCTTTAGCAGCAAGAAATGGATGAAGCCAATTGGACTAGGTAAATGTATTGAACTTTAAATATAAAATAAAAAAATAGACAATGGTAAAAATTTAATAAAGTGCAAAAGATCAAATGTCCAGATAATGGCATAAAGTCCAAGAGGCGTTTCGCCCATGTGCAGTGTACTTTTTCAATCGGTATTCTCTTTCCTTTCACTCTTGCTGCGTTTAAATATGCCAGGTGTGCACTTGGGTCCAATAAGTCCTTCTCCTGAACGGTCTTCCAATCAGATTCCAGAATGGTGGGAGGTCAAATTTCAACACCTCCAGTCGATCGGGAGTGACGTGATGTCCCCACTTACGTCACTTCCAATTCCACCGCGGCCATTTTCCTTTTGGGCATATGTCCACAAGTCTAGACCGCAAGTGACATGATGGAACGAATTTGCCTGTCACTTCCTATTACGATCATTATTTCCATTTTGAATATGGGAATCAACAGAAATATACTTGCAATCTTGCCCTTACTTCAGTCCTCTATGGGTGAAGTTCTCACCATTAAAATAATGAGGAAGAAAGGGAACAGAAAACATATTGATATTAGTCATGTCTATACATAATATTGTGTTCAAATACAGAATTGACAATGTCTCCAATAAGTCAAGTGATCAATTGTTTAAAAACAGTCAGTCTTACTCAATTGATATGGACTGATTATTAGAAATGAATAAATAGTTATTAGATTTAAAATAATAATTAGAGAGAAAATATTGAAATTAGGGTACACCGAGAGGTTTAAGACTCACAAAAAATCCCTAATTTGATCAGGATGAGGAGGAATTTGTTCAAGAATGGCTAGATATGCTTGAGAACGTTTCATTTGGTCTAATGGGTCTAATAGTTAAAAGAAGGGATAACACTCTAAACACTAGACAACCAAATAAACAGCATCCAAAAGTCTCTAGAGGAAAATATCACCCCAGATGACTACTCCCAGATGACAAATCGTTTCCAAAACAATTTGGATAAAATGGAGAAAGGAACAGTTGAAATTAAAAAGAAAAAATACTTTCGGGACAAAAATGACTATGCGAAAAATCAAGATAGAACATACACCAAAAAGTATATATTTTTTTATATACAATTTATTTTATAATAAATAACAAGTAAGATTTTTGGCGCTTGTATAAAGGGGGATAGGCAGCTGTAGCACAGAGTCTCTTCATATAAAATATATCATGATTTATTTTATGATATTTGAATATTTTGTAAAAAAAAATATTTAAATAGTTTATCCAAAAAATTTAAATTTGAAAAGCTTATCCAAACAAAATAATTTAAAGCCTAAGTAACGAATTAATATGCCTTGGGAAATATAAGTGGATGTGGCAATTGGACACAGCTGTAATTGTACCTATAAAAAGACAGTTTATTCTAAACGTATTTATGAGCCACGTGTAGACTGCAACCCCATTCCCCCATATGAGCATTCTCCAAAAATAAAAAGTGCTGTACTCATCGAAAACAGAGTTACACAAATAAAAAAAGAAAATGAACAGTTACTGTTTATCCTTGGGATCCTACTCCTAGGTTCCACATCAAGTTTGCTAAGATAATGTTGAAAATTAGATAAGGGTTTCACTTCTTTAAAATGTTCCGACTACACTTCTCCACATCTAATTTACGTTGGAGAGGTTGTGGACAGACAGGTACTTTATACCACATTTTCTAATCATGCCCAAAACTATACAACTATTGGCAAATAATATTGGAAATTATCATATCTATAATTTATTTCCCTGTAGATTTAACTCCTGGATTATGTTTACTTAAACGTATTTTTGAGGATTTATCAGTTCACAAAAAATAATGTTAGGATACCTCCTTATCTTGGCTACATTGATCATTCCTGGATATTGGAAATCTGTTAATTCCCTCTATTAAATATGTTTTACTGTTTTTTTTTGAGAATAAAAGATGTGAACTTGCTCTCGGCTACCAATGTACTCCTCAGACATGACTAGTCTGAGTGGGAGAAGGTAATGAGGAGTAAGTATAAACGTGACGATGTTTCCACCTGACCGAAAACCAATTTATCGCTTATGTTTGACTCCTTATTTACAGCATTTACAGCATTTGTCATTCATTTTACAATACTTATATAAATATATACGACGTAAGAAATGTTATTCATTTTTTTTTCTTCCTTTTACTAATTTAATTATTTCATTTTATACTATGGATGTGCAATTTATAAATTTTTCCCCAGTTTTTAATTTTTATGTTTTTCTTCATTTATGATCTTTGTGTTGTTACTCATAGTATTAATAATGTAACTATACCAAACATCCTTGTTATTATGTAATGGTCCATATACCATTCTGTTTAAATACTATTGCTTGTTAGAAACGTTGACAAAAATGTACAATTGTTATTTTTATTATTATTATTTGAAACAATAAAAAACATTTGAAAAGGGTTTCACTTCTGATTTGCATCCAATCTGTGCTGTTTGCTTGCACAAGGTACATTACCAAGTGCTGCCATATACTACCAGACAGGTAAGTGAGAAAAGGTGTTCACTAAT
This sequence comes from Pelobates cultripes, assembly GCA_933207985.1. NCBI lineage: Eukaryota > Metazoa > Chordata > Amphibia > Anura > Pelobatidae > Pelobates > Pelobates cultripes. Next base: position 174,588,072 of record OW240914.1, read on the forward strand.
AGTCAGTATCAATAACCATGGCTGTGGACCCAGCATTTGGGCTATATGGTTGATACCATGGCCTTGTGTTTCACAATGTATCTCATTTGGACTACCTCTTAAAAGCATGCCTTTGGACTATCTCTATCTATTTGTTGTCAGGATAAACAATAATGAAGAGTAATCTATGCTTTACCGACTAACCAAAAGGGAAACAAATTGAAATTAAAGAGCTACATAATGATATTATTTATGTGTGTTAAAAAACATTCTCAGCTTTATCATCAGTTTTTCAAAATGTCTAAGCTCAAAATGTGAGTAAAAGGTCATCTTTAAAAATCTATTGAATGGGTGGGATCACAAATGCAATGTAGTAACACAAAAGACAAACTATTTAAACAGAACTAGTTCATTCTCGGTATTTTGGGACCATTAGATACATTTCATTTTTCAGTGCTGTCTTAAAAATAATAGACTGGGTGAAAAATAAATGAATTTCTAGAGAGAATACACGGTCTTTTCTCTGTCTGTCACTGTCCGTCAGTTTTACAGCATGTATATTGTCCTAATCAAGTAAAGAGCCCTTCACAGATTATCCTTAGATGGCCTCTTTTTTATGAGATTCCACCCATTCTGGCAGTAATTTACCAATTGCTGTGCAATGCTGAAAAATAGGTACACTTATCAAAATAACAATGATATTTATCCGTTTGAGCTATGCAATGCAGATTATTTTAATGTTTCGTATTTTAAATATTACAGACTGCTAAATAAGACATTTAAATACAGTGGGGGGGTTTTCAGGAAATACTTTAGAAAGAAACACCTTTCATGGTTATTTCTTAAGGAACCATATATCACCTTGAAAAAAATGACAATAATATTACTATATGTTATGACATTTTGTTGTGTGATTTTTTTTTAGGCTCATGTTGCTTTATTAATCACTATACTATTTTATGTGGGGGCGTGACATGACCACCATGCCGGATAGATGCAGCAGGTGTGTGCTACTCGGCAATCTCCTTATAAAAGCCACTAAAGTAACAGTTTACACTGAACATAGACAAGCTTATTTGTACCCGAGTCTGGTACACTGGGTATCTTATTGCAAGCTCAAGATATTATCGATAATAAGCCGAGGAGGTCTGGTGTCCAGTCTCTGCGGCCTGGTGCATTCCCTTAATGGGAGAAGTAACGGATCTATCCCATTGGGACAGCCAAGGTTTCATTGCTTCTGTACTGCCCCCCCCGTTCCCCCCACCCTGGATCGGTTGGGGTTTCCCAGTTCCCACCAAGCACTCTCTTAATTCTTGCTCCTGGGCACAATCATGAAAGACAGCTCCCACAAAGGTTATCTAAGATGCATCAGCTAAGCCTGAATAGAAGGTGACTTACGGAGAGAAGATGGCTTTCATGAGGCATCTGGCGCCCTATGCATATGGTTCTGGAAAAGCTTAAGTAGCCGATTGAATCAACCCACTCTAACCACTGCCAAGCCGCTAATAAACAGTGGGGGTTCAGTTTTGGCAGGGGAACCCCAAGGGTTTGTACAGCAGAGCACAGTCCACATACCTGGGAGATCCATCCCTGTTCAGGACTTTTTCATAGCCATACCCTGGTTTTAGGGAGCGAGGCTCGTGGACATTGGGTGCTGATTCCTACTAATGCCCGGGGCAGAAGTGGTGCTACAAAGGGCAACACGACACCAAGCATACCCACAATATTTTTTTCAAGCAATGGACCAATTCATCCCTGTGAACCAACAAAGGACCCACGCCCGCTGGATGAACCTTCCAGATAGCATGAAGACATGCCAAAGGACAGACCATAGAGTCAGGGATGCTAAGTAACATGACCGATATACCTCATCCTAGAACGTCTGTCTTGGACTTTTGAATCAAAAACTTCACTTCATCCGATTCGCCAAAGACATCAACGAATATCAAACCCCTAGGGACTGATTTGGATGGGATCACAAGCTCACCTACCTGCATGGCCCAAAAGAGGGAAGGGGAGAGTGCCAACTGAAATAACACCACTTTAAGTGGGGAGAAACAAACCTGCGGCAAAACTGTAAACAAGCCCACCATAAGAGCGCCTGAAACCGGCCTCTGAGAATCCGAAAGCTTGGCCCCTTACGCTATCCCCTCATAACCATTGAAACCAGAACATCCTTTGTGATGTCTGAAACCCTGGTGAACTTCAAACCAAAAGCTCAGCTCAGACAACTTCCCAGACACAGCCAAGGGGAACATCTCTAAGCTTCCCAGAACCAAATTAGCTGTAACAAACCTTGCACACGCTCACCATCTGACTGAAAACCACCTTATCATAATGCTGCCAAGTAAACTTCGAGACCGAACCCCGCATACAAGACATTATTTGGTCAGCCCAAGGCCCCACAGGACCGCTGGGCATGGAAAGCCCACCTTATCTGCCCCTGGCGCTGCCGCCTTCAATTCCCATCACTGAAAACGAGAAAGAGCATCCGCTGTAACATTAGAAACCCTGGGCACATACACAGCCCAACAATACACATTCACCTGCACAACCCCCATATTATCACAGTGGAAGACCACCCTACGATCCCTGAGGAGATCACCCCAGATCTCCACAGCCACCACGATAGGAAAAAGCTCCTAGACAGCAAGGTTCGTAGTCAACCCCGCCGAATGCCAAGATTCCGGACAAGATTTGGGACACCAGTGGGCCCCAAAGATGGAACCGAAACCCAACTCACCTGTGGCATCAGTGAACAGATAGAGTTTGGCATTGGCACCTGCCAATACGACGGACCATTAAACCCGTCCAAGAAGACGGACCAAACCGCCAGATCCTCGCGCAATGGGTGAGTGATACACACATAATGATGAGGGCGGTCATCAATATCACTATTCAGCGATGGTGATACAGCCGAAACTTACCCAGCTCCTTCTTAGGCAATACCCCAAACAGGATGACACATAAGTTAGGCAATGGAGGAGCTGAGAATGGGCCAGCCATCCGTCCAAAAGACAGCTCCTTATTGAGCTTGGCAGCCACCACCTCGTGGTGATCCCGAACAGACTTGAGTTTCCGACAAATCCCAGAAGAATTCCTCACCCGATGGGGAATCCAAAACCCATCATGGAAACCCCCGAGGAGCAGCTTTGCTTTATCCCGTTTGAAACAGCGGGAGGTTGAGTGAGAACCCCCACACCTGGAGCATTCATGCTTAAATTTGCAACTGATCCCCCATTACACTGACTTTCATTGTATTGCCAGCAGCAACCAGTGCGCAGAGGAGTGTCTCAAACTGCTCATCATAGCGCCACCAGTTTAACCCCCCCCATATATCTGACATGCAGTCCAGACCGTATCCTGATAACAAAACAGGGCCAAGCATTTTTCAGGCACCTTTTTCCCCTATAATACTGTCCAGGATCAAAATGGCCCTAATCCAATTCCCAATCGTTTTGGGAAACCTCCGATACTGGAACTTGTCCTTGTCAGAATCATTAGACTCCTTATCAGGAGGGGGCAAGTCCTCCAAGGGTAGCCTCACACAGATGCCTCACTCTACTCCCATCCACCACCCCCACTTCAGGAGTACACCCTTAACCCTACTCACCCAATTGGAGGCCCATCCACCACTCCGCCTGCCTGGGCCGCATGGCGGGTCCGCCAATGAAGAAAAGGACCACCAGGAAACCTTCAGCAGCCGCTGAAGGAGATTCAGCCTGCGCCGGAGCACCAGCCTGCGTAGCCGCGGGCCAGGCGGCCCGGAAGAAGGACTGTGGCTCCTGCAGTGTGGGGCTTGAGATGGGGATGATAAGCAGGCGCGGACAGCAGCAAACCGCCCCGCTGCCCGAGTAATGACAAAAGCCTGCAAGGGAGGTGAAGCAAGCCTCGCAGCCGCAGACCAGCAACTCTGCAAGGCCGAGCCTGCACTCCTGAGCTTAGGAGGGCCCATAGCTTCCCCTTGAGGGGAAAAACGTTCTGGTGGCCGAGCTCACCTTCGGGAACCTCCGCTACCGCCAAGAGGGTTGGTGGCAACAGCTGTGGAGACCCCCATCTTGTAAGGCCTTAGCCCTGAGGGCAGAGAGGACAGCTTCGATATCCATACCCTGGCCGCAAACAGCACTTGGAAAGCAGATATTATGAGCGCAACAACCAGCAATTACCAAGCTGTTACCAACTGATAATTAAGATGACTGCTATCCTGTAAGATGGCAACCTATTTATACTATCCCAGCCATCTACCCCTTACTATTCCACCCACTGTCCTAGGACCACTTTACCACATTCCTCTGTATACACTACCCTCTCACTCATATGTCTTGATGCTGTGATATGTCTTTTAATGTGGATAAGTGCAAGATAATCCATCTTGGACGTAAAAATCCAAAGGTTCAGTATAGAATATTTGATACAGTCCTAACCTCAACATCTGAGGAAAGCGTTTTAGGGGTAATTATTTCAGATGACTTAAAGGTAGGCAGACAATGTAATAGAGCAGCAGGAAATGCTAGCAGAATGCTTGGTTGTATATGGAGAGGTATTAGCAGTAGAAAGAGGGAAGTGCTCATGCCATTGTACAGAACACTGGTGAGACCTCACTTGGAGTATTGTATGCAGTACTGGAGACCGTATCTTTGATACTTTGGAAAGATTTCAGAGAAGGGCTACTAAACTGGTTCATGGATTGCAGGATACAACTTACCAGGAAAGGTTAAAGGATTTTAACATGTATAGCTTGGAGGAAAGACGAGACAGGGGGGATATGATAGAAACATTTAAATACATAAAGGGAATCAACACAGTAAAGGAGGAGACCATATTTAAAAGAAGAAAAACTACCACAACAAGAGGACATAGTCTTAAATTAGAGGGACAAAGGTTTAAAAATATTATCAGGAAGTATTACTTTACTAAGAGGGCAGCTATTATTGAAATGTATATTTCGAGAACATCACACACAAAAAAAATGTTTTAAGTCTTACTAAGCTACTTAAAAATCACATCTTTTAACAAATATTGTGATTTGATTACATTATATGGCCATACCTTGTTGAGCTCACCATTTCATCAAACTCCCCGTATATTGGTGAGAGATAAAATGCTAACTAGAATACTTATAGTGTAAAACTGCTTCCAGAGGCTTATGAATTATAGTTGTACAGCGTAGTTGAGTGCAATACAATTCTTACTTAGACAATGGTGACCAGTCCGTTACAGTGTAAAACAAACATGATAATGCAATTTCAGGCATTATATAGTGCATTAGCACCTGGCTGTAAAGGGGTCAGGCTACCAATAACATAAAGAGCGAAACATCCTATCTACGGCTGACCATTACATATTGTTGTAAATGTTTTTTTACTGAAATGTAAAAGCAAACCAGAATACACCTACTTTTGGGAGGGGTGTGTACTACAAAGTGCTAAAATAGATAAACAACAGCAGCTCTATACACTTATGTGGAAATATCCTCTTATCCACATGAAAATCCAAAACTCTGTGAAGTGGTGTAAGTAAGAACCTACACCTTTAAGTGGAGCGCTAAAAATGTGCAAAAGTGAGGTAAACTTACCCCACATAACCTGGTTAAAAGCTTTGCTTGAAATACATATAAAAGAAAAAAAGACAAGAAATACAATATAGTGCAGATGGTACATGGAATGAGATAAAGTAAGTGATGGTGAAGTCAGAGCGCTCACATTTAGAGGAACCTGTGTATGAATACTGACTCCATAATCAAGCTTGTATGCTTTTATGGCAGTGTGGCGGACCGCCTGGCACCCCGACCCGGTACCTCTGCCAATCGATGCTCCTAGTGCTCACCAAGGACTTCAAGCACTCAAACAGACACCATAAGCACCGTCGACTCCACGAACCGCTGCAGCTTGGTTGGGGTCTCGCCGTCCTCCTCCCACCCTGGACCCAAGACCAAGATCCAGCTTCTAGTGGGTGAACCTTTCCTACTCTAGAAATTATAACAGGAACAGCTCTTATAAGAGCTAGTGATTAGCATCCAGGGGAGTATAATGAGTTTAGCAATCCCCAGAGTGAATATAGCTGTCCCCTCCACACATGAGATGAGGCTCTATGTTGAGGGTGAAGAGGAAGTGATTTTAATGGTGCCTTATATGACAATCACCATGCAAGGGATACGCCCCCATGGACCTTGTTGGGGACAACAATACAAAATTATAAACCAATAACAACAGGGTTACAATGCATGACACTCCCACACATAGCATACAATCCCTCCCCTCTGCCTGGGAGATAATTGAATCAGATACTGTATTAACTCAATTATCTCCAGGCAGAAAAAATCGTATATTTTTTACAGAACCCTAAAAGTGCCCCAAAACACATAGTATCCACACAATTACATACCCAAATCACCCAGATCAGTTCAGTGATTCAGGAATTTTATGGAAGTCACTTTTTGACCGACTGCACGCATGGTCCCATGCCCAAAAATCCCAGAGAATCAGGCTGTGTGGCCGGTCTACTTCGGGGATTCAAAGTAACCAGGGCCGGTGCAAGGATTTTTGCTGCCCTAGGCAAAGATCCATTTTGTCTCCCCTTCATGTCACTCACTCACTGACAGACACTCACTGACAGACACACACGTTGACACACATACACTCACTCACTGACACACACACAGAAACTCACTGACAGACATACACTCAATCACTGACACACACACACACACAAACTCACTGACAGACATTCACTCACTGACACATACACACAGACACTCACTGACAGACGTACACTCACTCAGAACATGTAATGTTGTGTGATACACAAGGATGACAGAGTTCTAAAATGTAGGCCAAATTAGTCAATGGAAAAATACAAATTTGTAAGTTTTTTTAACGCAGCCATTTTTACTTTGCAATTCTGTTGTCATCGTTTAAGTCCCTGTGGATTTTTGAGTTTAGATTAGCTTGCTATGTTTTTAAATTAAAATTTTAAAAATCAAGGCTGTCTGTATAATCTAGTTTGAGCAAAAATGTGTATTTTCTATCTATTTTTTTCAATTACTAGATAGACAGACACACATTTACTGACAGACATATACACACTCACTGACAGACACACACACACAGACACTAACAGACATACACTCACACAGACACTCGCTGACAGACACACACACACACACACTCACAGACACTCACTCACTGACAAACATGCAAACACTCACCTCCCTGTGGTGCAGTGTATGAATTTGCCCAAGCAGCACACTTATAATGTAAGCCTGTTCAGGTGAGTGCAGCCCTCTTGGTTTCCTTCTCTAATGTTAACATGCAAGATAAGCATGCTAACTGCAATACTTACTGCTTAAATTGCTTCGAGATACTCTCCTCAAATGTATGCTTTTATGGCCATTTTCCAATTACCCTGAGTGGGGGGATGGGGCGGTAAACCAAAAGGGAATCTGATCCGAGTGCATGGGCGTCTGCAGGAATTTTTCCGGGGGGGGGGGACATAATTTGGGGACATAATTGTTATGACATCCATGCTTGGTACCTTTTTGACAGTGTCATGAAAGGGAAGGGGCATAGCCATTATCACATAAAGCCAGGGTGAATAGCGTTTTCACAACTATGGTGTCAGGAATATATGTTTGTATTCCTGACACTATAGTCTTCCTTTAAGCAAATTAAAGGACCATTCTGGTCACCATAACAACCTCACCTAAATGAAAATGCTATGATGCCAGGAAGCCCCTGGGTGCTCGCTTTCCTTTAAGGGGTTAAATCACTCTCAAATGGTTTAACCCCAAAGGCTTCCTCCAGCTCCAGGTCGCTCAAAGGTATTTGGCTTCTGAAACAGAGTGTCAGGAAGTGCAGATTGACGTCAGGCATGGGTGCCGCTGATTGGCTAGAGTGGTCAGTTGACGCTCTAAGCCAATCGCTAGTTCCCAGTTCATAAAATGTTTTTACTTTTTTATGAATGGGGAGCTACTGATTGGCTTAGAGTGCCAGCTGACCGCTCTAGCCAATCAGCAACACCCCTACCCAACGGCACTCTGTGCTTCCTGACACTCAGTAAATAAAAGTGAACACATTAATACCTGATATTTTTTTACCTTTGGAGATGAGAAGGTCCAGCGTTTCCCTGCCAGGCCCAGGTACCAAAGCCTTATGATGTGGTGTCCAGAATAAAGTGGAGGGTTCACTTCATTTGTCCTTCCTGCTCCAATCTCCTTTTCCTCTCCTTCATTTGACAGTCTTTTTTTTTCTTCTGACACTGTTTTCTATCCTTGGCCCCTTCTGCTCTTTTACCTTTCTGCTACTTTCTGCTTATTTTGCGCCCTTCTGCTCCTTTCTCATTCTGATCCCTTTCTGCTCCTTGCAGACCCTTTCTGCTCCCTTTTCTACTTTACCTTTGTGCTCCTTGCTGTCCCTTTCTGCTCTTTCTCCTACTTTACCTTTGTGCTCCTTCTGATTCTTTCTGCTCCTTTACCTTTGTGCTCCTTGCTGTCCCTTTGTGCTCCTTCCTGCTCCTTGCAGGCCCTTCCTGCTCATTCTCCTACTTTATGTTTGTGCTCCTTCTGCCCCTTCCAGCTCATTTCTGACCCTTTCTGCTCCTTCTATTTTACCTTTGTGCTGCTTTACCTTCCAGCTCCTTGCTGACCCTTCCTGTTCATTTCTACATATCTATAGGCTGCTGCCCCCCTCCCCAAATCTATAGGCTGCTGCCCCCTAAAATCTATGGGCTGCTGCCCCCCTCCCCAAATCTATGGGCTGCTGCCCCCCTCCCCAAATCTATGGGCTGCTGCCCCCCAAATCTAAAGGCTGCTGCCCTCCCAAATCTATAGGCTGCTGCCCCCCTCCCCAAATCTATGGGCTGCTGCCCCCAAATCTAAAGGCTGCTGCCCCAAATCTATGGGCTGCTGCCCTCCGAAATCTATGGGCTTGCTTTACAAATCCTTGGGCTGCCCCCAAATCCAAAGGCTGCCCCTTCCTCAAATATATGGGCTGCCTTAAATCTAGGCTGCTGCCCAAATCTATGGGCTGCTGCCCCCCAAATCTATGGGCTGCTAAATCTAGGCTGCCCTCAAATCTAAGGCTGCTGCTGCCTCAAATCTATAGGCTGCTGCCCCCTCCCCAAATCTATGGGCTGCTGCCCCCCCAAATCTAAAGGCTGCTGCCCCCCCAAATCTATAGGCTGCTGCCCTCCCAAATCTATGGGCTGCTGCCCCTCCCAAATCTATGGGCTGCTGCCCCCAAATCTATAGGCTGCTGCCCCCCTCCCCAAATCTATGGGCTTCTGCCCCTAAATCTATGGGCTGCTGCCCCCTCTCAAACCCTCCCCCCATCCCTCACTTACCTGATCTGTAGGCTGTCTCTGGCTGCATGTGTTGCTCCCCTGCGGTTTCAATCAGCAGAGAGAAGCAGGGATAAGATGCAGCTTCCTATCCCTGTCTCTACATACACAGCGCCACCTACTGGCCGGCGCCGGTATTGCAGTTCATTTTATATCACACAAAATAGCAGAACAAGCTGAAAAATCCAGGGGGAGGGGACGCCCATGTTCGAGTGCACAGGAGAAGAAAGAACATGGTGGTGCTCACAAGGGGGAACTTCAAGTAAATATTTCCACCTTTAGCTTTGATCCCTGGCCACTGCACACAAAGCAGGGATCTGACATTATTGCTACCACAGACCCCTGAAAGTAGCTATGCCAATTTAAAATTATTGAATGCAAATGTGAAACTTATTGCTTGAATGTTGCTATTACAGGTTCTATTTTTTGTTTGGTTCTATTTTTGTTTTGTATGCTGTAATTTTGAAAGCAAATATAGCTAATATGATTAACATTCTATACAGTCTTACTAAGGCACAGTCACAAATGTAGACACACTAATGCAAGAGACACACATCCAGACACGTGCACGTAGAGATAAATATACACAGAGATAACATCCGTGCAGACAGAAACATGCGATTAGAACATATATGCAGACATACTCATGCACAAACTCATTCTAGTGTAAGGACAAAGACATATACATATACACCCACTAGAGCAGTGGTTTCCAAACCAGTCCTTATGATTTAGAAACATTCCAGGATTTATGTATTTTATTTTTTACTTCACTGGGGCTAGTACTTAAACATGTTACATTGACTTTGAAAGATGGTCTAATGAAACCTATGGTGAGAGCTGAGTTAAGGAATAAACAGAAAACAGCAGTGCATCATATTTCATATACGGTATTATTTCTTTAATATATTAATGCAGCCCAGAACCACCTTCAGGGTAATATCATTAACGATTTAAAGGACCACTCTAGGCACCCAGACCACTTCAGCTTAATGAAGTGGTCTGGGTGCCAGGTCCTTCTAGGGTTAACCCATTTTTTAATAAACATAGCAGTTTCAGAGAAACTGCTATGTTTTAATAATAAGGTTAAACACCCCTAATAGTGAAACATATAAGTGACAGCCACCCAAGAAAACTAAGTATAACTTCTCACTGTGATTTTCACAGTGAGGAACGCGCGCTCCAGCGTCCGCAAGGCATTGTAAATGCTTTCCTATCACGACGACTGAATCTTGTAGCGCAGCTGTGCAGCGTCGCGCCATTCAATACGACGAAACTTGGAAACGGAGGAGAGGAGGAGCTCTAAGCCCGAAGCAGGAAGATGCGTTTTCCCCTTTTCCCCTTCAGGCTGAAGGGAGGGTCCCTGAGGGTGGGGGCACCCTCAGGGCACTATAGTGCCAGGAAAATGAGTATGTTTTCCTGGCACTATAGTGGTCCTTTAACTAATAAATGCATCTATGCAGGGGTTTATTTTACTGAAAGGTAAACATGTATTCTTTATAGTAGTCGAACCAATTTCTCCATTTCTTATTGTAAGTAGCAAAATTGTTTATTATTATTATTATTATTAAGGAGGGAGGTTCATTCTGTCTCCATTTTATGGCAATACAAAGCTTAACAGCCATCAAAACATGTATGGACAAATATAAAGATGGTAGTATTTCAAGCTTTTGGTGCTGGAAAAGGTCCAAATTTTTTGAGGGACCTCCAGCACTCCATATGTTTAGATGTGAAATAAGAGAACGTTCGAAATCTGCGGAAGAGGACACACTTAGTCATAATTGTGTTATCTTTCATTGGAATTCCTTGGTTTTATGCAAGTGCTCACATTGGCATTTCATCCAACTGCTATTGACAACAGTCTTTTTGAACCTTCTGATTACAGGAAATTTTATAAAAATTATATGGCCAGTTTAATGCTTTTACTCGCCAACTCCGTGACTTTTCAGGTCAGCAGGGCCGGCGCGTCCATAAGGCGGCACAGGCGGCCGCCTTAGGGCGCACCGGCCCGGGGGCGCAAATGTCCGGGTGGCCGGCAGGAGAGAAGCGCACAGCGCCCCTCTCCTGCCGGTCACTTCTTGTAGCGTGGCCGAGCGCCACCCTGCAGTGCCGCGGACTGTGTGGAGGGGGCGGGGATATGAACGTCATATCCCTGCTCCCACTGAAGCACACAGCGCGGCTGGCGCCCAGCATGGGCGGAGCTACCACTGGCCCCCTTCTAATCAGCATGGGAGGAAGTCCTCCCAAGAAGACTACAGCAGCAAAAGGCAGAGAGGAAGGGGCTGGGCAGGACCAGCTCCTCCAACTCCCAACTACCTCAGGCAGCACTTTGGATCGCAGGTAAGCCCCCCTCCTGAACCTGTTGGTCAGTGTGTGTGTGTGTGTATCTATGTCTGTCAGTGTGTGTGTGTGTATGTCTGTCAGTGTGTCTGTCAGTGTGTATCTATGTCTGTCAGTGTGTGTGTGTATGTCTGTCAGTGTGTGTGTGTATCTATGTCTGTCAGTGTGTGTGTGTGTATGTCTGTCAGTGTGTCTGTCAGTGTGTATCTATGTCTGTCAGTGTGTATCTGTCAGTGTGTGTGTATGTCTGTCAGTGTGTGTGTGTATCTATCTCTGTCAGTGTGTGTGTGTGTATGTCTGTCAGTGTGTGTGTATCTATGTCTGTCAGTGTGTGTGTGTGTATCCATGTCTGTCAGTGTGTGTGTGTGTATGTCTGTCAGTGTGTGTGTATCCTATGTCTGTCAGTGTGTGTGTGTGTGTGTGTGTCAGTGTGTGTATCTATGTCTGTCAGTGTGTGTGTGTGTATGTCTGTCAGGTGTGTCTGTCAGTGTGTGTATCATGTGTGTCTGTCCGGTGTGTATCTATCCAGTGTGTGTGTAATATGTCATGGTGTGTGTGTATCTGTGTCTGTCAGTGTGTGTGTGTGTGTGTATCTATCTCTGTCAGTGTGTGTGTGTGTATGTCTGTCAGTGTGTGTGTATCTATGTCTGTCAGTGTGTGTGTGTGTATCCATGTCTGTCAGTGTGTGTGTATCTATGTCTGTCAGTGTGTGTGTGTGTATGTCTGTCAGTGTGTGTGTATCTATGTCTGTCAGTGTGTGTGTGTGTATGTCTGTCAGTGTGTCTGTCAGTGTGTATCTATGTCTGTCAGTGTGTATCTGTCAGTGTGTGTGTGTATGTCTGTCAGTGTGTGTGTGTGTCTATCTCTGTCAGTGTGTGTGTGTGTGTATGTCTGTCAGTGTGTGTGTATCTATGTCTGTCAGTGTGTCTGTGTGTATCTATGTCTGTCAGTGTGTCTGTGTGTATCTATGTCTGTCAGTGTGTGTGTGTGTATCTATGTCTGTCAGTGTGTGTGTGTGTGTATCTATGTCTGTCAGTGTGTGTGTGTGTATGTCTGTCAGTGTGTCTGTCAGTGTGTATCTATGTCTGTCAGTGTGTATCTGTCAGTGTGTGTGTGTATGTCTGTCAGTGTGTGTGTGTATCTATCTCTGTCAGTGTGTGTGTGTGTATGTCTGTCAGTGTGTGTGTATCTATGTCTGTCAGTGTGTGTGTGTGTGTATCCATGTCTGTCAGTGTGTGTGTGTATGTATATGTCTCTGTCCATGTGTCTGTGTGTATCTAAATGTCTGTGTGTGTGTGTCTGTCTGTCTGTTAGTGTGTCTTTGTGTGTCTTCTTCCCTATCATTGTGTATGTGTGTCTGTATGTCACTGTGTGTTTATCTGTATGTCTGTCAGTGTTTGTGTGTACCTGTGTGTCTATCTGAATGGGTATCAGTTTGTGTATATGTATATCTGCATGTGTCAGTGTGTGTATCTTTGTGTATGTGTATCACAGTGTGTGCATGTGTGGCAGTGTATGTGTATATGTGCATATATCTCAGCATTCAAACACAACACTACACACAAATAAACACCTGCATGCAAACGTCAACACTACATACAAACACACCACTCATGTATCAGACACCAAAATTATATATAAACACACACCTGCGTTCAAAAACCAACACTACACATAAATGCATGCTTGCATTCAAATGCAAACACTACATATAAACACACCGCTACAATCATACAAACATACTCCATACAAACACATGCTTACAGTCAAACACACAAATACTGCTCCATGCTAAATACAATCCTGCAAGCATGGGGAATCGGTAGATCCCTAGCTTTCAAAGCATTGTTGAAGTTGCACGACAGATGGGGATCTATCTTTTAGCCATTCTGTGTACATACACAGACCGTCATACAGAGACATACAGTATGTATGTCTCTGTATGACTGTGTAAATGTATTCAAAAGGAATAAACGCAGGCAACACTCCAATAGTACGGATGGTATATTTATTGATAGGTGAACCACCCCAAAGAAAGTGCGTCGTTTCGGCTCAGCAGAGCCTTATTGCATGATTTGAAACATCACACTTTCTATGGGGTGGTTCACCTACCAATAAATATACCATCCTTACTATTGGAGTGTTGCCTGCGTTTATTCCTTTTGAAGACTTTACTGGTGGATCCAGCAATGTCTGCCTGACACGGAGCATCCACCACTGTTGATGGCCGGAGCATTTACACGGTATCAGTGTGCAGGGTTCTTTGTTTGTCTGTGTATGTATGTCTCTGTATGCCTATCTCTGTTTCTTTATGTCTGTGTATGTATTTCTGTGAGTGCCTGTTTCTTTATGAATGTATGTCTGTGTTTGTACGACAATGTACCTATATGTGTAGATTGTATGACTGTGTTTGTTTGTGTGCCTTTTATGACTGTGTGTCTGTATATCTTTGTGACTGTGTGCCTGAAAAATTATGTCTGTGTGCTTGTATGGTTGTGTGTCTGTATGTTTGTGTATTTGTGCATGTATGTATTTTTGCCTGTATCTATGTCTATGTGGGAGAAAAAGAGAGATAGATAGGGGCTGGCGGGGAAGTAAGAAATACATAAGAGGGGTTGTAGGAGACACACTAAAGGGATATGCAACACTAATGGGGGTAAGAAATTCAAAAGGGGGCTACGAGACACAGAGGTGAAGATGCATTGTTTATTTTTTTGGGGGGGGCGTCAAAATGCATCTTCGCCTGTGTAGTCAAAAATCCTAGCACCGGCCCTGCAGGTCAGTCGGTAGGTTGAGGGTCATATCTATCACCATGTACTTGCTCCTATCAGAAATCCTTTAGACTGGCTTCCAGGTATATCAGTAATTAGGCCTGGTTTAAAAGAGAGAGAAAGAGTGTGCGTGTGTGTGTGCTCAATTAACCTGACTCTTTTTACTTCATGCCCCATTCCTAACTTTATTAAAAATTATCATGTCACATTTTTTAAATAGTATGCATTCAATGGTAGATTCCATTCATATTACAATTGTGGTGAATGTATTGAAACGAAAAAGAAATAAAAATCATCCAACGATTACAATATTTTATTTTATAATGTAATTAAAAAATACAATCTGAATAAATTAAGGGTTGCGAAACATTAAAATACAACATAGATTTTATGGAGTAGATAATAATTATACAGTATGTTCACCTGCATTTTATTACCCATCAAGCTTTGCACTAGGTATAAAGCAGGTTGCTAGAAGAAGGGGCAGGCAATTATTTTCATCAATGGAATATTTTACATTCAAGTGGGATGTTAGTATAAGAAAAATCAAATGCATGTGACATTTTGTTCTAACAATAAAAGGAGGCACTTAGAAAGTAGCGAAGCAGGTGGAAATATCTGCTATGATTTAGTATTTGAACACCAGATGAAACACAGACATAGGTAATGCGCACTGTAAAAATTGGAGTCATCTTTTAAACAAAAGTAGATTATTAAGGGTTGAGGAGCATGACGCACAAGAGCAAGTGTTCAGGAAATGAACATTTTGTTCTTTTGTTTTAACCCCTTGGGTGTCAGTGGTGTTAGAAGAATCGAAAGTGACAATTCTTTTAAAAAGTTAATTCTTTTCAAGCACATACCTTATGCTGCTGTGAATTGCCTTAAATAAACAACATTGCCAAAAAGTGTCTGAAATAGGTCAGTTGAAAAGGTTACCCATTCTAGCTAATTTTAGCATGTTTGTGGCCTAAATTTGTGGTTGGTGATAAATTCATCACTGTTTACTGTTTATTGAAGAAATCCCCAGATTTCACCATAATTGAGCAGGGCCACCTACAGCATGGTATGTTGTCTACACCATTCCCACTGCTATCGACTACCACATACACAATATTTAGCCAACTAGATGATTATACAGCAGGTGTCCATTCCACGTATAGGTTTCAACTGGATAATATATTAACCATATTAATACCAGATAGGTTTGCAATATGTTTCAAACCATGTGCTGTATATTTGCCCACTCGCATTTAACTCTAGACAGCTTACCAAATCTGTTTGCCGTATCAACAGTCATGAAAAAGTTTTACCTTCTTGCTCTTTTTCTTGAGAAAACAATACAACATTTTACAAATAAGTTACTGTAACAAAGAGTTATAGGTAAAATGGAAAGTCGTTCTGTATGTTTTAGATCTCATTTGTGTTGGTAATTGTGCCAATCTGCTTTAGGCAGAGTGTTTTTCCACTCCTTGTTTAATGCCAAGCACAAGGTGAAGGAACCAGTTAAATTGCACTGTCCAGCCTTTATCCCTGCAAACCTCTATTTGATCAAGAAAATGTTTTTTCGCACTCTCTTCATTTTTTCCAATAGTCAGTGAGTCTCGAATGTATTCAATGTCCTCTTTACTTGTTAGTTGAGGCATGCCGGTCATCAGCATCATGGAAAACAGGATAATCATGAGGTTTGAGTGATGTCGAAGGGCCAAGTAGGCTTTTACACAAACATCCTATAAGACAGAAAATGTAATTATTGCAAAAACAATATTCATTTGTGTCATTTATGGGGGTTAAGTCAAAGTGATATTGCTGACTGTTATAGCTGGAAATAGAATTTAACAGTAACAGGAAATATTGAATAAACCAAAAATAGTTTGGATCTGAATAAGTCATTCACATTCTAGGCCAAAATAGGCACATTGAAGCAATAGCTAAAATGCTTTTTATTAAAATTGTGGCTGCTTTATGGCTACTTTGTGCTACTAAATGTTGAAATTGTCTGGTCACGTCTTGGTTTAGTAAATTATCATATGTTTCATATGATCTTGCCACACTGATAAGAATAGTGGAATGTTGGATAGAACTATTGCTCTCCATTCAGTTTAAGTGCCAGCTGTCTTTGTCAATCTAAGATATATTTTCAGTTTTGCTGTCATGCCTTAAATTTGAAATTCACTTTGAATTCCGAACAATTCACACTTAAAGGACAACTTGAGATATGCTCTTGTGTAAGCCAAAACATTGCCATTGCACTTCAGTAAAGTCTGCATTTTAGATATCCTGTGTGTGCCGGGAACTCTGTTCTCTACACTTAAAGGACTACATACAAAAATTAGAAAAACTCATCCCTACGTTTAGTATATGACAGGATCCTTCAGCCACATACACATTGGGTTTGAAAACTGACAGTTAATCTCTATGGTCTTCCCTGCTTCACTCCCTACAGAGAAGCAAGGCAGATCATGGAAAATAATCTATGGGTTTTTAAAACACTGTCTGACCCAGGGGCGGACTGACAAATCACAGGGCCCTCGGGCAATAGGAGACCAAGGGCCCCCTTCTGGTGCAAAGTTTTTTTCCCCTGTGTTTGCTGGTGACATCACAAGCATCATCCCCCACATTTGTTTTCAATCATGCAGGTCCATACAAGTAGCCTGCAAATGTTTGTGGAGTTCAGTGTGTGGGATGCTGCTTGTAATGTGTTCCTGTATGTCAACGTGTTGTGTAAAATGTTTTGCCTTTTACCTATTGTACTGCGCTACAGAATATGTTTGTGCTATATAGATGGTTGTAATTATGGTGTGTGTGTGTGAGTGTTTGTGTAAGGAGGCTGTATGTAGTATTGCAATGGTAGGAATGCTGCTTGTGATAACTGTCCCTAGGGAGGCTGTATGTTGTTTTCCATGTGTGGGGATGCTGTTTGTGGGATTGTGTGCATACAGTGAGGCTTCTGGTGGATTTGAGTGTGTGAATGAGTCTGTTTGCAGTGTAGTATGTGTGTTGAGACAGCTGGTTGTGTTGCAGTGTGTGTGGTAGGGGCTGTAGTAGGCGTCTGGGGGTTACTAGGGCTGTAGTGTGTGTTTGTATGGATAATATATATTAAAGGGACTCTCCAGAGCCAGGAAAAAAAAAAGTTTTCCTGGCACTGCAGGTCCCCTCTCTCTCTCACCCCCCATCCCATATTGCTGAAGGGGTTAAAACTTACCTGTATTCAGCGTCGATGTCCGTCGGCGCCGGGTCAGGATCTGCCCACGCTCCTCCCCCACCGACATCATCCAGCGGGGGAGACCAATTGAGCATGCGTGGCCAGGGAGACCCAATGCGCATGCACGGCAATGCCGCGCACGTGCATTAGACCTCCCCATAGGAAAGCATTGAATGCTTTCAATGCTTTCCTATGGGGATTTCAGCGACGCTGGAGGTCCTCACATAGCTATGAACACGGAAGTGTCCTCTAGTGGCTGTCTATTAGACAGCCACTAGAGGAGGACTTAACCCTTCAAGGTAAATATTGCAGTTTATGAAAACTGCAATAATTACACTTGCAGGGTTAAGAGTGGTGGGAGTTGGCAACCAGACCACTCCAATGGGCAGAAGTGGTCTGGGTGCCTGGAGTGTCCTTTTAAGGCTGTGTGTGTGGATAGTAGCTGCAGTGTGTACATGTGGGGATATGGGCTCTAGTAGGTGCAGGGGGGCGTCGGGACTGTAGTAGGTGCATGGGGAGATAGTGGCTGTAGAGAATGGAAGAGTGATAGGTGGTATACTGGGTGCAGGAAGGTATAGGGGCTGTAGTGGATCCAGTGAGGGCTGTGATGGGTGTAGGGATGGATAGGGGTTGAGGTGGGTGAATGGGGCATTGGGGCTGAGGTGGGTGATGGGGGAGATGGGTGCTGAGGTGGGCACGGGGCCCAGGTGGGTGCTAAGGGAGATGGGTGCCTAGGTGGAGTGGGACATGGGGCTGAGGTGGGTGCTGAGGTGGAGGGGGGCATTGGAGATGAAATGGGTGCTGGGGTAGATGGAGCAGAGGTGAGTGAAGGTGGAGGGGGATGGGTGCTGAGGTGGAGGGGAGGGGGTGCTAAGGTTGATCGGGGCTGAGGTGAGTGAAGCAGGAGATGGGTGCTGAAGTGGGTGGAGGGGGGCATGGGGCTAAGGGAGGTGGGTGCGGAGTTGGAGAGGGGCATAGGGCTGAAGTGGGTGCTGAGGTGGAGTGGGCCTGGGAGATGAAG
The DNA here is from genome assembly GCA_933207985.1 of Pelobates cultripes. Taxonomy (NCBI): domain Eukaryota; kingdom Metazoa; phylum Chordata; class Amphibia; order Anura; family Pelobatidae; genus Pelobates; species Pelobates cultripes. The sequence continues at coordinate 174,606,721 of OW240914.1, forward strand.
TGGGTGCTGAGGTGGGTGAAGGGGGGCATGGGAGATGAAGTGGGCACTGATGTGAGTTAAGGGGGAGATGGGTGCTGAGGTGGAGGGGGCATTGGAGATGAAGTGGGTACTGAGGTGGGTGGGAGGGCATGGGAGCAGAGTGGATAGGGCATGGGAGATAAAGTGGGTACGGAGGTGGGTGGAGGGGGGCATGGAGCTAAGGGAGGTGGGTGCTGAGTTGGAGAGCGGCATAGGGCTGAAGTGGGTGCTGAGGTGGAGGGGGTATGGGAGATGAAGTGGGTGCTGAGGTGGGTGAGGGGGGCATGGTTGATGAAGTGGGCACTGATGTGAGTTAAGGGGGAGATGGGTGCTGAGGTGGAGGGGGCATGGGAGATGAAATTAGGTACTAAGGTGGGTGGAGGAGGGGGCACGGGGGCTGAGGTGGAGGGGGCACGGGAGATGAAGTGGGTACTGAGGTGGGTGGAGGGGGGCATGGGGCTAAGGGAGGTGGGTGCTGAGTTGGAGGGGGGCATAGGGCTGAAGTGGGGGCATGGGAGATGAAGTGGGTGCTGAGGTGGGTGAAGGGGGGCATGGTTGATAAAGTGGGCACTGATGTGAGTTGAGGGGGAGATGGGCGCTGAGGTGGGTGGGGCATGGGAGATGAAGTGGGTACTGAGGTGGGTGGAGGGGGGCATGGGGCTGATGTCACTTCCCCTCTCCTAGGCCCCACCTCCTCCCCTCACACAGAGCTTCGCACAGAGAGGATGGAGGAGACCTGGCAAGAGCTGGATTGCAGCCAGGTCTCATGAGGTGAGGGGGAACACATATCATGTTAAATTGTGTCTCTCTGGCTGGGGAGATCTCTGAACTCCCCAGCCAGAGACAGTATGACTGTTCAGGCAGGCGGGCCCCTGACTGCCTCGGGCCCCCGGTCCATGACGGATCTGCCCGAGTGGTCAGTCCGCCCCTGGTCTGACCCAAGGTGCATGTATTTGGCTGAAGGATCCTGTCATATACTTAGGATAGAGATGAGTTCTTCTCCTTTTTTTTTTTTTTATCCCGCTAATCTTATCTGTAACTGGAGGCTTTCTATGTGGTGAAATTGCATTCAGTGTTTGTGTGATGTGCACTAGACTGTGTTGAGGTTAACAGAATACTTTTAACCTTAGTTTGTGTGGCGGAACCAGCCTCGCCACTGGGCATTGGAGAAGACTGATTGCCGGCCTCCTGCCCTGTGACTATGGCCCCATGTTGAAAGGATGGATTTTCCCCTGCAAAGACCCAAAAGCTGGGTCTTTTGGTACTTTCCCTATGTGAGCAGTGTTACCCAGATAGCTATGCCAGTGTTACCCAGGAGCCCATTTGTATAATGAAAGACTATGGGAAAGACTTTGGCTCCATGGCAATTGAACTGTATGTGTGTGCTCTGAGCGCCATTCAGTAATAATATGCGCTCAGATCTGAGCTATCTGGGGATATGTTGAATGTACCTGTTTTGTGCAATGGCTGCACAGTTATATGTTTTTATGTGTTTTATTGTCTTTTGCTGCCATGTGGCTAATGGAGTTTTGCCTCTGTCCTGGAGATAATTGGATTACTTCACAATTATCTCCAGGATAGAAGACTCTGTGGAACTGGTTTTGGGCAGAAAAGCCATGCTGCATTTGGTCAAATAGGACTTTTCCTTAACTTTTGAACCACTGGACCAATATGTATGATTTTGACATATATTTGTATTTGGAGTATGCTGATTCTGAAAATGTGATGCATACTTTTCAAGTTATGAATAATGTGGAAAAACTGTATTTCTCTGGCTGTGATAATTAGATTAACCATTGTGTTCAGTAATCATATCACAGCCAGAGGGGAGGATTTTGTGTGGGAGTGTCTTTCTGTAATGTACGTGTGTTATTAGTTGTTATGGAAAACCCTGTGGGCAGTACTAAGTTTGTGGATTGGGAATAAAAGAGGCTGTATGTGCCAGTCCAGTGAGTTCCTGCTTAACCCTCAAAGTGAAGTGTCGTCTCATTATTGGGGGAGGATTTATTGTATGCTGTTCCAGTTTGACTGCTAAGAGTCTAAACCCATCCATATGGTTTTTGCCTATTCAGCTGTTTATAGCATTCATATGCTTGAGAGAAGTTATACGCTTCTTTGGTTCAGTGATTGTGGTGTCGGCCAGAGTGCTTGGAGTCCTCAGGAAACGCTAGGAGCATCCTTTAACGGAGGTACCCAGTCGGGGTGCCAGGTGATCCGTTACAGTTTGTTCCTTTGTTAATTTACAAAATGAACCCTCCTTTTAAAATAATAAAAGTTATAATAAATAAAAATATAAAACAAAACAATAAACTCACCTATAATTCAGCACCTGGGCAGTCTCCTCTTGGCAGCCACTCTACCATTTCTGAATGAATCAATTATGATGATATTGGGCCAATCCAATGCTTCTCATAAAGAAGCATTAAGGACCTACGACACATATGATCACCACACTTCACCAGTCAAATTATTCTCATGGAGCAGCATGGAACCAAATGTTTCTCATAGAGAAGCATTGAGAGTGTTTGGCATCATCATGCTGACTGTGATGATATTTCAATTTTTAAAGGTCTCCATGAGAAAGTGCCTTGTAGAAGCTGTCAATCAGTTTTAGAGAAAAAGGGACATACTCTTTGCACCAAAACTATATCATTAAGATGAAATAATTGTTGTACATTTTATGGGTCCCTGAAGAGACAGGAGGTGTTTGTACTACATTCTATCGTAGAATCTGCATACATTACAAAATATATTTCCTTGCAGAAAATAAAACCGATCTTTTCTAAATATTAAGAATATAACTTTATTTCAGTCTAATAACAAGCCACACACTGGCCGTTTTGCCAATAAAAGAAAAATGTCCATACCTGGAATTTATGAAAATATAGACTAGTCTTCTTTCCAGAAGTTCCCATCACATAGAGGAAGTCTGGGGTTAACACAAATGGAACTCTCTCTTTGTTAATTCCTAGGAAGCTTTTGTAGTTGCCAAGAATGTGACCGAAGTCTATATGGAAGAGGTTGCCTGAAACAAATTATGTCACAATAATCACAACCAGTTTAAGTCCTACCTTAATAAATTGTTTGCTACACAATAATACTTGCATCATAAAACTAGCTCATGTGAGCTGAGAAATACCTAACAATATGAAGTAATTTCTACTGCTACTACTGTCAGAAAGGTTTGTTCTGAGGTATTCCCAGTAGATAAAGATTATGATTGCATCCATCACCCAAATACATTAAAGGGTTGCTCCAAGCATCATAACCACTACACTATGCTGTCGTGTTAATGATGCTAGGAGAACCCTGGTGCTGTTCTTCAGTAAAGGAGTTTTCCCTCTTACTGCACCAACCACCAGAGACGAGCCTCCTAAATCCGAGTGACGTGTTCAGATGCCAATCCCATGGGCCATTCATTTACTGAGAGGATCAGTTGAGCACTTTCAGCCAATGAATGACCCTCTGTGCAATCTAGAATAATTTGGTATGTGCAGTGATTCAGACTGAAACACTGTATGTACAGATGCCAAGCACCATTACCACTTCAAAACACTGAAGTAAACTACTAGAAGGTTTAATCTAACCTAGAGTTCTGAATTTCAACCTTTTTAATCTTAGACAACTCTATGGCCCTGTCTGGATGTATCAGACACTAGGTAAAATGGAAGGCCATTTCCATGATTTAGAATGACTTAATTAGGCTCCCACACAATCACTGACTTACTCACAGACACACACTGACAGACACACACAATGACGTAGACACACACAAACTCACTCACTGACACACAGACACACACACACACTGACAGGCATACACAATCACTCAGACACACACACATTTACTGACAGACACAGTGGTGTATCCTGGTTTTGTGCTGCCCTAGGCAGGACAAAACTCAGACACCCCCTCCCCTCGTGCCACCCAACCCTTCCCCCCCGCCCCACCTTCTAAATACACACACACTAACAGTCAGACACACACACACAGTCAGACACACACACACACAGTCAGACACAAACACACACACAGTCAGACACACACACACAGTCAGACACAGCCAGACACACACACACACACAGTCAGACACAGCCAGACACACAGACACACACACACACAGTCAAACACACACACACACACAGTCACACACACACAGTCAGACACACAAACACAGTCACACACACAGTCAGACACACACACACACAATCACTCACATTAACACCTTTTTTTTTTATTTAACCCCCCCCCAGCCTCCTTACCTTTGGGAGTGCTGGGGGGGTTCCTCTTTCTCCCTGGTGGTCCAGTGGCTGCCGGTCAGGCTGATGGGCTGGCTACTGGCGAGGGAGCTCTTCCTCTGAGCAGTCTGCTCAGCTCCCTTGCACGCCGCAAAGTGAGGTTGGGAGCCGGGTTGATGACGTCATATTCTGGCCAGCGCCGCCCGCCAGCCCAGCATGTCTGTTAGCCGCGAGGCTAACTAGGCATTTGCTCTGGGCATTTGGGGGGCGGCTTTTTTTTCTCGCCACCCCCTGAAAAATGCCGCCCAAGGCAAATGCCTTGTTTGCCTTGCGGCTAAAACGCCCCTGGACAGACACACTCACTTTTAGACACATACTGACAGACACACACAATCACTCAGACACACAGGCTCCCTCACAGACACTTACAGACACACAGGCGCCCTCACAGACACACACAATCACGCAGACACACAGGCTCCTTTTTTTTGCAGCCCCCTGGAAAGTGTCTTGTTTGCCTCGCAGCAAATACGTCACTGCACACATACACATAGTCTGCTGAATACACACACACATACACAGACTGCTGAATACATACAGACTACTGAACACATAAAGACTGCTGAACACAAAAAGACTGCTGAATACACACACACACATACTGCATTGAGGGGTGCAGTGTATGTGTGGAAGGGTGTGGAGTGTGTGTGGAGTGCTGTGTGTGAAGGGTGCTGTGTGTGTCTGAGGGGTGTGTGTGTGTGTCTAAGGGGTGCTGTGTGTGTGTGGGGGGGTGGTGCTGTGTGTGTGAGGGTTGTTGTGTGAAAAAGTGATATGTGGGTGTGGGGGGTGCTGTGTGGGGAGTAGGGGTGCTGTGTGGGAGAGGTGCTGTGTGGGAGTGGTGCTGTGTGGGTGTGCTGTGTGTGTGAGGGATAGGGGTTCTGTGTGTGTGGGGGAGCGGTGCTGTGTGTGTGGGGGGAGCAGTGCTGTGTGTGTGGGGGGTACTGTGTGTAGGGGCTAGGGGTACTGTGTGTGGGGGGGGGTTGTAAAGAAACATAAAAAAATCTTTATCCCCCCTCTCTTCTTCTTACCTTTGGTGAAGGAGGAGCGACACAGCATGCCCTGGTGGTTGGTGGTGGTAAGTATGTGTCTGGCTGCAGCTCTCCTGTTCTCCCGCGCAATGCTGTGTGCAGTTTTGCCATGGGAACGCGCGGCAATGCTCCACACAGCCTGCTTGTGGGAGGACAGGAGAGCTGCCTCCCAGATCCCTCCCCCTACATCCAGGTCCTCCCGACACGAAAGCAGAGTAGGCGCCTGCTGTTTTGGGCGGGCAGGTGCCTATTCTGCATTGTTGCCGACCAGCGCCAACCCCCCGCCCCCCCGGGCAACCTATGGCTGCGTGCCCACAGAGAGGGCTTGTGGCACGTATGCAATAGGTTTGCCATTACTGCTATAGACTGCAAAAGGCAGTAGCGATATCGGACGATATTCAATCTATCGTTTCTGTAAGTTTTCTTGTAATTGTCGCATTTATAGTTAAATCCCCCCTCTCATAATATTGTAAAGCGCTACGGTATCTGTTTGCACTATATAAAGGGAAATAATAATAACATACGATATTAAATAACAAGAGTGGAACATAAATACTGAAAAAATATTATTGAAATGTCTATAAAACAGAATAAATTATAAGGCCTTTAAATAAATAAGCTGCCCCCACACATTATTCTAGGTTTATAAAACATCTAGATTTTTTGCACCATGTTTTTCTCACATTTTTTTTGAGCTCATGCTCCCTTTTAACCCATATTTAATTTTTGTGTGGTTGTTGCTTTAGAAACAGTGTTACACAATAGAGCAATAGAAATATGTCATGTTGCAATTCGTTACTTTGGAGATCCCATAAGAGAAGACAGATTTTGTTTATAAAAAAAAAAGGAAATGTTGAATATTTATTTAGTGGTGTAGTCAGAATTCCACGATCAGCTAGATGCATGTCACTCACCCATCACCCAACCTAGAATTTTAAATAATTTATCATATACTTAAATATTAAACAATCTTCTACTAGGAGGCACATGTATGAGAGTATCGATTAATACATTTTATTTCCCCCAAAATAGGCCTGTCTAGTAACATTCAAGCAATAAAAATGGGTTTCAAACACTATTTCCATAAAAACAAAAAATTCTTACCTGTTTCAGTTATCATTATATTGTCATTGTGTCTGTCACCAATTCCAAGCACAAAGGTTGCAACACAGTAACCAGCACACGAATAAACAAATCTCTCGACTGCTGCATTAAACTATTGGGAAACATAACACAGACGATATAAGCATGAAAAACCAGCCTGAAATGAATGAGAATCCAAGCATGTTCACTGGTTGAAACGTGCAACAAATAATGAAAACAAAAAGCTGAATGCATCAACTAACTTAGTACTTGATTTAATATTTCCAAAAATTTCAATGCATGTTCGTAACATGATAAATGGATTTACTTTGAAAGCATCCGAGTCAGAATGGATGCAGTAATAATGCACCATTAGGCAGCATGAGGATTGGGGACATGTAAGAGGCACAGGTACTATTTGATATTAATTTGCATTTTTATACTTGAAAAGCAATCAGCATGAAATAATGATTGTCACTGTCCATGCATTTTAATAGTTCAGAATTGCTTAGGCTGTGCATAATGAATGTGAAAACCTTTGCTGTTAGAAGATCTCCAAATTTAGCATTACTACGCACAGCATGATGACGCAGAATTCTGCTAAACCATGTGATACAGAAGCATTAGATAACAAGTATATTTATGACTATTTTAAAAGTTTTCTATAAAATAGGGGGGCTGAAAATCTAAAACAATGCGTTACAACTTGCTGATTCCAAGAAAAATATACCTTTCTGAGTCAACAAAGTTTTATTTCCCTTTCTTTGGCACAACTGAAATTTGTTTCAATTTTTATTTTTGTAATTCATTCAGTTCAGTAGCGGAACGTGTTGATCGCTGAATTGATGAACATACCTCTTTCACTCTAAATTACTATGTAACTAACTACAGAGCCATTGGCCTATTATTATTTTTATTAATATTATTATGATGTTATTATTTATATAGTGTAACCAGACAAGTTGGACACACAGGAACAGAGGGGTTGAGGGCCCTGCTCAATGAGCTTAAATGCTAGAGGGAGTGGGGTAATGTGACACACAAGGTAAAGATAGTATTAGACTAATGTCAGTTGCAAGAGAGGAATCAGTCTGGAGCTATTAACAGTTTAATTGTAACGCTTTTATGAAGAAGTGGGCTTTTAATGATTTTTTGAAGGAGTGGAGACTGGGTGAGCATCTAACGGAGGAGGGAAGTGAGTTCCACAGGAACGGTGCAGCCATGGAGATGTCTTGAAGGAATCAGAGGTGGGAGTACAGACAGACGATAGACGTAAGTCTTCAGCAGAGCGTAAGGGCCTAAACGTGACATACTTGTGTATTAGGGAGGATAGATAGGAGGGAACATTATGTAGAGATTTGAAAGCAAGAACCAGAATTTTAAATTGAGCCCTATATCTTACAGGAAGCGAATGTAGAGACTGACAGAAGGGTGAGGCGTGGGAGGTGTGGGCAGACAGGAAGATGAGCCTCGCCACCGCATTCATTATGGACTATAACGGCGCAAGTTGGGAGCGCGTAAAACGACTGAGAAGCGCATTACAGTAGTCAAGGCGAGAAAGGACAGTGGAATGGACCAACACCTTAGTTGCATCTGGCGTTAAGTAGGGTCGGATGCGCGCAATGTTTTTGAGATGGAAACGACAGGATTTGGCGATAGACTGAACATGAGGTGTGAAGGAGAGGTCGGAGTCAAAGGGAACACCTAGGCAGCGAGCCTGCGTGGTGGAGCTGAGGATAGCACTGTTGACTTGGAGGGAGACAGACACAGGAGTAGCAACAGAGGCAGTCAGAGACACTAGTCAAGAGGGATGGGGAGAGATCAGGAGAGGACAGGAAGACTTGTGTGCCATCCGCATAGAAATAATATTGGAAGCCAAAGGAGCTAATGAGTTTACCAAGGGAGGCAGAGAACAGTAGGGGACCAAGGACTGAACCTTGGGGGACACCAACAGAGAGGAGGTGGGGAGAAGAAGCAGAGCCAGAGAAAGAAACACTGAAAGAGCGCTGGGAGAGGTAGGAGGAGCACCAGGAGAGAGCAATATCATGTAGACTAATATTACGGAGGATGAGAAGAAGCTGTTGATGATCAACAGTGTCAAAAGCCACAAACAGGTCAAGGAGAATTAGGATAGAGTAGTGACCACGAGATTTTGCAGCGAGTAGATCATTGGATACTTTTGTCAGTGCAGTTTCCACAGAGTGCTTAGCTCGGAAACCAGACTGAAGCGGGTCTAGCAGAGAGTTGGACTTGAGGAAGACTGTCAATCTTGCTTACACAACTCTTTCAAGGATCTTGGATGCAAAAGGCAGTAGCGATATCGGACGGTAGTTGGATGGGGAGTTAGGGTCAAAGTTGGGCTTCTTTAGAATTGGGGTTATAGTTGCATGTTTGAAGGGCGATGGAAATATGCCAGAGGAGAGAAAGATTGCGAATTTTAGTGAGAGGTGGAGAAAGAGAAGAAGACAGAGTAGGGATGAGATGCGAGGGAATTGGATCTAGGGAGAAGGTGAGAGATCTCTTCCCTGATTGTAGAGATCTTGTCAGTGAAGTGAGTTGCAAAGTCTGAAGCGGTCAAGTTAGAAGGTGGAGGAGGAACAATAGGGCGAAGAAGAGAGTTATTATGCCTATTATAAATCAGTACTGTATTTGTAAGTTAGAAATATATTTATAAAGAGTAGCTAGAAGAGTAAAAGACTAAAAACCGCTTGTATTATGTGATTTTTTTAAGTGACTTACAGCATATAACAAGAATTATGTTAAAGTATTCAGAAAACGAAATGACAGATCACTGTAGTATGACAGCGTGCAATCAAACCTGACAGGTACTCAGTATAACACTAACTTCTCAAACAGCTAGAGTGTTCTTTATAAATAGCAAGATATATCCAGTTACCTTATCTTCTAGAGGACATTTTTCTTTTAACCATTGACTAAGAACTTCATCTTTAAATGCCCCAGTGTTGCCAACTGTGCTTTGCTGAATTTGGGCAATGGTTGTGGCATCCTTTACTATTTGGATCATTCCTACAAGTTAGAGAAATGTAAAAAAATGACAATGGACAAGGCAAAAGGCAATTTGTCATGTTTTAACTAATACATAACATAGTACTCAACTGAGGCATTAAAGCACACAGAGATGTTCCACAACAAACCTAAGTAACATAAAAACAATGCAATACAGTTAATGAGAACAAAGCCCTGAGGCCAGATGGTATTCTCTCAAGGGTACTTAGGGAGTTTAGTGTGGAGAGCATTGGATTAAATTCCTTTATGAGAAGCACTGCCAGCTTAGAATGGCAGTTGTCACCCATGTGAGTCTCTCAACATGCTGGGTTAGAGGTAAGTAATTTTTTTTTTTACAGTAAAGAGGACCCAGGACCCTAATTCTGGGCTGCCTAAGTCACATGTGCTGGGGGTGCAACTAGCCACCAGCACATAATTAAGAATATGTGCAGTGTTTCAGGCTGTAATATGGCACATCTAGACTCCAAAATTTGACAAAACAAGTGAGCAGAAATATAAAGGGCGTTGAAGCAAATTATGGTGCCAATATAAATCACATAAAACGTAAATCACAAATAAATACTAGGTTAAAACTTGTTTATTTGTTATTAAAATATATGTTTTAACCTGGTATTTATTTGTGATTGACTGAGTTTTTTTGTGATTTATATTGCACTCCATTTTTTTATAGATTTGTTTTTTTTATCAGTGAAAATAATGGCTCACCTGTTCTTACTAGCATTGGCAGCATTATTACAGCTTATGTATTATTTTTAACAGATCACAATTTAATGAGATAATTATTTGATACAGTTCCACACAAAAGGTTACTGTACAAACTAAAAGTAGTTGGTTTCAAATATAAATTGTGTTCTTGGAGAGAACATTGTCTTAAAGATGGAGTGCAAAGAGTAATTGTAAATTGAAAATGCCTTATAATTTTGTTCTGGGTCCACCTCTCTTTAATCTGTTCATTAATGATTTTCCCAACAACACATATTGTGGTTGCACATCAAAGTTAGAAAATTATAAATATTTCAATCTTTAATATAAGAGTTAACTGAGCAAAATTAATGCCAACAAGTAATAGATAAGCATGAGCCGTAGGTAAACAGTACCGATTTTATTTCCGGTGGAAATGCAGCCATATGGCAACAAACAAAGGTCCAGTGATTCAGCTTCCCAAATAGATCCCATGATTCGAAGAATCTAAAAACAGAAATAATATGTGATTAAACTGCCTACATGTAACTACTGAGAGATACATACACATCCTGTTCAGAATTTACTACGTATGCGCAGTAAATATTTTTTCATAAATATCCATCCATTCAGTTATAGCCTTTAATATTTTTGCTTTTCAAATGATTTGATATTTTTGATAACTTAAGAAATAATGTTTTCAGAATATTAAAATATCAAAAATATATATCTTCCCAACTGATCAGCATGCTCAGGGTATGGATTTCCTAAAAAATATCAAAAAATCTGAACCTACCTCACTTAGACAAGAACTCTCAGGAACTACTTGTCAACCCTATCACTGAAAAAGAAATTCATATAGCCATCTGTCTCTTAAATCTGGTAAGGCTCCAGGCCCGGATGGATATACCCCTTAATATTATAAAACTCTAAAACACCAAATCAGTCCCACCCTTAAAGCCCTTTTTAACCAAATCTATCTGAAGGGACTCTCAAAGGATTCTCTTAATCAGGCATGCACTGTGCTGATACCAAAACTGGGCAGGGATGTGAAGGATTTGGCGTCCTATCACCCTATATCGTTGCTCAATTTGGCCCTTAAAATTCTCACTAAAATCATAGCCTTAAGAGTTCAATAATTTTTTCCCAGGGTCCTTACGGGTCACCAACTGGAGTTTGTGGTGGGGAGACAGATTGTCACAGGTGCCAGAAGGGTTATGGGGGGGAGGTTGGGCTCTCCCTCACTTTCCCTTATCAGCCTTGATATTGAGAAGGCATTTGATAGCATCACTTGGCAACATTTGATACGCGTACTCAAACTATGCTACTTCGGACACATCTTTGTGGCCTTTGTTAAAAACTTACAGCACAACACAACCGTTTGCATCATGACAAATGGATCTCTCCATATTTCATGCTGGGACGAGGGGTACGGCACTACTACTATTTAACCTAGCCATAGATCCCCTGTTTGGAGCCATTGAGTCACTACCGGGCTACAGGGGTATTCCCCTGGGGGATGTCACTATGAAGTTCTCAGGTTTTGCCGACAACCTTCTCCTATATAACTCGGAGCCAGCCTCTTCCATACCACCCCTCCTTGACCTACTTGACAAATTCCATGCCCTGGCAGGTCTTAAAGTAAACTGGTTGAAATCCAGTGCGTTACATCTGGGGAGGGTATAGCCTCCTAGGCTACCGAGGAGTGTCCCACTGAAATGGCAAGCATTGGCCTTACAATATCTAGGGATCAATATCCCAAGAAACATTGGCCTACTGTATAAATTGAATATTCTTCCTGTTCTCGCCTCTATTCCTTTTTAAAATGGATTGGCTTTATACCCTAGCCAACAAGGAACTTCTGGTAAAAAAATAAATTTCCTCATGTGGAAATGGTATATTTCTACGCTGGACACCTCCTTCCAATCTAGAATTAGAGCAACTTTGGAGTACATGGCATGGTTCTCGACCGAGGTGGTGGCAAGACGGGACCCATTGGGTGTGCTGCCCAGTGCTACTCATCCATAACTCCATTTATTGTTCTTGGGGGGGATGTTTAGTGGACCGGTAATTGTAAATAGTTATTGACTTTGAAAAAGTCTGAAGGGAGGGAGAAAGGGAAAAGGGAAAGATCAACATATATAGATTCATGGGTTGCAGAACAATCAAAGCAACGTGGATATAAAGTGCATACTACTATTAGAAATACATATCTAGAACAAATTTAGTAAGTGTAGTAAAGTAGTTAAATTCTCATGACATTCAGTATAAAACAGCATTATGACATGTAACGCTGACTATATGGTTACTACTTTCATTGTTATACACGGTTCTTTACTCACTCAATGCATACGGATGCTGATCACATCTCACGTGCATATCACATCCTATGACAACAATACACTACGAAAGTCATTGAATAACATTGCTACAAACACAGCCCTGCTCCTACATAGTATGTTAAATACATTACTTTCTAACATTATTTGTTTTCTGTTATTGATCTTCTTTAAAGGATCACTATATGGTCATAAACACAAACATATATTCCTGACTCTTTAGTGTTTAACCCACCATTTCGGGGACTTGTCCCCCCCCCCTTAGCCACCTATAAAAGTTTAAACTCACCTTATTTCCAGCGCCGCACAAGTCTGCCGGCGCTGGCTCTGCCCCCTTTGTGACATCAACGTAATGGCAGATTTTTTGCCAATCCAATGCTTTCCCATAGCCCCTAATTTGAAATCAACTAGAGGTTCCACAAGGTCAGATATTATAAATAACAGTATATACAGAGTCCTTTTCAGAGTTAATCAATGCTAAAAAACAGTCTAAAAGACCAGTGTGTCCACAAGAGGGTTTATCCTCCTGGGAACCGAGGAAACAAATTGTCTTCCAATTTCTTTCCATTTTTCAATGAAAAGGAAGAGGAAGTTCCCAACATGCCAGTCTATCACATGACATATTACTGGAAAGCCAAGGTTGTCCTCTTTACAGTACAGCAGGGATTGATAGAGTAGCTAAAAAGGAATAAAAGGAGATGCATGTGAACGAAATGCCCAATATAGAGGACACAAGTTAATGGGCTTGGTCTCAGGATGATAAATTATCCAGCGTTCAATACAGCAACAGTATCTACTTGATACTTTTACAAATACACAAACAAAAGATAGTGTAAAACTGTTAATTTATTTAAGACCTCGACTGGGCCCCTGTAGTAGCGGCGTTGCTGGCAGGAACTCAAGCAGGTCTCATCGGGGGCCCTGTCAGTACCGTGGCCGGGCCCCTTTAATATTTGCAGCCAATGCTGTGATGAAGTGATTGTCACTGCAATCAAAAGGTATGGAAGCAGGGGGGTGGTTAATAATATGTCAATTGTGATTTGTGTGTGCCAGTGTATCTGAGTACCAGTGTATATCTGTGTGTCTGCCAGTGTTTTTATGTGTAGGTATGTGTGTGTATCTGTGGGCCAGTGTGTGTATCTGCGTGTGTGTGTAGATATGTGTATCTGTGAGTGTCAGTGTGTATCTCTGTGCGTATTTGTGTCATTGTCTTAAGCAGGTCAGGTAAGAGATTTTGGGCAGGGTTAACGTTTGGTTCTTTATTGGTAACTTTAGACATGGTTACTCACAGTTTAGTATAGCTATCAACCCAAAGTAGGAGGAGGAATTTATATAGAGGAAGGTAAGTGAAAAAAGGAAACTGAAAGAAAAGAGATTTAGACAATAAAGCATTTTGCCGCCCCTGTCAGAGTGCTGCCTGGAGCCGTGGATCCAGCGCGGTCTATGGACGGGACGGCTCTGGTGGAGCTTGAAGTAGGCAGTAGAAAGGAATGATTAAGGGAGATGTTTGTCCCTTCTTTTTTTACCTTTAAAGGGACACTCCACTGCCCAAATACATAATTTAAAAAAATCAATGTTTAGTAGATATACCCCAAATGTATACTTGCATGCATTTAATTATACACGTTTGCAATTGGTGATATATCTAAAAACAGTTAGCAAAATCTGCAGTTCTATTGTCTGTAGCCTTTGCAAGTCATCCCCTTCTAACCCTTCCCAGACTTTCTGTCTCTGTCCAATCACAGACTTCCAAGTGTAGCTCAATGAGAAGTCTTTGCAAGGCAAGTACTCTGGGCAATTGCTGCCTCTTGAGTTAAGGTTCACTGAGCTAACCAAACCAGGAAACAACAGTACCTGCTGTCTGATTGAAAGCCAGGGGGGTTTAACCAGGTTAATTTATTAATGTGTCAATATGTATTGAAATCTGCACTTTTTGCAAAATGAAAAACATAGGCTGCATTCTTCAAAAATAAAGCTTCAGGAGTCTGGAATGTCCCTTTAACTATTTCTTGCTTGTTTAAGTGCAGTTTAGGATGAGTGCAAGTCTCTTGGGGAAGGAAACAGCTTAACATGTTTTGTAATATAGTGCAGGGCTCTTGTCCTTGCTTTATCAGGAGTAAGTAAAACTATAGAAGTTCCATGGTTACACAGTCAAAGTGCTTACAAGAGGGGATCCTAGCTGCAGTATTCTCAATTGTCCGTAGTCTGGTGAACAGTTAAACCGGATGAAAATACACAAATCACTGTTTATTTATTGTGGTCAGTACCCTGGGGACTAATGTCTGCTCCAAACATGGATTAAGATATGACTAATAAAGAGAATGTTAAAGGAACACTATAGTATTAGGAATAAACACCTGTATTCCTAACGCCATAGTGTCCCTGTCTATATAATCCCTTGGTGCTGTTTACCTCCCCACCTCCCACCTTCTCTATCTTAGAGGAGGCATGGTCCCCTCTGTCGATGTCAGTCCAATGTTCCTCATAGAGCAGCTTTAGGGAGCTAATGAGCATACAGGGAAGTGCTGCACTCTCATTCAAACTTCCTCGGTCTCAAGTTGCTGTCATTATGACAGCCTCTAGCGGAAGCTTCTCTAGGTACTGTCATACTGATTGCCACTGCAAGTGGACTTAACCCTGCAATGTAAACACTGCAGTTTCTAAAACACTACAATGTTTTACTATGCATTGTTGAAAGGACAGGGACACTGCGCCCAGACCATTTAATTGAGATGAAGTTTTCTGGGTGACAATAGTGTCCCTTTAAGGGTTTTCTTATGGTAGCCCTGAGGTCTTCTGATCATTAGGTGCTGCTGAAATTTGATTCTATTAACATTAGTTCTGTTAATCAGGCTAATTTGTAGACAATTAGTAATCAGCCAAATTGGAGGATTTCGCAGCATGAGAAGCTGTTAATTATTTAAAGCCAACAGGCTCATATCTTTCCATATCATCATCATCATGCCTTCCACTGCACACCTAACATTTTTCTTCTAGGCCTGTTTTGCTCTATATGGATCAAGCCAATCTGTGGCTTAATAGGTAAAAATAAACCATCACAAGAGTATTTGTTACATGCAACCCGCTGCTCTGTGCGAATTCCACATTAACGCCCCGCTTGTTTTGCTATAGCTGTTTATAATCATTTTTAACCCCTTTATTACCCAAGCACATTTTGATTGAAAAAATATTATCAAAATGGAATGCATAACTAGCAAATAAACACAACATATCACAGCAATTTTGTGTATAGATTGCTTTGAAGACAAACTTAAGATTGTAATTATGTAAATTTACCCAATTTCTTTCTTTCTTTTTTTTTTTACTTATTTGTTTTTTGTCATAAAAAAAATATTTGGGAAATAAAATTCAGTAGATATGACAAATATAGATAAATAAAAATGATCAAAAATCTTACTGATAGATATTTGTAAGGATACTGAAGGCATTATTAGCAGTATAGCCTACTGAAAATGGCAACAGAATGTAAAAATAAAAGTCTGAATTTGAGCATAATGCCCATATACAGTAAGTACAGTTAATCATTTATTTCTAAAATAAAGGTATTTAAAGCTTCTATGTCAATCTTTATCAATCTGGACAGCAAATGTAATCCTGACAATGAAATTGTAGCGTTCATTCAGTACTACCTCTCCATCACAGTAAGAATAATATGATCTTGTGAAACTTCCTTTACTGTTTGGAACAGGGGTTCAGCTTACATTTTCAGAAACTTATATATGAGTAAATAGTAGCTTTTGGCAGAGAAATTCCTTCCTCTACAGGCTGGTAATCATAACTAGAATAAAAATGAGGGTTTGTAAGGCTTTATGGACTAGATTTAATACTGCAAAATAGAAAATAGAAAATAGAAAAACATTTAAACTCGATTTAGGTACTGAAGGGATTAAAGTCACTAAAGTAATCTGATTTCTGAATGTTTCATTGAACCAATAACTTTAAAGACATACAATACCTGCAGAATAAGCATATCTTGTCGTAAGTCATCTCCATGTTTAAATATGATGCCAATGGTTTCATTGGTTAAAGCAGTTGCATCAGCACACTTGAATTCAAGCCACAGAGGTTTCTTTTTGGAAGCCATAACCTTGCACTTTTCTACCTGTGTAAACAAAATAATAAATGTATATAATAATTTAAAATAAAAATATAAGAGAGCGCATATAGGAGTGTAAACACTAAAAATAATAATCTCACAATCACATATAATAAAAGAATAAGCAGATATACACATGAAAATATCCTTAAGTTCCAATTATCTTAAATGTCAGTGCTTAGGGAATAAGCCCCTAATTGTAAATCAACTAGAGGTTCCACAAGGTCAGATATTATAAATAACAGTATATACAGAGTCCTTTTCTGAGTTAATCAATGCTGAAACAACCCAGTATAAAAGACCAGTGTGTCCACAAGAGGGTTTATCCTCCTGGGAACCGATGAAACAAATTGTCTTCCAATTTCTTTCCTTTTTATTTGATGAAAAGAAAGAGGAAGTTCCCAACATGCCAGTCTATCACATGACATATTACTGGAAAGCCATGGATGTCCTCTTTACAGTACAGCAGGGTTTGATAGAGTAGCTCAAAAGAATAAAAGGAGATGCATGTGAACGAAATGCCCAATATAGAGGAAACAAGTTAATGGGCTTGGTCTCAGGATGATAAATTATCCAGCGTTCAATATAGCAACAGTATCTTCTCTGTTCCATGCAGATACACACCACTTGATATCTTTACAAATACACAAACGAAAGATAGTGTAAAACTGTTAATTCATTTAAGACCTCGACCAGGCGCCTGTAGTACCGACGTTGCTGGCAGGAACCCAAGCACCCTTCAGACACAGACTGCACTCCTCACACACAGACACTGCACCTATCACAAAAACACACACACTGCTCCTCTCAGACACACACCTTGCACTACTCATATACACACGTTGCTCCCCCCCCACATACACACACACATTGCACAACTCACACACACAGTGCACCCCACACACACACACAAACACTACAATCCCTATTCCCTATTCCAGGCCATATTTCCTACTACAGCCCTTATCCCAGCAGACCTCGGGTAAGTTGTTAAACAGTTTGACTACTTAGTCTGGGAGGGCAACATGGCACTCCTGGCACCACAACCAATACAGAGGGCTGCAGTGGTTATTACTCTCATCGGGGGGCCCTGTCAGTGCCGTGGCCAGGCCCCTTTAAAGGGACACTATAGTCACTTGAACAACTTTAGTTTAATGAAGCAGTTTTGGTGTATAGAACATGCCCCTGCAGCCTCACTGCTCAATCCTCTACCATTTAGGAGTTAAATCCCTTTGTTTATGAACCCTAGTCACACCTCCCTGCATGTGACTTGCACAGCCTTCCATAAACACTTCCTGTAAAGAGAGCCCTATTTAGGCTTTCTTTATTGCAAGTTCTGTTTAATTAAGATTTTCTTATCCCCTGCTATGTTAATAGCTTGCTAGACCCTGCAAGAGCCTCCTGCATGTGATTAAAGTTCAATTTAGAGATTGAGATACAATTATTTAAGGTAAATTACATCTGTTTGAAAGTGAAACCAGTTTTTTTTTCATGCAGGCTCTGTCAATCATAGCCAGGGGAGGTGTGACTAGGGCTGCATAAACAGAAACAAAGTGATTTAACTCCCAAATGACAGTGAATTGAGCAGTGAAATTGCAAGGGAATGATCTATACACTAAAACTGCTTTATTTAGCTAAACTAATTTAGGTGACTATAGTGTTCCTTTAATATTTGCAGACAATGCTGGGATGAAGTGATTGGCACTGCAATCAAAAGGTATGGAAGCAGGGGGCTGGTTAATAATATGTCAATTGTGATTTGTGTGTACCAGTGTATATCTGTGTGCCTGCCAGTGTTTGTATGTGTAGGTATGTGTGTGTATCTGTGTGCCAGTGTGTGTGTGTAGATATGTGTATCTCTGTGTGTATTTGTGTCATTGTCTTAAGCAGGTCAGGTAAGAGATTTTGGGCAGGGTTAACGTTTGGTTCTTTATTGGTAACTTTAGACATAGTAACTCACAATTAAGTATAGCTATCAAGCCAAAGTGGGAAGAGGAACTTATATAGAGGAAGGTAAGTGAAAAAAGGAAACTGAAAGAAAAGAGATTTAGTCAATAAGTCCTAAACAGGTTAATCTATAAGTTAGATACTGACAGAAGGTAGAACCTATAAATGAAATTATAGGTATGAATAAGGAGAGAAAACAAAAATCAAGACTTAGGCAATATGAAACTGACAGGATATTAACAAGATATAATTAGATAGTAGTGAAAGCCTATAGATGATAATATATGTTCTTTAGAGGGCAAGACAAACAGAACAGAACAGAACTGAACTGAAAGGTTTCAGAATTGCAAGTTAAATAGATGTTTAGAGAATCAGCCTAACTTTTAATGTTCTTTTCACTTGTTACACATATTGTAAGCCACAAGTTATTTCAAAAGTTTGCTTAGTTGTGAAAGACTGAAAACTTGTGATTTTTCCAAAAGAGGGGTCTACTATTTAACAAATACACAGAAAAAAAACCCCTGTGTGAGTATTTGAAATTATTCCAGGGGCAGAAGTTTTATAACTATTGTCCAATTTATTCTTAAAGGGGCACTATGGTCACTAGAACAAGTACAGCTTATTGTATTTTTCCTGGTGAGTATAATAATTCCATTCAGGCTTTTTGCTGTAAACACTGTCTTTTCAGAGAAAATGCCTAGGCATACCTCCACTGGCCACTCCTCAGATGGCTGCTAGAGGTGCTTCCTGGGGCAGTGCTGCACAGTGTTCCCCTCTGCATGGAGACACTAAAATAAATCCTCATAGAAGTGCATTGATTCAATGCATTTCTATGACGAGATGCTGAATAGCCAGGGCTGTGTTTGGCTTGTGCGGCTCTGCCCCTGAGTTGCCTACTTGACTAGCTTAGTCAATCCAATGCTTTCCTATGGGAAAGCATTGTG
>OW240914.1:174626303-174659430 GCA_933207985.1 Pelobates cultripes
ATAAAGAGATGGGGAGAAAGAGAGGGAAGAATGAGACACAGGGGGAGACAGAGACAGAGAGGGAAGAATGAGACACACAGGGGGAATAGAGAGATGGGGAGGGGGGAGACAGAGAGGGAAGAATGAGACACAGGGAGAAAGAGGGGGAATAGAGAGATGGGGAGGGGGAGAAAGAGACAGAGAGGGAAGAATGAGACACGGGGAATAGAGAGATGGGGAGACAGAGAGGGAAGAATGAGACACGGGGAGAAAGAGGGGGAATAGAGAGATGGGGAGAAAGAGAGGGAAGAATGCCCCCCCTCCCCTGTCCGCAGGCACCGTGCGGGCAGGGGAGGAAGAGAGGACCTGGGAGCTCACCCTGCAGCTCCTCTGGGTCCTTCTTGCGCGAGCACAGAGCGTTACCATGGCAACGTTACTGCTCTTGCGAGAGTCAACTCTAGCCCTGGAGCTACGGGCTAGAGTTCACTCTCAACACTGTAACCCCCATGGATTCCTGGTGGTCGCAGTGGTGAGAGTGAACTCTAGCCCCATAAACACACTGCCCCCACACACACACCATACACATTCACACACTGCCCCCATACACACCATACACATTTACACACATTGCCTCACACACACACATACACTGCCCACCCATATACACACAGACCCCCATACACAGCCCCCCATACTAACATTGCCACACACATACACTGCCCACACACCCTACACATTCACACACTACACCCCCACACACACACTGAACCTTTCACACACATTGCACCACTGCTCCTATTCCCTACTACAGCCTCATATCCCAGCAGAAACCCAGGTAAGTTGTCAAACTGTTCTTAAACGCTTTGACTACTTACTCTGGAGCAGTAGTGGTTATTGTGCATGGATTATTTCTTTAAATAATCTACAAGTGCCCCAGTAGCCAGCCAGCCAACCCACAGGCTGGCCAGTAGCCAGCCAGTTAGCCAGCCCACAGGCCAGTAGCCAGCCCACAGGCCTACAGCAAGCCACAGGCTTACAGCCAGCAAGCCACAGCCTGCCAGCCAGCAGTCAGCAAGCCCACAGCCTGCCGGCAGTAGCCAGCAAGCCCACAGCCTGCCAGCCGCAGCCAGCAAGCCCACAGACTGCCAGCCAGCAACAGTAATTAAGGTAAGAGGAGCCAACTTGGCTTAGGTATCAGCGAGCTATGTTGTGTTGCTATATTGTGAATAGGAACCAGAGTGTTGGAGAGACCACCCTCCAGGCCCCATTAGACTCTAGCCTCTGCTAGAAATCCCCTCCATGGCCCATTAGCCCTCAATTGTAGTTTCTACTGGGGCCTGGAGGCGACTGTTTCCAGCAGGGGATATCTAATGGACGCTGAGATGGCCTCTGTTAGAAAGACCCCCTTCCAAGCCTTTTAGACTCCATTGTAGTCTCTAATGGGGCTTGGAGGGGATTCTATCTAACACACTCTCTAAAGGACACTGAGATAGCCTCCGCTAGAAAGACCCCCCTCCATGGCCCATTAGCCCTCAATTGTAGTCTCTACTGGGGCCTCGAAGGGCTTATTGCCCTTTTGTTCCTTGTGTCTAAAGATTGTGTAGGGTGTGGCTGGAGGCGGTGCATGGAGGCGGGACAAGGGTGGCGCTTGCTGCAGAGTATGGGTGGGGCCTGTAAGGGGGCCCTTGATTTATTTTGCCCGGGGGCCCTGAGGGTTCTCAGTCCGCCCCTGATTGGCAGCATTATTACAGCTTATGTATTATTTTTAACAGATCACAATTTAATGAGATAATTATTTGATACAGTTCCACACAAAAGGTTACTGTACAAACTAAAAGTAGTTGGTTTCAAATATAAATTGTGTTCTTGGAGAGAACATTGTCTTAAAGATGGAGTGCAAAGAGTAATTGTAAATTGAAAATGCCCTATAATTTTGTTCTGGGTCCACCTCTCTTTAATCTGTTCATTAATGATTTTCCCAACAACACATATTGTGGTTGCACATCAAAGTTAGAAAATTATAAATATTTCAATCTTTAATATAAGAGTTAACTGAGCAAAATTAATGCCAACAAGTAATAGATAAGCATGAGCCGTAGGTAAACAGTACCGATTTTATTTCCGGTGGAAATGCAGCCATATGGCAACAAACAAAGGTCCAGTGATTCAGCTTCCCAAATAGATCCCATGATTCGAAGAATCTAAAAACAGAAATAATATGTGATTAAACCGCCTACATGTAACTACTGAGAGATACATACACATCCTGTTCAGAATTTACTACGTATGCGCAGTAAATATTTTTTCATAAATATCCATCCATTCAGTTATAGCCTTTAATATTTTTGCTTTTCAAATGATTTGATATTTTTGGATAAACTTAAGAAATAATGTTTTCAGAATATTAAAATATCAAAAATATATATCTTCCCAACTGATCAGCATGCTCAGGGTATGGATTTCCTAAAAAATCTGAACTTACCTCACTTAGACAAGAACTCTCAGGAACTACTTGTCAACCCTATCACTGAAAAAGAAATTCATATAGCCATCTGTCTCTTAAATCTGGTAAGGCTCCAGGCCCGGATGGATATACCCCCTAATATTATAAAACTCTAAAACACCAAATCAGTCCCACCCTTAAAGCCCTTTTTAACCAAATCTATCTGAAGGGACTCTCAAAGGATTCTCTTAATCAGGCATGCACTGTGCTGATACCAAAACTCGGCAGGGATGTGAAGGATTTGGCGTCCTATCACCCTATATCGTTGCTCAATTTGGCCCTTAAAATTCTCACTAAAATCATAGCCTTAAGAGTTCAATAATTTTTTCCCAGGGTCCTTACGGGTCACCAACTGGAGTTTGTGGTGGGGTGACAGATTGTCACAGGTGCCAGAAGGGTTATGGGGGGGAGGTTGGGCTCTCCCTCACTTTCCCTTATCAGCCTTGATATTGAGAAGGCATTTGATAGCATCACTTGGCAACATTTGATACGCGTACTCAAACTATGCTACTTCGGACACATCTTTGTGGCCTTTGTTAAAAACTTACAGCACAACACAACCGTTTGCATCATGACAAATGGATCTCTCCATATTTCATGCTGGGACGAGGGGTACGGCACTACTACTATTTAACCTAGCCATAGATCCCCTGTTTGGAGCCATTGAGTCACTACCGGGCTACAGGGGTATTCCCCTGGGGGATGTCACTATGAAGTTCTCAGGTTTTGCCGACGACCTTCTCCTATATAACTCGGAGCCAGCCTCTTCCATACCACCCCTCCTTGACCTACTTGACAAATTCCATGCCCTGGCAGGTCTTAAAGTAAACTGGTTGAAATCCAGTGCGTTACATCTGGGGAGGGTATAGCCTCCTAGGCTACCGAGGAGTGTCCCACTGAAATGGCAAGCATTGGCCTTACAATATCTAGGGATCAAGATCCCAAGAAACATTGGCCTACTGTATAAATTGAATATTCTTCCTGTTCTCGCCTCTATTCCTTTTTAAAATGGATTGGCTTTATACCCTAGCCAACAAGGAACTTCTGGTAAAAAAATAAATTTCCTCATGTGGAAATGGTATATTTCTACGCTGGACACCTCCTTCCAATCTAGAATTAGAGCAACTTTGGAGTACATGGCATGGTTCTCGACCGAGGTGGTGGCAAGACGGGACCCATTGGGTGTGCTGCCCAGTGCTACTCATCCATAACTCCATTTATTGTTCTTGGGGGGGATGTTTAGTGGACCGGTAATTGTAAATAGTTATTGACTTTGAAAAAGTCTGAAGGGAGGGAGAGGAGGGAGAAGGAGAGGAGGGAGAAAGGGAAAAGGGAAAGATCAACATATATAGATTCATGGGTTGCAGAACAATCAAAGCAACGTGGATATAAAGTGCATACTACTATTAGAAATACATATCTAGAACAAATTTAGTAAGTGTAGTAAAGTAGTTAAATTCTCATGACATTCAGTATAAAACAGCATTATGACATGTAACGCTGACTATATGGTTACTACTTTCATTGTTATACACGGTTCTTTACTCACTCAATGCATACGGATGCTGATCACAGCTCACGTGCATATCACATCCTATGACAACAATACACTACGAAAGTCATTGAATAACATTGCTACAAACACAGCCCTGCTCCTACATAGTATGTTAAATACATTACTTTCTAACATTATTTGTTTTCTGTTATTGATCTTCTTTAAAGGATCACTATATGGTCATAAACACAAACATATATTCCTGACTCTTTAGTGTTTAACCCACCATTTCGGGGACTTGTCCCCCCCCCCTTAGCCACCTATAAAAGTTTAAACTCACCTTATTTCCAGCGCCGCACAAGTCTGCCGGCGCTGGCTCTGCCCCCTTTGTGACATCAACGTAATGGCAGATTTTTTGCCAATCCAATGCTTTCCCATAGCCCCTAATTTGAAATCAACTAGAGGTTCCACAAGGTCAGATATTATAAATAACAGTATATACAGAGTCCTTTTTAGAGTTAATCAATGCTAAAAAAACTGTCTAAAAGACCAGTGTGTCCACAAGAGGGTTTACCCTCCTGGGAACCGAGGAAACAAATTGTCTTCCAATTTCTTTCCATTTTTCAATGAAAAGGAAGAGGAAGTTCCCAACATGCCAGTCTATCACATGACATATTACTGGAAAGCCAAGGTTGTCCTCTTTACAGTACAGCAGGGATTGATAGAGTAGCTAAAAAGGAATAAAAGGAGATGCATGTGAACAAAATGCCCAATATAGAGGACACAAGTTAATGGGCTTGGTCTCAGGATGATAAATTATCCAGCGTTCAATACAGCAACAGTATCTACTTGATACTTTTACAAATACACAAACAAAAGATAGTGTAAAACTGTTAATTTATTTAAGACCCCGACTGGGCCCCTGTAGTACCGGCGTTGCTGGCAGGAACTCAAGCAGGTCTCATCGGGGGCCCTGTCAGTACCGTGGCCGGGCCCCTTTAATATTTGCAGCCAATGCTGTGATGAAGTGATTGTCACTGCAATCAAAAGGTATGGAAGCAGGGGGGTGGTTAATAATATGTCAATTGTGATTTGTGTGTGCCAGTGTATCTGAGTACCAATGTATATCTGTGTGTCTGCCAGTGTTTTTATGTGTAGGTATGTGTGTGTATCTGTGGGCCAGTGTGTGTATCTGCGTGTGTGTGTAGATATGTGTATCTGTGAGTGTCAGTGTGTATCTCTGTGCGTATTTGTGTCATTGTCTTAAGCAGGTCAGGTAAGAGATTTTGGGCAGGGTTAACGTTTGGTTCTTTATTGGTAACTTTAGACATGGTTACTCACAGTTTAGTATAGCTATCAACCCAAAGTGGGAGGAGGAATTTATATAGAGGAAGGTAAGTGAAAAAAGGAAACTGAAAGAAAAGAGATTTAGACAATAAAGCATTTTGCCGCCCCTGTCAGAGTGCTGCCTGGAGCCGTGGATCCAGCGCGGTCTATGGACGGGACGGCTCTGGTGGAGCTTGAAGTAGGCAGTAGAAAGGAATGATTAAGGGAGATGTTTGTCCCTTCTTTTTTACCTTTAAAGGGACACTCCACTGCCCAAATACATAATTAAAAAAAATCAATGTTTAGTAGATATACCCCAAATGTATACTTGCATGCATTTAATTATACACGTTTGCAATTGGTGATATATCTAAAAACAGTTAGCAAAATCTGCAGTTCTATTGTCTGTAGCCTTTGCAAGTCATCCCCTTCTAACCCTTCCCAGACTTTCTGTCTCTGTCCAATCACAGACTTCCAAGTGTAGCTCAATGAGAAGTCTTTGCAAGGCAAGTACTCTGGGCAATTGCTGCCTCTTGAGTTAAGGTTCACTGAGCTAACCAAACCAGGAAACAACAGTACCTGCTGTCTGATTGAAAGCCAGGGGGGTTTAACCAGGTTAATTTATTAATGTGTCAATATGTATTGAAATCTGCACTTTTTGCAAAATGAAAAACATAGGCTGCATTCTTCAAAAATAAAGCTTCAGGAGTCTGGAATGTCCCTTTAACTATTTCTTGCTTGTTTAAGTGCAGTTTAGGATGAGTGCAAGTCTCTTGGGGAAGGAAACAGCTTAACATGTTTTGTAATATAGTGCAGGGCTCTTGTCCTTGCTTTATCAGGAGTAAGTAAAACTATAGAAGTTCCATGGTTACACAGTCAAAGTGCTTACAAGAGGGGATCCTAGCTGCAGTATTCTCAATTGTCCGTAGTCTGGTGAACAGTTAAACCGGATGAAAATAAACAAATCACTGTTTATTTATTGTGGTCAGTACCCTGAGGACTAATGTCTGCTCCAAACATGGATTAAGATATGACTAATAAAGAGAATGTTAAAGGAACACTATAGTATTAGGAATAAAAACCTGTATTCCTAACGCCATAGTGTCCCTGTCTATATAATCCCTTGGTGCTGTTTACCTCCCCACCTCCCACCTTCTCTATCTTAGAGGAGGCATGGTCGATGTCAGTCCAATGTTCCTCATAGAGCAGCTTTAGGGAGCTAATGAGCATACAGGGAAGTGCTGCACTCTCATTCAAACTTCCTCGGTCTCAAGTTGCTGTCATTATGACAGCCTCTAGCGGAAGCTTCTCTAGGTACTGTCATACTGATTGCCACTGCAAGTGGACTTAACCCTGCAATGTAAACACTGCAGTTTCTAAAACACTGCAATGTTTTACTATGCATGGTTGAAAGGACAGGGACACTGCGCCCAGACCATTTAATTGAGATGAAGTTTTCTGGGTGACAATAGTGTCCCTTTAAGGGTTTTCTTATAGTAGCCCTGAGGTCTTCTGATCATTAGGTGCTGCTGAAATTTGATTCTATTAACATTAGTTCTGTTAATCAGGCTAATTTGTAGACAATTAGTAATCAGCCAAATTGGAGGATTTCGCAGCATGAGAAGCTGTTAATTATTTAAAGCCAACAGGCTCATATCTTTCCATATCATCATCATCATGCCTTCCACTGCACACCTAACATTTTTCTTCTAGGCCTGTTTTGCTCTATATGGATCAAGCCAATCTGTGGCTTAATAGGTAAAAATAAACCATCACAAGAGTATTTGTTACATGCCACCCGCTGCTCTGTGCGAATTCCACATTAACGCTCACTATGCTGGCATGACTGAGGAAAAGAACAGCCCCGCTTGTTTTGCTATAGCTGTTTATAATCATTTTTAACCCCTTTATTACCCAAGCACATTTTGATTGAAAAAATATTATCAAAATGGAATGCATAACTAGCAAATAAACACAACATATCACAGCAATTTTGTTTATGGATTGCTTTGAAGACAAACTTTAGATTGTAATTATGTAAATTTACCCAATTTCTTTCTTTTTTGTTTTTTACTTATTTGTTTTTTGTCATAAAAAAAAATATTTGGGAAATAAAATTCAGTAGATATGACAAATATAGATAAATAAAAATGATCAAAAATCTTGCTGATAGATATTTGTAAGGATACTGAACGCATTATTAACAGTATAGCCTACTGAAAATGGCAACAGAATGTAAAAATAAAGTCTGAATTTGAGCATAATGCCCATATACAGTAAGTACAGTTAATCATTTATTTCTAAAATAAAGGTATTTAAAGCTTCTATGTCAATCTTTATCAATCTGGACAGCAAATGGAATCCTGACAATGAAATTGTAGCGTTCATTCAGTACTACCTCTCCATCACAGTAAGAATAATATGATCTTGTGAAACTTCCTTTACTGTTTGAAACAGGGGTTCAACTTACATTTTCAGAAACTTTACAAGCATTATATATGAGTAAATAGTAGCTTTTGGCAGAGAAATTCATTCCTCTACAGGCTGGTAATCATAACTAGAATAAAAATGAGGGTTTGTAAGGCTTTATGGACTAGATTTAATATTGCAAAATATAAAATAGAAAATAGAAAAACATTTAAACTCGATTTAGGTACTGAAGGGATTAAAGTCACTAAAGTAATCTGATTTCTGAATGTTTCATTGAACCAATAACTTTAAAGACATACAATACCTGCAGAATAAGCATATCCTGTCGTAAGTCATCTCCATGTTTAAATATGATGCCAATGGTTTCATTGGTTAAAGCAGTTGCATCAGCACACTTGAATTCAAGCCACAGAGGTTTCTTTTTGGAAGCCATAACCTTGCACTTTTCTACCTGTGTAAACAAAATAATAAATGTATATAATAATTTAAAATAAAAATATAAGAGAGCGCATATAGGAGTGTAAACACTAAAAATAATAATCTCACAATCACATATAATAAAAGAATAAGCAGATATACACATGAAAATATCCTTAAGTTCCAATTATCTTAAATGTCAGTGCTTAGGGAATAAGCCCCTAATTGTAAATCAACTAGAGGTTCCACAAGGTCAGATATTATAAATAACAGTATATACAGAGTCCTTTTCTGAGTTAATCAATGCTGAAACAACCCAGTATAAAAGACCAGTGTGTCCACAAGAGGGTTTATCCTCCTGGGAACCGATGAAACAAATTGTCTTCCAATTTCTTTCCTTTTTATTTGATGAAAAGAAAGAGGAAGTTCCCAACATGCCAGTCTATCACATGACATATTACTGGAAAGCCATGGATGTCCTCTTTACAGTACAGCAGGGTTTGATAGAGTAGCTCAAAAGAATAAAAGGAGATGCATGTGAACGAAATGCCCAATATAGAGGAAACAAGTTAATGGGCTTGGTCTCAGGATGATAAATTATCCAGCGTTCAATATAGCAACAGTATCTTCTCTGTTCCATGCAGATACACACCACTTGATATCTTTACAAATACACAAACGAAAGATAGTGTAAAACTGTTAATTCATTTAAGACCTCGACCAGGCGCCTGTAGTACCGACGTTGCTGGCAGGAACCCAAGCACCCTTCAGACACAGACTGCACTCCTCACACACAGACACTGCACCTATCACAAAAACACACACACTGCTCCTCTCAGACACACACCTTGCACTACTCATATACACACGTTGCTCCCCCCCCACATACACACACACATTGCACAACTCACACACACAGTGCACCCCACACACACACACAAACACTACAATCCCTATTCCCTATTCCAGGCCATATTTCCTACTACAGCCCTTATCCCAGCAGACCTCGGGTAAGTTGTTAAACAGTTTGACTACTTAGTCTGGGAGGGCAACATGGCACTCCTGGCACCACAACCAATACAGAGGGCTGCAGTGGTTATTACTCTCATCGGGGGGCCCTGTCAGTGCCGTGGCCAGGCCCCTTTAAAGGGACACTATAGTCACTTGAACAACTTTAGTTTAATGAAGCAGTTTTGGTGTATAGAACATGCCCCTGCAGCCTCACTGCTCAATCCTCTACCATTTAGGAGTTAAATCCCTTTGTTTATGAACCCTAGTCACACCTCCCTGCATGTGACTTGCACAGCCTTCCATAAACACTTCCTGTAAAGAGAGCCCTATTTAGGCTCTCTTTATTGCAAGTTCTGTTTAATTAAGATTTTCTTATCCCCTGCTATGTTAATAGCTTGCTAGACCCTGCAAGAGCCTCCTGCATGTGATTAAAGTTCAATTTAGAGATTGAGATACAATTATTTAAGGTAAATTACATCTGTTTGAAAGTGAAACCAGTTTTTTTTTCATGCAGGCTCTGTCAATCATAGCCAGGGGAGGTGTGACTAGGGCTGCATAAACAGAAACAAAGTGATTTAACTCCCAAATGACAGTGAATTGAGCAGTGAAATTGCAAGGGAATGATCTATACACTAAAACTGCTTTATTTAGCTAAACTAATTTAGGTGACTATAGTGTTCCTTTAATATTTGCAGACAATGCTGGGATGAAGTGATTGGCACTGCAATCAAAAGGTATGGAAGCAGGGGGCTGGTTAATAATATGTCAATTGTGATTTGTGTGTACCAGTGTATATCTGTGTGCCTGCCAGTGTTTGTATGTGTAGGTATGTGTGTGTATCTGTGTGCCAGTGTGTGTGTGTAGATATGTGTATCTCTGTGTGTATTTGTGTCATTGTCTTAAGCAGGTCAGGTAAGAGATTTTGGGCAGGGTTAACGTTTGGTTCTTTATTGGTAACTTTAGACATAGTAACTCACAATTAAGTATAGCTATCAAGCCAAAGTGGGAAGAGGAACTTATATAGAGGAAGGTAAGTGAAAAAAGGAAACTGAAAGAAAAGAGATTTAGTCAATAAGTCCTAAACAGGTTAATCTATAAGTTAGATACTGACAGAAGGTAGAACCTATAAATGAAATTATAGGTATGAATAAGGAGAGAAAACAAAAATCAAGACTTAGGCAATATGAAACTGACAGGATATTAACAAGATATAATTAGATAGTAGTGAAAGCCTATAGATGATAATATATGTTCTTTAGAGGGCAAGACAAACAGAACAGAACAGAACTGAACTGAAAGGTTTCAGAATTGCAAGTTAAATAGATGTTTAGAGAATCAGCCTAACTTTTAATGTTCTTTTCACTTGTTACACATATTGTAAGCCACAAGTTATTTCAAAAGTTTGCTTAGTTGTGAAAGACTGAAAACTTGTGATTTTTCCAAAAGAGGGGTCTACTATTTAACAAATACACAGAAAAAAAACCCCTGTGTGAGTATTTGAAATTATTCCAGGGGCAGAAGTTTTATAACTATTGTCCAATTTATTCTTAAAGGGGCACTATGGTCACTAGAACAAGTACAGCTTATTGTATTTTTCCTGGTGAGTATAATAATTCCATTCAGGCTTTTTGCTGTAAACACTGTCTTTTCAGAGAAAATGCCTAGGCATACCTCCACTGGCCACTCCTCAGATGGCTGCTAGAGGTGCTTCCTGGGGCAGTGCTGCACAGTGTTCCCCTCTGCATGGAGACACTAAAATAAATCCTCATAGAAGTGCATTGATTCAATGCATTTCTATGACGAGATGCTGAATAGCCAGGGCTGTGTTTGGCTTGTGCGGCTCTGCCCCTGAGTTGCCTACTTGACTAGCTTAGTCAATCCAATGCTTTCCTATGGGAAAGCATTGTGACTGGCTCAGATCAACACTTCTGATAATGTCAGCCAAGCAAGCAGATCAGCAGCAGAGGCAGCAGCAGCAGACTAGAGTAAAGGTAAGATTTAGCTATTTTAAGGTAGGGGCAAATGGGGGTCAGGGGAGCTAGATGGTGGTTTTAACACTATAGGATTAGGAATACATGTTTGCGTTCCTCACCCTGTAGTGCTCCTTTAAGATTTACAAATGGGGAAAAAAATGCATGTCTTGAAAAAAAAAAAAAAGATATGAAATGTCTTACCACCAATAAACCAGCTCTAAGACCTGGATCATAGGGAACTCGAAAACTTTCTGGAAGCTTTGAACCTTGTAACTTTTCAAGCTTTTGTCGGAGTTGTGTAATAACTGAAAAGAAAGTAAAAACCATAGAGAGGAATAATTAGGTAGTGCAAACAATCTTGTAACTTTATTAAAATGTCACTAATGTAAGTAAATTACAGAGGGGGTATATATTTAAGAACTCTCCCTGTAATTTGTGTTTATGGTATTATTGCCCTCCCGGTAGATAGACACTCTTGTGTACTGCAATCTAGCTGAGAGAGTATTCAAGTGTGCTTGCACAATATGCCAGTAGAAATATAAACATATATAAATGAAACACTTTAGCTAAAACCATGCACAATAAAGAAAATAGTTAGTACCTTAGTACTTGCTAGAATTTTGAGCTAAGAATATGACAACTAAATATAAATCTTGACGGCATATCCGTACCATGCCAAATAAATAGCTTTAAGGATGTAATCTCTGGACATGTACATATATTCTGTCTTTATTTACAGCGTTATCTGGAAAATCAACATTCTTAATCAAACCGGGTCTTATAAAGAGATAATTAAAATGTAAAAGTTATTGTTCCAAGAAACAAACACACAACATGTACACAAGGCTTGAGACTGAATCCCTGCATTCGGCTGTCCATCTGTCTGTCTATCTCAGGGCTTGGCAAAAGGTAGATCACCAGATATTGTAGAACTACAAATGCCATGATGCTATAAGGCTCTCCCTCTCCCTTGCTCTTCCCTGCCAGCCGGTGCTATCCAAACTCTGGCTCTGATGTGTGCCTTCACAGACCAGAAGGGAGTTCAGAAAGCTCCCTCACAGGCCCACTAGAACTGAAATGCGTCAGTCCACAGGGGAGGGAAAGAGGACACGGGAGCTCTAACTTGCAGCTCTGCCATGTGATCCTCTCAGGAACTCAGAGCATTGCCGCAATTAAAATGGAAACGCTTCCGCATCTCAAAAGAGTGAACTCTAGCCCCAGGAGCTGCGGGTTAGAGTTCACTCACCACTAGGACTACCAGAACTTGCCTTGTAATGTCCCCTCAACCTGAGTAAAGATAAGAAGGGAGAGGAGATATAAAGATTACTTATTTAATAAAAATAAAAATAGACACATATTTTATACATTAATTGCACAACTCACACACAGACACTGCACCCTTCAGACACAGACTGCACTCCTCACACACAGACACTGCACCTGTCACAACAACACACACACTGCTCCTCTCAGACACACACCTTGCACTACTCATATACACATGTTGCTCCCCCCCCCCACATACACACATACACACACTACAATCCCTATTCCCTATTCCAGGCCATATTTCCTACTACAGCCCCTATCCCAGCAGATCTCGGGTAAGTTGTTAAACAGTTTGACTACTTAGTCTGGGAGGGCAACATGGCACTCCTGGCACCACAACCAATACAGAGGGCTGCAGTGGTTATTATGCCTGGGTTGTTCCTTTAAGAAGATGCATTGCTACAACATCTGGAGATCGTCTGTTTGCCCTCCTCTCGTCTTTCTTAACTGTTTGTTGCATGACATGTCTACTTAACTTCTTGAATCTTTTTCGTATTCCTACTAATTTGTTACTTTTTTTACAGATAGAACAAAGCATACCTTGTGACGTTACATCATATTTCTCAGCAGAAACCAATTTGATCTCCATGGTGACTTTATGCAAAAGCTCGGTTACCTGAACCTGTTTCATAAAGTCATTTAGCATTGCGGTGCCGCAACCTCTTAGGTAGGCTTCCAGGATCACAGCAAACCGCTGCTGATAATGCATTGACTGAGCAATCTCACTTCTCAAAAACCAAAACAAGAAGTGGCCTATCCGTTTACTCTGAAAGAAAGAAACATGTTCAAATGGTCAGAATTGCTTAGTGCCTCAATAAATGTGTTATTTTAGGTCTGCAGTGTCGCCAAAATTATCAAACTCCAGCAGGACTGCATGATTATGTTCTATAGCTCACTATTAGCTGTTTTTTAACAACAAAAATTTCAATGTCATGTATATTATATATTCAATGTCATGTATATTATAGAAATACAAGTCACATATATCTCCAAAACTAAACAAATCATAAACACTTACTCAACTTTAGAAGTAGTAAGCTGAAAACCAAATGCACATGTGATGGGGAATTACACTAACTAATCATTTATTGCAATCTATTTATTATTGAGTATTGACAAATCATATGTTGTTACATGTCTACAATATATATTAAGAGATACAAATAGAATTATAAAGCCTTATTTAACAAGAGAAGAAAACACCCCCAAAACTATCAACCCTCCATTCATAATGTAGGTATACCAGGTCCAGAAATACTTTTCAGTTTTTTTCATCTGTGACATTTACTTTATCCAGTTCATTCAGTAGGACTAGCTTATTGAAGCATAGTATTAGAAACAACATATTTAGGGCTTGATTTACTAGACAGTGATGTAGTGTTGGTTTTGTTTCTTAGTTTTTTGGGGATGTTGCTATAAAGGTGCTAAGTTTGTAAATCAAATATCTACTAGCTGATATAAATTATCTGCAAAACAAAAAAAATCTCAAAGTGAAAGTGAGCTATAGAAAACCTCCATATGTACTGGGCAGTGTTGGAGTTTTATGGCTGTAAAAAAAGTCAACTGGGCAAAGGTTATTATTATTATTATGGCAGGGAGCTGAGTAAATACCAATTTTCACTTATTAAGTAGGCAAGACGTTTTTCCATTAGCATTTTTCTTTTAATTTAAGTTTTTTTTATTGAGGCATAAAAGTAATACATTCTGATGAGAGCATAAGTACCACAGAACAGTATGTCACAGGTAACACATAGTTAAATGATTTGCACACAGGTGAACAAGTCGTCGTTTATATTATGTATGATAAGAATATCTTGTTGGATGTTGAAGAGAAAATGTTTAGACAAAAAACCTAATAATTATAGCATGCATCAGTAAATTCAAACTATGTATAGCACACAAAGGCTGCTGAGGAGACATAAAATACTCTGCGTTGGCCCAGGGCATATAGATATTTGGTGGAGAACACCTTAAAGTAAGAAACATAACTAGGGTATAGGTTTACAGCCAGAGGATAGGTCAAGCTGCCAACACACGGGGTAAATCAAGCTTTACCAGCTCTGGGCAAAGCTGAGTAATTTGTGGAAATACATTTAGTTGCCACGAGCCCCAGTAACATAAATAATGGAGCTGTAGGAGTTGGTAAAATGCCAGTTCCGTCCCATGTGGCATCCTGAATGCCCCATCTCAGCTACCTCTGTTCTCCAGTCAAGCAAGCTGTCTAAGGTGCTGACGGAGCCACTCAAAGTTTTATCCGGGTCCAAAATACTACAAACTGATTCTAGTGAGTATATTCTCAGAGCATAGACATGGCTCCTCTCCACATGGCCACAAAGTCATCTTATAAGATACAGTCGCAGGACACTCACTCCAGGGCTTCAACCAGGTGTTTACCAGTAACAGGTGACAATTGAAGCATAACCACTTCAATCTAGTAAGAAATTGTGGAAGGAAGAGTAATATAACTCGATATTGACAGATAATCTTGTAGGAGCTCATGAGCCATGCAGCTGGCTAGCAGAGCAGTCAGGATTCACCCCCTCCATTAGCAATGACTTATAGAGGGGAGTGGGGACATTCCCTAACTATAGAAAAAAAATTCAGATTAACTACAACAGATTTATTTGTTTGGTAAAACAATTGTTATATATCATGGATATACTATATCAGAGTATAGTTTAACATATAGTTGTTGGGATCCTATTTAGCTATGACAAGTGAATACTCTTTTACGTAGTACATAGTGTATATCTTGCTGCAGCAAAAATGTTACAATATATTTTTCTTATTTTGCATATTACCCTCAATGCACGTTTCAGCAGGAATCTGGAGAGAGCACTGTCATGATACGGTTCAAACTTTACAGCCTGAAAGTAATAAAAAAAATGGTTTTAGCAAAACTTAAATGAGAAGTCTTTCCAAGATATGTGCTCTGTCAGCAATGATAAATAGGCTAGTAGTATATATAACTTACAAATGGGCTAGTAACTTGTAATTTATTTGTTAATTTTAAGATTGTGCTTTTGTGGACTTCTCAATTACATCACAGGTTGAAGGTTACTTACAGACACCAAAGTGAATTGATTGCAGGTGACAGGTGTGCCATTAACATATTGTATTCCATACAGACATAATTTTTGTTTCTTTATAGTACCTTCTAAATGGACATGCTATCAAATTTGCTATGTTACATTGTAGTTACATTGATAATTTATATTTTCTCTGGTTTAATTTATTAATGAGGAATTGTAAGTTAAGATTGCTTGCACAAATCATCAACTCAGGGGTGGTGTCTGTGGTGTACATATAGAAATATTTTGGAATATTGGTTAGTTGTAAGAAAAATGATTAAGCAACTCATAGATTTTTTCTTTATAGAAGTTGTTGTCTGGTTGTTCTGTAAATGTGTCTATAACTATTCTTTGTCAGGTTTGAGATCACCAAAATTTGAGTGTCTATCGTAACGTGCAGGTCCCTTTTTCACCGATCAGATAATGGTCAAATTGTTGTTGAACATTTCTTAAAGCGGCTCTGTCGCCCTATACTAACTTTGCTTAAACCTCTTACTCTTCTCTACCTTACTACTAATCTTTTCTTCTTTTTCTCCTGAAATACATAAGGCAAGTAGAGGCTACTTTTCCTTATGTATTTATCCTCAGCTTAAAAATAAAATGTGAAAAAAGACAAAGTTGCCTTGGCTGGGGGAATTTATCTCTTTCATAGTCTTATGCAGGGCTCGAGTCCTGCAGGAATGCGTGGGAAGGGCGTTCCTGAACTTCTTTTACAGCAGGAACGCCGTTCCCGATGCTCTGCCGGAGACCTAGGTCTATCCTCTGTTCATACTCCCACCTCTGATGCTCGCCTTAACGCCTTAAGGACCAAACTTCTGGAATAAAAGGGAATCATGACATGTCATACATGTCATGTGTCCTTAAAGGGTTAAAGACTTCTCTAGGGCTGCACCATTCCTATTGAAAGTCCTTCCCCTCTCTGTTAGACTTTCACTCAGTCTCCACTATTTCAAAAAATCTTTGAAAACTTACTTCTTCAGGAAAGCATATCAATTAAACTGTGAACAGCTTATTCTCCCCGCACCCTGATTCCTCTCCTGAAGCCCTCAGTGAATACTATCCTAGCAACCTACTTTTCTACCCTACCCTTACCTTTTATGTCCATATACCCCACTCCATATAGCATGTAAGCTCATTGAGCAGGGCCTTCAATCCCTTGTTCCTGTGCGTCCAACTTGTCTGGTTACAAATACGTGTCTGAGGCTCATATCAAGCAACAACATCACAATTAGAGGTTTATGTGAATTTTGCACAGACCCCAGAAGCTAACAGAGCCACTTCAACAGTGGGATAGTGATCACTTCAACATGGCTTATCAGCAGATGTAATATGTTGATAACGACCAAACATGGGATTGCTGCCCCCCTCCCCCATCCTGATTTTATTTGGTCAAATTTTCTTTCATTTGTCTAATAAAATGCCTTTAATACTCACTTTATTAACAATCAGCCAGATTTTAAATTGCATTGGGTGCCTGCTATTTTAAAATTGATTATTTCTCATTGCTTTGGATGCTGGAAAGGAAATGACAGCGTCTCATTTACTCCCAGACATAAAGGGCGCTGAGCGGGAGGGAAAGAGGTACAGGCATCAGGGTCCTCTCTACATTAGTTCCACCACTGACAATATTATATGTGATCCGAACATAAAGTGTTTAATAAGACTTCAGTCACCTCAATGTCTCCCTACTAGTTATTTTTGTGTAAATACATGGTTTGATCTGTATCAAAGTCTGCAAAGTTACTCCTTAATTTGTACATCTAGTGTAACATAATTATTATTCAGCTACTCACACATATTAATATACCTAAGAAAAATTATTTTTAATCTCTCAGGAGATAGCACACTTTCAGTATTTAATTCTCAGTACACAATAGCCTGATATTTTTTGTAGATACAGTGTTTAATCATAGAGCTATCTGTAAGTACTGAGAAAGTTGAAGACAGAACAAATACACAAGACAAGACCCAAACATAGCCCCAAAACTCTCCACTGCTTCTGCAAACTTCATCCAGGGGTTTTCACTAACTCCACCTCTTCCTATTTTTGACTTCTAAAATCATCAGTCCCTATATCCAATGCACCATGGAAATGTAAGTTTGAAATTATACAGGAACCAAAACTGCACACACATTATTAAGCTAGTTTGTGCAAATGTATTACGGAAGAAGATTAAGTAATGGTTATTTTATTATTTTGCAATACCAGTGTTGTAATAAAGTTCACATTATCCAATATTTCTTGGATCATCCTGATTTCTTTGTGGAACATCTTCCTTGGTGGGGAACATACCACCTAAGCGTTTTGGATTGACAAAACCATTGTTTGCTCTTATTAATGTGAGTACATTTCCTACTGTTTTATTTGTATTTTTATATATACAGTAAGAACTATATTTTATTTTCTGTTGGTATACCTACAGCGAGGATTTTGGCCTGCAAATATGTGTGGGGTCAATACAAACCATTGTCTGGAAATCTATTCATAAACAGGACTATGCATGGGACACAAGGGCATGCATTTAGAGTGGATGAAATTAGATTTAGTCTAAGGCAAAGGAAAGTTCTTTTTTACAGGAAGAATAATAAGGATGTGGAATTCTCTTCCTGAAGAGGTGGTTCTATTAGAGTGTGTACAGCAACTGGATTAATAATATAATATTCGGGGATATCATTTTTAATTAGTGGGGTAATAGCTTCTTGATCCAATGAGAGATCTGACTGTCATTCTGGAGTCAAGAAGAAATTTATTACTAGTTTATTGCAAATTTGGAAGCACTTTTAAGAAGGCAAAAAACAGAGAAATGTTAAACTTGAAGGATGCCTGTCTCTTTCCTACTATGTAAATTTACAAATGTGGCAGCCTTGTTTTTCAGTTGCTAGAAATACAGATGGGGGCTGTCATTGGGACATCTGATGACCCCACCTGTGTGCATCAGATAAGAGCTCAAAAAGGGGGAGTGAACAGGTCACTTGCACTGCAGAGGTTTTAAAAAAAAATGTTTTGTCCATTGGCAGCTAGCATTGACAGCAGGCAAATAATTTGTATTTTTAAAATGTGGGACCTAATTTTAGGCATCCTAACCCAAATTGTAACAATTTAGATCTGGTAGCTGCAATCTAGACGTACTTTTGTGTAGAGCCTGCTCTGAAAAATCTGAACATTATTAGGTACTGTGAACAATATATCAGTTGTTAAATCTGAATAATCTCAAACTGCACACACTGGCATTGCCCCATTCTGTACTGGGCTTTAAACTGCAGACAATTCTCACTTTGGTAAATAAACCTGTCTGACATGGAATGACTGTGTATAGTAATTGGGCTATATAAGACATCCAACTCTAAACAAGAAGCACACATCATGCCAGCATGGGGTGTGCATGGACCAGATTGTGATGATGGTAAAAAAAATTGAGGTTAAATACAATTCCTGGTTAAGCATGCTATAGTTCCTTTGTCCAAAAAAAAAAATGGGGAAAAAATCTGTAGTTATTAAATAGGAGGGAACATATAAACAGGCTTGCCAAAATATAGGTAGCATACATTATTTACCCTAGTAGTGCATAAGAGTTATACAACTGATATAGAAACTGGAAAGAACTAATTCACTCATGGTTTATGAGAGATTGAGTCTTATAATGATACTATCTGGGAAAACCACAGTGGACTATAGCAGTGTGAATTTATGAAGCCTACATATGGTTATCCATATGAATTGCAATTTATTGATATCAATAGTTGAACTGTGAAACACTTCCTGTTTAACGAATAACTCAATAAGGTGTTTGTTATCAGAACAATAAACAGAAGAAAGGGAAGTAAATATGAAAATAAAGAACAAGCATGTATTAAACACGTATATTTATGGAAATAATAACTCTTGATGAGGAACTAAATATATAATGATGCAAAATGTGCTCTACCTGCACCAGCTGTAGGAGATAATGAAGTACATCGTCATCGGGTAGGCTATCCAACTTCTGAACAGCCATAGCTCGTACATTTTCATCCGAAAAATTGCAATCTAGAAGTTGAATTGTTAGTCCGACATCTAGGGAGCAGTCATCCCATGCTTCTCTTTTACTTAACAAATGGTATGTTTTTGCAACAATTTCCTGCTCCCCCCACTTGACAGAACTAAATAATTTGGGGTATGCTTCTGGATGTTTAATAATTTCATATCTGAAATGCCATAACAGTTCTTGATCTTCTGGTGACAGTGGATGCAATGGGTCAGTGGCTATAATCTCCTCTAGCTGCTTACGTAGTTGATTAGGCATTTCAGTTCTTGCCCTATCTTGCTCAGAATCAAACACAGGCTTGTGCTTAGGCAGTGCAACTGGGTGACAATATTTGTCCAGGCTTATGGAAATTGCCATAGATGTATCCTTGTCAGGATTTGTTGCAGAAGTAAGTTTATCAGCATTGATGCTTCCTTGCTCTTCCCCTTTACCTGGTATTTTCCACATGTGAAGGACATACTCTCCTTGCCTTAATAAAAACCTGTGGTCAATTAATAACAGGTTTACATAATAAAGAAGTTGATTTTTAAATTTTGAGTCTGAACTGCTTGAGTCCGGTGACTGCATATTTGTCTTATTTGAGGGTGTAAGAGCCTTACCACAAAATATCTGTAGATTCAGAAGAGCCCCTTTTGGTAAGTCTTTAATTTTAATATCAAACTCAAGCCATGTATTCCAAAGAACTTCTTCAGTAAAAGGCTTGCACGTAGTCCTTCTTTGTGCAAGTACCTGTTGGCTATGCTGAATATTAGCTTCCACAAAAACAATAATCTCAGTATTCCTTGGCAAAACAGGGATATCAATTCCAATTATTTTTACCCTAAACTTTCTGTTGCAGTCCCAAAGTGATATGGTGAAAATTTTCTCATGATCTTTTCCAGCAATGGTAAGTTGCTCATGATAACCTGTGACCCCAGTACAATCATCAACTAGTGGCCACTCTTCTTTATGGACCATGTCCTCTGTTGGATCAGGAGGGGTATCCAAAACAAGATGTATTTCGTCCCCATTTTTGATGCACTGTCTTATCCAGTGAAAATCTTTAATTGGGGAATTTCCTATAATATATTCATCTCTTCCACAAACCCGGAGGACAAAGTCCAGCTCACTGTGTTCTTCAGAAATGTCAAGCAAAGACTTCTTCTTGGCCATCTTTGTAAAGAAGCTCTGCAATATTACATCTGGTGTGTCGTCGATAGAAACTCTAATTGTGTGACTTGTCATTCCTTTGTGTATAATTATAAAAATGCTATTGGAAGAAATCTTTCTGCATAAATACTCAGGAAGAGCTTTTGAAGTTACCCAAGGGTCCATGGAATAAAGCCGAGCATCTCTCTTTGCCAGTTCAATCATTCGAGGTGTGACTAGTCGTCGACGAGTAAATTCTAGTTCATCATCATGAACATTGCTTACGTCCGTAACGTCATATCCAATAAGATAATTTAATTGCTTTTGGTACTCTAGCGTTTCATCTGATGCTTTCTCTTTTTGGACAACATAAATCTTTCCAACAGTTTTCTGTAAAACCTTCCAGTACATTATGCAGTCTAATGTTTGTATTACTTGGTGCTTGTCATATATTTCATACCATTGTCCCTTTTTCTGATATTGCAGGAGGAACTGGTCTGGAGCAAGTCTGTGGTAAAAATCACTGTTGTGGCTTTTCTCAATAGCATGCATCCAGACTTGTGCTTTCATCTGCTCAACTGTACAGTTGCCTGCTATTTCTAGCAGTATCGTGTCCGCTGCTTTGTTATTTTTATGGTTAGTAGGTAAAATGAATTCTATAGGAATCAGTTCCATGGAGAATACGTTACTGGCTGCTGAATGAGGTCTCATTTTTCTTCTTCT
The DNA here is from genome assembly GCA_933207985.1 of Pelobates cultripes. Classification (NCBI taxonomy): domain Eukaryota; kingdom Metazoa; phylum Chordata; class Amphibia; order Anura; family Pelobatidae; genus Pelobates; species Pelobates cultripes. The sequence goes on from OW240914.1 coordinate 174,647,714, forward strand.
ACGTTTGTTTTCATCCCTCAGAACAACAGGCTGGTCATTGTTCTCCAGCTCCATGCCAGATGCAATCTAGGAATACAAATTAAGAATACAAGTTAGAAACACAGTTTTTGTGAAAAACCATTTCCATAACATGTCTCACCATTACATTTCCATGGCTGATAAAATTTAAAACTATCATTTGCAAAGAAGGTGGCACTAATATATAAAGGAGCTGCTTTTGAACCATTCTGCACATGAGGTACTCATATGAGAGAGGTTGTGAGCGACCTGTTAAAAGTGGAACATGCTAGCATTAAAGGAACACTCTAAACACCAAAAACAAACAAACACTGTAGTGGTTATGGTGACCATTAGTGATTTGACTTCATACATTTGGTCTGGTGGGTGCAGCTCCCTAACTTCAATCAACATGAAGTGGGAGTTGGGAGCTTGATGTTGCTAGATTGAATTTAAAACAACAAAAATCAACATATTTGTTTTGTTTATTTTTTAGATAAGTTTTGTGTGTTGTGCTGTTTTACATACATAATTATGCTATCCATTCTGACAAATGTTTATATTAGCAGGTAGAGTTAGGTCTACATTCTCCTTGGCAAAATTCCATGCTGATCATATTATGTGTACATAAGAACAAAAAAAAATCACATGCAGGATAAAGGGGATCCCATAAACAGTCCACTTTAATCTTTTGTATGTTTTTTTTAAATAAGCATATTTGCACAAACATTGAAGTTACCTTTTTGCAACAAGATTTATAAACATCATTCATGCATGTACTCCAGAATGTACTCATGCATGTACTTTTTTTTTAATTGTTCACATTATACAATACCATGCCCTATTTTAACTGAATAGAGTCTATGCTGAACAATTGACTTAGTAGTAGGAGAAACACCTACTTTTTTAAAGTTTTTCTCCTAATCTATCCATTTGCTAGCAAAATGTCTAGCACGATGTAAAGATGAAGTATCATTCTCTATCCAAAGAGCATGAATGATTTGGGGCCTGAGATGTTCCCCTTAACCCAGAATGGTTTTGTTTACTGTATATGCCTACTATACCCACACTATGTTTGTTATATTTATTGTCTATACTGTACTATTTTGACTCTAAAAGTTTTAATAACAATTTAAACATGAAAAAAAGCTAAAAATAAAACTCACATCCAAATTCACCAACTGCTACCGTACCAAACTGATTGCAGGTCAACATGCAATTTGTCTTTGAATCTAATAAGGGTTTGCCTTATACCCTATATAGGCTACCAGAACTCACAGCTCATAACAGTTACAAAAATGAAAAAAAGATGAGAGTGGCTGTTTATTATTTTAATTTAGTTCTGTTGCTTAAAGGGACACTATAGTCATCAAAACAACTTTACCTTACTGAAGCTGTTTTTGTGTATAGATCATGCCAGCTACACCTCCCCTGGCTGTGACTGACACAGCCTGCAAGGAAAAAAAATGGTTTAATTTTCAATTACAGATAACTTAATTTAAAGTTTTTGTATTTCCTTCACTGTAAATTTAACTTTTGTTAGATACAGGAGGCTCCTGTAGGATCTAGAAAGCTATTAACAGAGCAAGTGATATGAAATTCTAAATTAAACAGACTGTGCAATGAAGGAAGTGTAAACATTAGATGACTCTTTATAGGAAGTGTTTAGGAAGGCTGTGTAAGTCACATGCAGAAAGTTGTGACTAGAGCAGTATAAATAAAGTGATTTAACAACTAAACGTTAGGTAATTGAGCAATACTGCATGGGGCATCATCTATACAACAAAACTGCTTCATTAAGCTAAAGTTGTTTTGGTGACTACAGTGTCCCTTTAAAAGTATGTCCCCTACACACTGATGGTCTTTTGCTTTTGAAAGTTTTGTAGATGGCGAAAGGGTTAAAAACTACTACTGTTCTAACTACAGACATGAGTTTTAGTATCTGTGTGAATGGATATGCATGGCATGTGCAAGGTGCAAGAATGATGTAACTAAAGTGCTAAAGAATTGGGCCTGAAGAATATCATGACGGATCATATTTCAAAGTATGAATAGGAGTGTGGTATCAGATTTTAGTTACTTGTCCGGCCCCAAATAATGAAAAGGTGGAGGCGGAAGCTATTCTGTGCTTCATGTCATATAAGGGCTAGCTGTCAGTGAGCAGCAGCATGCCAGATGCAATAACTGCCCCAATCCCAGTTATGAATTGGAATGGCAGTTTAGCAGTGATGTAGTACCTGGCGCCCATGGAAGTGGTTAAGTTACTTACAGCGTTCCTTTAAATGCTAGAGTGCCTGTCTGAGTAAGCTGTGCCCTTATTTAGAGCCTTTATTGACTCTCCCTTGGATGTCACAATGTTCATAATAAACCACTGAAATGAACCTCTGTGTTTTTTTTTTCACCGTGTGTACAGGTGAAAAGTCACAAAAATGCAGATCTAAGTTGACATTTGGAAGCAGAATTACACATTAAATTGTTCACCAAGTTTCTGTTGGGAATGTAAAGGGTTTAATTCACAACTATTAGGCCACATAGTAAGGTATTTTAAAAGTGAGAGGTTTAGGATAGAGAGACATATCACCGGTCCTAAGAATGGCCTGGCTTATTGCACATACCTCAAGTGAAGTGAAATGAAAGAACTTACCAGAAGGGAAAAGAATAGTCAGTAACATTTCAAAGGTCATGACATCATAGACATGGCCGGCACCTGTATAGGCATTTTGCCGCCCCTGTACTATTTAACTAGCCTGCTGTTAACTAGTCTGTATACACATATATATATATATATATATATATATATATATATATATAAATATAGCTAGGGCTGCACTCCCCTGAACATGCATACATTATAGGGTGCTGCTGGGGCCAATTTATACAACATACAAAATACACAATCCAGCGCACTCGCTTATTCACTAAACAATGATTTCAAATCTCACAGATTGTAATAGTTTTTTTTAAAAACACCTCACCTAGGAAAAAATAATGGGGGTTTAGTTACATTATATGATCATACATTGCATAAGCCTGCCACGACACCAATGCACAACATTCTTGGCAGGTTCTATCCTAGCTGCCTAATGCCTGCCCTTATGAGATTAATACACTTACTTGGGAATTTTTTCCTCCTGTATATATATAAGCATGCTGTGCCACTGGACCAACAGGGAATCTAGTAACCCCCCTCCCTGGCCACAGGTAATAAACATAATTATACATTTTTATAAAAACTGCTCATATCCTTTATTCAGCAAACACAAACGACATGCACTACACAGACACTGCATTAACTACACACACTGCCACAACTACACACACTACATCCACTACACAGACACTGCATCAACTACACACACTGCATCCACTACACAGACACTGCATTAACTACACACTCTACATCCACTACACAGACACTGCATTCACTATACACAGTGCATCCACTACACAGACACTATATTCCCTGCATCCACTACACAGACACTGTGTCCAATAAGGCGGCTTAAGGCGCACCAGTCCGGGGGGGGGGGCGCAATATCCTACTGGTGACCGGCAGGAGGAGAGCGAACAGTGCTCCTCCTCCTGCTTGTCTACTTCATGTAGCTTGGCTGAGTGAACCAAGCCACTGTAGAAACATAGAATGTGACGGCAGATAAGAACCAGTCGGCCCATCTAGGCTGCCCAATTTTCTAAATACTTTCATTAGTCCCTAGTCTTATCTTATAGTTAGGATAGCCTTATGCCTATCCCACGCATGCTTAAACTCCTTACTGTGTTAACCTCTACCACTTCAGCTGGAAGGCTATTCCATGCATCCACTACCCTCTAATTTAAGACTATGTCCTCTTGTTGTGGTAGATTTTCTTCTTTTAAATATAGTCTCCTCCTTTACTGTGTTGATTCCCTTTATATATTTAAATGTTCTATCATATCCCCCCTGTCTCGTCTTTCCTCCAAGCTATACATGTTAAGATCCTTTAACCTTTCCTGGTAAGTTTTATCCCGCAATCCATGAACCAGTTTAGTAGCCCTTCTCTGAACCCTCTCTAAGGTATCAATATCCTTCTGAAGATACGGTCTCCAGTACTGTGTACAATACTCCAAGTGAGGTCTCACCAGTGTTCTGTGTTCTGTACAATGGCATGAGCACTTCCCTCTTTCTACTGCTAATACCTCTCCCTATACAACCAAGCATTCTGCTAGCATTTCCTGCTGCTCTATTACATTGTCTGCCTACCTAATTTTTCACCTCACAAATACATATTTTTAATATATATATATATATATAAGTAAGTATAGTATACAAATCCTGGGAAGTGACAGCTCCTCTTTAAAGGAACACGCTGAAACACCATAACAACTACAGTGCAATGTCGCGAATATTGTCCAACTAGTGCCTTGGCAATCCCCCCTTCCAATGTAGGTGATCAAAACATTTGCTAACGATTTGACTTTTTATCTGAGGTCTTCCAGGTGTAGTTCACTTCCAGTTCATGACTTCAGTTCATGAGTTCAGTTCATGTCATGAACTACATTATTATTATTATTGACATTTATATAGTGCCAACGGATTCCGTAGCGCTTTACAATATTATGAGGGGGGAGAGGTGTAAGTATAAATAGGACAATTACAAGAAAACTTACAGGAACAATAGGTTGACGAGGACCCTGCTCAAACGAGCATACAGTCTATAGGAAGTGGGGTGTAAGACACGTTAGGACAGGAAATATCAATCAAATAAGGTGGGAGTGAAGCAGAGCTGGAGGAGAGAGTAAAGTGCTGCCCCATAGAAGAGAGCAAGAGACAGGTATGTAAGGTAGAGGTTACTCTGGGAGGCCATGAGCTTTCCTAAAGAGATGTGTTTTAAGGCACTTCTTAAAGGATTGAAGAATAGGGGACTCTGATGGGGGTAGGCAGGCTATTCCATAGGAAGGGAGCCGCCCGCGTGAAGTCCTGTAAGCGCGAGTTGGCTGTACGGGTGCGAGCAGCAGTCAGGAGGTGGTCACAGGTAGAGCAGAGGGAACGAGGAGAGGCATACCTCTGGATCTGTGAAGAGATATAAGCGGGGCTAGAGTTGTTCAGTGCGTTATATGTATTTGTTAGGACTTTGAATTGACTCCTGTAGGATACAGGAAGCCAATGTAAGGACTGGCAGAGGGGTGAGGTGTGAGAGGACCAACTAGAGAGGAAAATTAGTCTGGTGGCGGCATTCATTACAGATTGTAGTGGGGCAATGCGGTTTTTGGGGAGACCAATCAGGAGAGGGTGACAATAATCCATGCAGGAAATTACTAGAGCATGGACAAGCTCCTTGGTAGCATCTTGTATAAGAAAGGGGCGGATGCGAGCTATGTTTTTAAGTTGGAATCTACAGGATTTGACAACAAACTGGATCTGAGGCTCAAAGGTGAGGCCAGAGTCAAGTATGACACCAAGACAGCATGCTTGCAAGGATGGACTTATGTGGATATCACTGACTTGGATGGAGAGCGAGAGAGGAGGATAAGTATTAGGAGGAGGAAAGGCAAGGAGTTCAGTTTTAGAGAGATTGAGTTTCAGAAAGCACGAGGACATCCAGTCAGAGATGGAAGAAAGGAAAGCAGTGACACGTTGCAGGACAGCAGGGGAGAGATCAGGGGAGGAGAGATATATTTGGGTACAGGTGGTAGTGGAATCCAAAAGAGGCTATAAGTTTGCCAAGGGAGGCAGTATAAAGAAAAAATAGAAGGGGACAAGGACAGAGCCTTGGGGAACTCCAACTGAGACAGGATGAGGAGAGGAGGTATCCTTGGAAAAGGAGACACTGAATGAGTGTTTGGAGAGATAAGAGGAAAACCATAAGAGGACAGAGTCACAGAGACCGAGCGATTGAAGAGTTTGAAGGAGGAGAGCACGATCAATGGTGTCAAAGGCAGCAGAGAGGTCAAGGAGAATTAATATGGAGTAGTGACCTTTGGATTTAGCGGAGATTAGGTCATTAGTAACTTTGATAAGAGCAGTCTCAGTAGAGTGGAGAGGGCGGAAGCCAGACTGAAGAGGGTCAAGGAGAGAGTTGGAACTGAGGAAGAGGGACACACGGGTAAAGACAAGTCTTTCCAAGAGCTTTGAGGAAAAAGGGAGCAGGGATATGGGACGATAGTTAAAGGGGGAGGATGGGTCAGGAGATGTTTTTTTCAGGATAGGTACTACAGTGGCATGTTTAAGGTCAGCAGGGACAGCTTTTCCAGCATTGTAGGATATGGAGTCCACAACATCTGCAGTGCAGAAGGTTGCCTGTGGAGCTCTATTGGATTGCTTGTTTCCATAAAAAACATCTGCACAATATGATGCCAATAAATTTAATATAATTTTATGATGTATTCCCTTCACTATTCACTATTTGTTAGTCTATAAAGTTGCTTAATAATATATAACCTTTTAAAACAAGTACATATACAATTGAATCAGACTACATACATTCCATGTTAATACTTATCTGTTATCTTAATCTATGTTTTAATCTTTTTATGTAAAATAGACTTGTGATAATTTGGCGGTTGTAGAGATCTTGTGGGTGTGGTAGCATTTGTTTGCCAAAATAACCAGAGTATTGCAGTATTCATTGATACCTTTTTTAAAGGCTGACATCAGGGGGATACAGTACAGAGAGGTGCATGGGGCTCAGGACACCTGTAAGGTCATATATTCATAATGTATAAGTATATATCAAGTCTATCTATCTACCTATACACACACACACAAACACCGGCCCAGGTCATTACTGGCTTGTACTGATAATACAGGTGGTAAGGGGTCCCAGGAGACTCACAGCTTCCACCTCTACAAGGTTGTTTCTTCATCCCTTACACACATTGCATCCGCTACACACACACAGACACACACACTGCATCCTTTACACACACACAGCATCCACTAAACACACATACACATATTCTGCATCTACTATACTATACACACTGCATATATTCCACTTTACAAATACTGCATCCAATATACACACACTACACCTACTATACACACATTCTGCCGCCTTTACACCAATACATTGCATCTCTGCGCAACCCAAAGAGGAGGTTGCGGCCACGCCAAGGGAAATTCGGTCCTGGAGAAATGGTGATAAATTTGTTATACTTATATTATTTTTATTCTTTTATACAAGGAAGGGGGCTAAATGACAAGGGGAATCAGTGCTGTAGTGTTAAGAATACAGAAATGTATTTGTATGATACAGTGTTCCTTTAAAATCACTTATTTTTTATTTTAGAAAAGAAAAGGGGGTGAGTGGGGTGTTGTAAATAGCTGAAAATTGGCCCAAAGTATATAATTTAAAAAGTTACTGACAGTGAGTACAGATGGAGGCTCCCATTTGCAGGATAGCTAGATATGTATTTTTACATTTAATTTTATTTTTCAAACCTCACAAATAAATATATCAACATAGGTTGTAAACAATATAATATTAAAAATCTTTTGAAGTGCCAGTTCCCATTTAAGGAAATGATAAAATATTGTATTATTATAGTTTTTAGTATGTAAGTTAACACGGCACAACACACAATACACACATGCTTTATTTACACTTACTGAAATCACATCCTAAATAAAGAAAAGAAGAATCACACTGATTAAATCATTTCTCTCCTTTTTCCAGCAAAAAAAAAATTAAAATGACATAATCTAATACATTCTGCTGTTTACATCTTCCTCTTTCTCTATATGACTGGAAAGGGGCATCTTCCTCATTTTGTACGACTAATGGTAAAAAACAAAAAGAATGTAGTCTAGATCCATATGTATAGGGCTTATTCAGTAAACTAGGAATTAGCCAAAATAGCCATGCTAGTTAATTTTTACAGTGTGGTAACATTGACCTTAAGTTTGTCAATTCTGCAAACTTTTAACCTCAGTATTGTACATTAGTGAATGGCACGTCTTCGCAAAATGATATGTATTCATAGTAACACAAACACAAAAATAGCATGACTTCTTATTGTGGTGGTTGGACTACAACTCCCATTATTCTACAACATCTGGGGATTAACCAATTACCCAGTACTATTGCAGAGCACTAAAGTTAAAGTCTGTAGTGTCTGATAGCAGCTGTGAAGCTGTTTTCATAGTGTGGGTGCATGTTCATTATATATTGTAATGTAAATAGCAATGGGGTAAATACTCAATTCTAGATCTCATAAGGTCTTTTGGATTTTAAGCCAGTTCTGCTTACTAAGTAAGTAACAAAGCATATTTTTTTTTTAAATCCTCAATTACAAGTTAATTAAGAATTTAGAAAATGCTTCTGTGGATACCAAACTGCAGCCTGTATAGCTGCATGTAGGACTGTATTTATCATATTATTATGTGTATGTATAGATTTATAAAACATGCATTATATTTTTCATACATGCATCTGTGTAGATTCACAGAGATCCATATTCAATATAATGCAAATATAGTTTAGTAAGTAAACACTATTTTTTACTTAATATAAATTTGTCTATGTCTGGAAAAAAAGCAGTTAATTGAAATCTTGGACAAGTGCAAATCAGTTTCATCAGCTAGTGACTGAGAGTATAATTAGCAAATTTATGTTGCTATCTTTCAAACAAAAGCGTTCATCAGAAAGCAAGACGCGAAAGCATATTGTCTAAAATCACATCAAAACATAATCAAACACAACACTGAAGACAATGATTCAATCAAAATCAAGCATTATGCATCTTTTGCCACTTAATATACAACTTTGCCATATTGTACTATAAATCTGACTGCAAATCATAGTAATGCCTAAATTGCAAAAAACAAACAAAAAATGTCAATACGCGTGCAAAAACACATAATCTTTCCATTTATAACATTAAGAAACATTATTTACATTGTTAAATATATTTTCTGTCTGTGCTACATTTCAATACATGAATGTACTTTATAACATTGCTTTATTTTCATCCTGATATGTACTTTCTTACATTGTTATATTTTTTTTTAATTGAGAAATACTCTTGCCAGGCATATATTGAAATCCTGAAATAAATGTTCTGGCAGTGTTATAACTTCATCTTGAAATAACAGTTGAAACCTTGTATTATAGAATCAGCAACAGTGTTTTAACTCCCTAAGTCTCAGAAAGCAGGCCTATATACATTAATGAAATATTACCTGCTAATGCGGAAGAGGTAAGGCTGCTGAAGAAACATTTGTTTAGAATTTGCAGACTACTCTGTGCACGTACTGTTCCTTATCAAAAGTGTGTCAAGGCTAGATGTTCTGCTTTATTTCTTGCCTTTTCATCCAGCAGCAGAGGAAGTGTTGCTGCTGACAGGAAGGAAGCTTCAACCACATTGATTATTCATTTGATTACATATTTAGAAATGCCAATGGTTTGCTTCCCGTAGAAACAGCAGAAGCATATAGGAATAATTATCCATCAGTTTATTAATACTCTAAAGAGGAAGTTTAATCAGTATAAAATATTAAAACGTTAATGATTTCACTTAGTGTGTTTTTTTTGTTGCTATCATTATACGTCAGTGTTGACTCTAGGGGCAATATATAGAGGGGCACATAAGATGCCAGAGTCAAAACTGGGGGTACAAATAATTTCCACAGGGGGTAACATGCCACCATTGCCTGTATGGTATCAGCATGCTTGTTGGCATCAAACACCAAATTTGCACAGAATTTACATTAGACGCTAGAATAGCACTGTGTATTCCTGTTTCCTATGGACGCTGGCGTCTTCTCACTGTGATTTAAAATGGCCGCCGCCTCGTGGTCGACATACGAATGACAACCACCCTGTATTCGGTTTTAATTGAGAAGTGTCTGCGGTTAACCACAACGTTCTAATTGGGATCAAGAGGTTAATCAGCAGCACACTTCTCTTCTGGGTGGCCGTCCGTTCGGTAGTTTGTTCGGCAAAAAACGTCCATTATACGAACAGAGTCATACGAATGAGTAATTCCACGAAAACGGCAAAACAGACGAACCAGCAATCCCAGGTTATACAGATGGCTCTGTCACAAGCAGTTTCTCTGAAACTGCTATGTTTATAAAAAAAAAGGATTAACCCTAGCTGGACCAGGCACCCAGACCACTTCATTAAGCTGAAGTGGTCTGGGTGCCTATAGTGGTCCTTTAAATTTGAAATTCATATTGAAATATCACTTTTCAGTAAATAAACCTGTAATTTTCCATACTCAGTTCCATCTGCACATTATATAGATATATTTTTAAAAAAATCATTATTATTGTTATTTTTGGTTGTTTTGTTCAATTGACCTATTTAATGGGCAAAGGCTTAGAATTGAAGTTCCATTAGCCTTATGTTAATATTTCTCTGTTTACCATGTTTGCATGGCAAACGTATGTCAATTGCTCATAGTCTTGTGAAACTCCAGTATCTTCAATTTCCTTTTCATATTAAAATATGGTTTATTCATTGAAGGAGCTTGTCAGTACAAATTTAAAATAGAAAAAGTGGCAATTTTAAGAATGGGCCCTTCCTGCTTCTATTCCCTTTGTAGCAAGAGACTCCCAACACACGCTGCTTTTTTTCCTACTCCCTTTGTAAATTATTTTTATCAACAATATTGTTCTGAAAATGAAATTCTGATCAGTATACTTACTCTTTTTGGTTAACTTTCCATTCATTTACTGTAATTGTCTGCCATTTTTACTGTCCTCAATACACATATTTCAAAACCAAGACAAGCAAAGGACCAATGCTGTATCAGACAGACTCATGTTCAGTCAAATAAAACAAGAAGTACAGTTTTAGCAAAGGGAATCCTCACATGCATTTGTTTCTGGGATTCAACTTTTTTAGAAGACAAAACATTGCATTTATGACCAGAGTATGATTAATTTGTCTCATCCCAAAGGTACTGCATCAAGATCACTTCATTGAAATAAGGTGGTTTAGGCGCCTTCAACCCCTTAAGGACACATGACATGTGTGACATGTCATGATTCCCTTTTATTTCAGAAGTTTGGTCCTTAAGGGGTTAAAGCATATTTACCATTATAAAAGCTTATTCATTTCAATAAATTGAATATAAATTGTAACTCGGGTAAAAAAACAAACCTCATTGATACTAATTCAAAATGAATAGGTAGAATTCTTCCAAATTGAGCTCAAAGCATTACTAAGCTTGTGTCCCTTCTCCAGCACCATGTAAACAAATGAGTACAGTTCACATTATTTTGCCATTGCCATGGATACAAAGAACTTCCTCTTTTAGTACTTTGTTTCTAAACAAACGGGTTACTGATATTTCCTGTACAACTTCAGCAACTGCATTGTTTTTAATATATTTTGCCAATCATCAAATAGGAACAATTTGGGTGAAAGGAATCTAAGAAAATCACACATGGTTGCTTGTCACGGGTATATGTGACTCAAAATGCAGAGTAAAAATAAATAAATCTAAACAGAGAAACGCATATACCGGGCCTTAGAGTGGCCGGACTGAATGTTAAACAGAACAGTACAAGACTAGCTGAGGTCAGGATAACAGAAAGCAGAATAAACGAGAGAATAGACAAAGGTCAAGGACAATAGAAAGCAGAATAGTTAATGTAACGCCATGGTCAGATGAGCCCAGGGCCGTCTTTAACGCGGGGCAAACGGGGCAGCTGCCCCGGGCCCAGTTTCTCTTGGGGGGCCCGAGGCACCTGCCCCGTGGGCCCCGCTGACCCGGTGGTGGCCTTGGCAGACGCT
>OW240914.1:174659530-174786078 GCA_933207985.1 Pelobates cultripes
AACCCATTTCTAATCACATTGCTCCTAAACATAAGTTGAACAATAGATTTACGAGTAAAAATAAAAATAAAAATATAAGTAACAATAAATTTGAATTCGCCTTCATTACCCAATACAATTCGCAAGCTAAAAAAGTTGAAAAAATACTCAAAAAACATTGGTATATTTTAATGAAGGACGATATTTTGAAACATGTATTACCAAAATTTCCAACAGTAATATATAAAAAATCTACCAATCTCAAAAATAAACTAGCACCAAGTTTATTACCTGTAACACCTGTATGTAACAATGTTCTTCAGATTCCGATTATCGGCTTTTATAGTTGCGGCCATTGTTCCACGTGTAAATATCAAAAAAAGAAAGTCACAGATTTTATAGGAACATATACAAAAAAATCATATAACATAAAAAAAATATTCATTGCTCCTCCACGTTTGTCATATATTTATTACAATGTGGTTGTGGAGCTCAATATGTTGGTCGCACGTCCAGAAAACTACATACTAGAATTCTAGAACATTTTAATAATATAAAGAGAAATAAATCAGATCACAGTGTCCCTAGGCACTGTAACTCTTGTCCTTCTTTTAGCTGGAATTCTTTCCAAGCTTTTGGCATTGACTCAGTTCAGATGGGTTGGAGAGGAGGAGACAAAAATCAAGAATTAATTAGAAAAGAAGCTCTGTGGATCTTTAATCTTAGTACTTTACATCAAGGACTCAATCAGGAGATAGACCTTCAGGGTCTTATTTAATGGTATATTTGTCTATGTATATATATGCATGTATATGTATATGTTCATATACATTCCACATATGTGCAATTTATATGCTTGTCCTTCCTCTCATTTCTTTATAGACTTTGGGTTAATGTGGTCTGCATCTATGCTCTATTATATGGATGTGTCATTTGATTTGTATTCAATGGGTTGCATTGTAGGATGTATATTTATATGCACATATAGATTTTTTATTTCTTTAATATTTTTATTTTTATTTCTATTTCTATTTTTATTCATTTTATATTTATACTTATATTTATATTTATTTTTATTTTTATTTATATTTATATATTCATTTTTTCTATTTAGATATATATGTGTATTTTATGCCCACACCCTCCAATGCAGCCCCCTATGCTTTGTTCTTGTGTTCAGATGTCTCAGGCTGTTTTTTGGTCTTTCGTTTTATATTTTGTCTAGGTTTCGATCTTTTGCCATGTGCGCATGCGCGCTTCTCGCACGCATGCGCAATAGAAATACGGAACTGTCTCTTCAATTTTTCGTCATATCCTTGCGTCTTTATGCGTTCCACGGATGGAACGCACGCCGATCAACAGAAGAACGCAATCAAGAGGAGATTTCTACCGGTATAAAAACCGGAGAAATGGAAGTATAGAAGCATCCCTGATGAAGTCCTACACCCTACAGGACGAAACGCGTTGGATTTCTATATTGGACTTATTTTATATTGTTTTAATTGTTTTATTTGTATTTTTGGCTACTCATTTATAACTACTCCTGTTCATCCCTATTCCTGGATTGATGACAACATTGCATGGAGTTCCAAGTTATTGAGAGATACGCTCTTTGTGATTTACACACATGTAAGTGTGACCAATAAATGTGATTTTGTACTTTTTATAACAAACTTCACTATTCTGTTTTTTCCTTTATTTTTATATATCCCATGAGGTAATTCTCTAATTCATCCATCGGATTACATACTGCCCCTGGGTGGGCGAGAAGCTCTATTTCACGCGCGTTTGTGAGTGCGTCTATAATCATTTTTATTCATAAAGTTGAATTACTTAACTGTATCACGCTATGTCAAATTTCTGATTTTTATACAGAATTCATACGGATTTCACTTTCCATCAGGTTGTTATATATTTTATATAGTAACCTACACGTATTCTGGGTGTTTTCCACTTTTTCATTATTTCACATTGTTTCTTGGGTGTCTGTGAGGTACACCTAGGAATTCTTCCAGTTATACGTTTTATTTTGTAGTGTATATACTATTTTCTGTTTAATCCTATGGCAAAGCATTGGATTGGCTGAGATCATCAAGCTTGATGATCTCCGCCATAGGGGCAGGGCCAATCGAGGGGAGACCAGCATGGTGTGGGTTGAAATAAATTTGATTTGTATGTGTCTGTCAGATTGTGTCAAATCAGTGAGTGTATGTGTCAAATTAGTGTATGTGTGTATGTCCGTGTATCTGAGAGTGTGTGCTGGTCCGTGAGTGTGTGTCTGTCAGTCAAAATTTGTGTCAACAAGAAGAGGTGTGGCCTTGGCAGGAATGGGTGGGCAAATGTAAATTAGGGGGTGCCCCAGATCTGTCATGCCTAGGGCAGCACCATTTCAAAATACACCAGTTCTGATGCTTGGTGCCAGGATGTGACTTCAAACCAGCCCTGGCATACACGAATGAAGAGAGGATCCACACTCAATTCCAATAGACATCAGGTGCACTGGAGCAGAACCAGCAATCCCACAACGCACAGGCAAACAGAAGAATAGTCTCCAGGCACTTAGGGTGTTCAAACCAAAGCCAGATTTATTGGGTCAAAAAAATAAGCTTGTCAGTAATAAGTACACAAACTGCCTTTAAAAGCTCTCCTCTGTACACCAGAGATGGGTTTCTACTCTAGGTGCCTTTAAATGTAATACAAGAGTATGTCTGTGTATATTAAAGTGTTCTTGTTGACATGGATGTATGTATGAGTCTGTGTGTAGGTACTATTAAATCACTGAACTGAATACATTTCCACCCTCTTCCACTCCACAATATGATTGTGCATATTTCAGTTTAGTCCTCCATTCTGTTTTGCATTTTAATTTAGAGGCAGCCCTCTATTTGGTTTACCATTTTCCCGTGTGGGAGAGAGAGATGTTTTTTTAGTACAGTGAGCAGTGTGGAGTGCTGTGTGTTGCATAGTGACTGAGAGCCATGGGATATGATATAATTTACCTGCACTCTTATTCATTAGACCTACTCTGTCAATTATGTGTTTTTCATAACTATAGAATATTTATTCAACAGTTCTTTATAAAGACACTTTCTTTATAATCTTTTGGAGAGAAAACAAATCAAAGGTTACAAAAGGCTGTTTTATGATTTTTCAATAACTATCACTCACAGTGACTTATGGGAATAAGCATACCCTTGTTGATCTGTCGAGGATCCTGTGGTCTTGTATCTTCTATAGACTATTATTATCCTCTCTCACACTTGAGCAGGGGTACAATGCTGATGTAACTCCTGGCCAACTCATTTGCAAGAAAGGAAGACAGCAACATTAAGGAGGGAGTTTTTCAAGTAAGTATTTCCACCTCCCTTTATTCCCCAAGTCACTTTTACCCATAGGACATTTGAGCATGCAGGATTAATCTTCGCTTCTTCTTTCCTGAAATGAACTCCATTTCTAAGCCAACGAATAAACAACTACTTACTAATACCCCCAACTATAAAATTGATACCCTCTTCCAAATTCATTATGTCACCTGTAAAAAAAAATACCTCCATACTGTACTTCTTAATCCCCCATGCTGAAAGTGAAAGCTCTGTCCCAACTGCCCCGGTTAAGAACAAAAACAAACAAACAACAATCAAACCATTGTACAGGTCCGTGCATGGCATTAGTATGTGATAGGTGATTGCAATGAGCAGTGACTAATCAAATGTTATATGGCAAATGAGAGGGCCTACATTAAAGATTTTTAGTGTGACTTCATCACCTGCATAAATATTTATATAAAAATTGATCTGCTCCAAAAGGTACACTAGGCTAGAAAAAGAAGGGTATAGGCCAAGAAAAATGAACATGTTGCAGAATTTGCAGTTGAAAAGTTTATTTATTTAAAAGAGCTGCCATTAGTTTTAAACCTCCACTAATAACCCACCTATCTGTATTCTCTAGCAAGGCTATGCCTAGCATGGGGTTCTTTGTTCTCAAGAATTTGTTCCATGAAGATCAAACGTGTATCTATCATGCTTGCCTAGCCAAGAACATATGTGTGGTGTGTGTGTATGAGGCAGGTGTTCAAAATGCTGTAAAGAGTGATAGTGTTTTTATCAATGAAAAAATGCAAAATAAGTGAACAGAAGATATATCTAAATCAATCAATATTTGGTGTGACCCTTTGCTTTAAAAACAGCATCATGATTTCTCTGTATATAAATATTATAAGGGTAGAGAAAAGTAAGCTTAAGGTAGTTAGTGAGGGGAGGGGGCATGGTGATGGGCAGTGGGCAAAAAGAAGAGATAATAGTTAAAAGGAGTGTGGGGGCATTCACACGCAATGATCCACTGTATTCGCACACAAAGGCAGTCCCTACAAATACAGACATTGGCTATGACTAACATTCCATATTTACCCCATATGTTTCTAGGGTGACAGAAAAATTTATTTTGAGACAATCATTCACCTTCAGTCTAAATGCCTATATTGGACTGTACGTTTTAATTATAAAACATTTTTTGTCGATTGACTTAACTTATTAGACACAAACTGAGTACTACTTATAGTGTCTCTTGATGTGTCTTAACATGTCTCTCTTCATCAGTGTTGCAGTAATTCGGACATCAGCACGTCTGCAAGTAATGTCCCAGAATAGATGACCAGTCCCTGAATCCTCTGTAGTATCAGTGATGGTCCATGTGAATGCAGAACACGACCGCTCATCAGACACTTTCACATAAAGGAAGCGCAAGCAGGTCACAATTATTTAGATAATTAACACATTAGCATGATCAGCTGTGTTTGGCAAAGTTTCTGTGGAGTCATTATTGGAGTTTCAGTTTTTAAACTTTTTTTAAAGTTTATTTTCGTATATAACATGTACACATACAGGCATATTAGAGACAAAGTTTAGTTAGACAAGTTTTTTGACATAATGTTTGAAAGCTGTCTCAAAACAAAGCTAGGCAGTTAACTATGTAACAGTATAACATTTCAGCAACGTCAACATTAAGTTTGTCATGTGATCTCGCAAAGTCGCCTATTTCAAGTAAGAACTGTCTATTCACAGGAACATACTGTATGTATATATTGGTTGGGATAATGTTTTGATAACTAGGAGAAGTTATCATACTCCATACGATTTAGGGTCTGTGTTAATTTAGTGATATTTGTGAACTAAGAGTGGGGTTTGTCATTGGTTCAGGGAGCACCCTTCATAGAAATGTATACAATCTACATATTGGAGTAACATGGAATACAGGGAGAGGCAGAATGAGAAAATTGTGTCTGACTTAATGGGGAGGTTATATACAAGTTCCTTGAGAGTAGAAGGTAATGCTTATGTCGTGTGCCTATTTAGTCAGGGGTCTCAGATTTTGTGAAACATTTCGGGAGAGTCATGAACATGGGATGTTAGCCTGTCCATATCTAGTACTTCAGTTGTCTTTCATTTTACTGTGGCAAGGGTTGGCACATGACCAAAAGACCATAGCTTTTCACTTGCTCTGTATGCTGATAATGCTACTCTTGCTGCCAATTTATTTTCCACTCTTGTAACTGACTCGAATAGCTTGGACAAAAGTAGAGCCATTGGGTTTGGCTTCCAATATAATTTGGATAGTAAATTTGGGACTTTGAGCCAAAGGGATTTGACTTTGTGCAGATCTACTAACAGTATAAGAAGGAGCCCACCTCTTCGCTGCCCTTCCAACAGGAGTCAGTAGAAGGAGGTGCATTTTTTTCTCATTTAAAGGGGAGTCATGTACCGGTGATATAAGTTTTTATAGACTTGGTCTTTGGGATTTACACAAAGGGTGAGGGACATCAATATATTAGTATGATCATATATATCTGTATATTCTACTATTTTATTCTGGGTGTGTAGATGCAGCATATAGGAAATGTCTCTCTTTTTAAAGTTTGCAAGATGTTTGGGGGTCAGGCTTGGTGGAATTAGTTTCGTAGTATAGGTGTGAGAGTGAATAAGATGAAACTTCAAAAAACATTTTTTACCCAGTTTTATCTACATTTAGTAGTGATATGGTTAGATAGTGTCCAGGATCTACATGATCCTTACCCTATTTGAGGATGAGGCAAAATATCTTAAGGTACTTTGGAGCCCTGGAGTAAGGAGTTAAATACTGAAGAAAATCAAGATAGAAGTAGAGAACTGAAAGTTTTGGAATATGTGGTTTTTCAACTTTATTTATAAAAGAAAGGGGAAAAAAGGGGGGAAAAAGGGCCAATGTTTACCTAATTTACAAGAATAGTAATTGAAAATGTTGGCACTTTCTAAATAATAACAATGATACTAATAATTACCACCTGACAATTACTTATCACTGATTTACTAAAGCTAATTTATAGCATAAGTTATATATGATTTGACAAAATTATTTTTATTTTTGTGTAGTGGTAATGGTTCTATCAGGCTACTGGCATCATTCCCTAGTTCAGACATTTTCAAGCAGTTTGGAACAAACTAGATGTCCTCCAGGCACTCACGGCATGACCCCTCACTTGCCTTACTGCGAATGCATACCATTTTGCATTAGTAATGTCAATAACATCAGAATTTGGACGGCATTGAGTGGCTGAGTGTATAAGCCGACACTCTCAATTAAATGTTGACATCCCAGTTTGGGCAAAACTGACACTGCTAATGCAGATATGTAAAGGGTCTTTGCAAAGGGTGACTGATGAGCTCAATGTTTTTGTAAAACCATTTGAAATTTGTTTTACACAGAACCATGGGACGGTGATAATAGCTTCAGTTTATCTTTGAAAAAATTCACTGAATATGTTTTGCAAAAAAAAAATATATATATATAAAAAAAGAAAAAAATGAACTGCAAGCTGAAAAAATTATTAAATCATCCAAACAATGCACATAATTTATTTATTATGAATTTCTACCTCTTACTCATGTTTGATCAAAGGGCATCAATATGGGGTTGGAATTACAGAGGACTGGCATGAGAGCATGTGGAAAAACAAGTGCTTTCAATATGTTCTTGGTCTAAATCAACCACTTCAACTTAAATCCTCACAATGTAGAACGGTGATCAAATTTTGCTCAACCTGCATTTTGTTACAATTGTTTACATGTCTTTTGTCATTTTTAATCCAATAGCATAATAAGAGATGTCTTCACTAGTGTTTTTTTTTTTTATCCATATATAAATAGGCTATTTGCTAAATATGGTTTTCACGTAAGCACTTTGCAGATCCTGGGACTGAAAGGCACTTTAAAGCGTCTAAAAATAAAAGTAGCATTATTGGATATTATATCGTTGTGCTCATTGTATGTATGTTGAAGATTGTCGCCATTCTTTTAAGTAAATCTGCAATATATTTTAAGTGCAATTACATTTTGTGTTATTGAGTCTTATATCAGGTACACCTTATATAATAATCATCATGTTTTGTCTCAGTCATTTAAAATACACTGATCACTGAATATTTTCCAATACGATATTGTTAGTTCGGTCTTTGGCTGCTGATATGTTTCGTTTTCTTTGTGGCATCTGTTAGTTAGAAGCAGTGACATCGGATCATATGTTACACATTCAGACAGCATTTTTACTTATTTTTTTCTCCTAAAAAGAACAATTCTGATTTCTTAAAAAAAAAAAAAAAGTTTTTTCTTTTTTTATTTGTCAATCTTTGTTTTCATTGAGGCTTAGATTCTCCATAAGTTACAGTGGTACAGGCGTGGCAACAACAGTCAGAACAAGAATGTGCACAGTATGATGACATGGCGAGTTTGATTAGGTTGCAGTAATAATTACGTCAGAAGCAGAAATGCATATAGTAAGACCGTATGGTAATTTCCATTTGATCACAGTTGCAATTACGGTAATAGCAAAAATGTGCACAATTCTACACTATAGCAGTTTTGAATATGTCACGGTCAGAATAATCTAGCCTCTTTTATATGAAAATAAAACAAAAACATGCATTATACAAGAGCAGAAAGAGTCTAGGCAGCATGCCTAAGTGAGTGATTGTGTTATGAAAATATAAACATGCTGATAAAATTAAAAAATTCATAAAATAAAACATGCTGGACATCAATATAATGTGTTAACCAAGGTAAAAGTACAGGAGTCCAACCTGCTAAGCATATGGGGAAGCACAGGTGTGGCAAAAAGCAGAAATTGCCAGTTCACTCAAGGTATTGCTTCATCCGATACCTAATCTGCAGCGGGGCATCAAGCCTCCTGTCAGAGTGATTCGATCAGGATGTAGTTCGAGGTATGGTGGCACCAGCCACATCATCTCCCAGAGCAGTCACGAGGACCCTGGACCTCCACCGCCATTTTGGGAAGCCCTGGGAGAGGCCCGTCTCGAGCCCCAACCTCCAGCGCCTCCAGGAGCAGCACTATGCTTGTTGGTGTCGGAGATCATCGTCAGAGCCGGTCTCCCTGTCACCTCCATGTGCGGGAGGCACATCAGGTGAGTATTGGAGCTGACTTTAGCTTCCCCAACTGGGAACCTTCCCTACAGATATACAGACCGTCGTACCACCTCAGGCTGCTTCTGTGCAGGTAACTTTGGTCTCAGCTCTTTTACTGCTATAACAGCCATAAACCTCTTGAAGAGGAGGTCGAGTTTAGACAGGAATGTAGCCGCGGGTATCAACTCCGACACTTTCACGCCAGCAGTCGCCATCTTGGGAGTCTCATGGGCCCGTCCAGGTGATAAGTAGCTTGAGATGGACTCCTGGGACTGGGATATCCCCTGCCGGTCCAAAGGGGGGGAGTAGCAGTAGTTTGCCCTATCTGCACCACAGGCCTCAAAGCAAAGAGAGCATCCGCCTCTCCACAGCCCCGCTGCCGCAGACCTCAAGAGTTCGTTCTGGGCAGTCCAATGGCGGATAATCACATGAGAGGTGTCCCCAGAGTCACCGGGTTTCCTCTGCACTATTAGTGCCCAGTTGCGGTGGTATCAATGGGCTGACTGGTTTTATCACTTGAGTTCCGGTGCCATTGCAGGAGCTCGTTCAGCACACGTCTATTCTGCTTGGCAGTCAGGACTAGCCCCAAAACTGTTTGTTTTTTAAATTATGCTTGTGCAATTTAAACAGGGGGCAGATAACCTGGCTGCATGGCCTTGCTCTCAGCTCACTAAACATAGAAACTGCAGTGGAAGCTCGACCATAGGGGCAATTGGGCATTGTCCTTGGGTTTTTATTGCAATTAAAAAATAAATATTATATATATATATATATATATATGCCAGCCAGTAGAGGTGCTTCTGCGGCACAGGCCAAATAAAATTTGGTGAAGTGATGCAGAAGCCCCATAGGAAAGCAGGGCCTCTTCTGTGACATCAGTGCCGGAGGAGAGGTCAACACTGCAGAGGGAGCCTCGGCACTGGAATAAGGTAAGTAAAACATTATTTTTTTTGTAAATAATTTTTTGCTGTGGAGTTAATGTATTTAGAGTTAGGGCGAGGGACACAATAGCGTTTGGTTTACAGATTTGTATTCCTAACACTGTGTTCCTTTAAGTCAGGATTTGAGAGCATGGTGTTAATTGGACAGATTCCAATAAATAAGGGGGCAAAATCAAGTTCAGCCCTATCATATACCACCCCACCTTCTTAAAACATCAACAGCGTGCACTAGAGTCTACAATTTATAAAATAACACGCTAAATAATGAAACAACTGTAGCTTAATGAAGTGGTTGTGTGGATAGATTATGCATTTGCAGCAGCGGCATAACCAGAGTTATAGTCGCCAGGGGCAGAACAAAAGTTTTCACCCCCACCCATGTACAGGTGAATTACTATAGTAAAATTAAAATGCTTTTCAAAAGTTGTAAAAGCTAATTAAATCAAAAAGAAGTACATTTTTAATGATTGTAAACTGCAACGGCAGGTCTCATCCACCATCTTCAGGCTCAGATATTGAAAATATTTTGTGTATTACAGACATTATGTGAGATGTTTTTAAATGAGAAAACTTTCAGCAATCCGACAAATTGAGGAAAACGGCAATCAAAAGAGGTTTGCTGTCCATCAGCTCAGCTCCAAGTCCTCGCTAGTTTTTGGGTGCCGAAAACAGTCTGTGTCACTCCGTGCTGAGGTCGGAACGTTGCTTAGCTCAGCCCTCACCTTTGAGTGACAGCCAGGAAGCTTCAGTGCTGCTAGTCGCACATCTAATGTAGAGAGGACCCTGGAGCAAGAGTTTTTTTTGGCTCCCTTAGCGCAATGGTGGCCAAAAGGTAGGTCATACATCTCCTAAGGTGTGTTGCCAGCTGGGGATCTACCATTTGCCCATCTTTGCAGGGTTTTATTTGTGGGCAGTGTTTGTATGTTTGAATGTAAGCATGTTTTTGTATAGAGTATAGTAGTTATGCTACTGTTCTACAGTCTCACTGGTCAATTATCTGCCATTTTGGAGAGCTGAAGTGCTCGGACAGTGAGGTAGCCCGACCTCACTGCATGGCTTAGCTCATGAGAGATGGTGGAAGCTCCTAAGCAGGATCTTTTTGCTGTGTGTAGACTGTAGTAAAGGAGGGGCAATACCCAAAGGAACCCGATTAAGAAGCTAAACTTTTTTAATACGGATTGACTTCTTACAATGGCGGGGGAGGAAGGGGGCACCATGACACTTCTGACAACATAACCACTGCAAGTGTGTTTGGTATTTTGAATGTTTCTTTGAGGGAGTTAATTAATGAAACTTGGTGAAAATTCTTTACAAATATTGTAAAGTATTTAGAGCTCATACAATGTAATATTTTTAAATCATACACTCCTTAACTATTTCATATGTTCTACAGCAAGTCCTCAAGAACAGTAATAGGTTTAATATTGTTGTAAAAGCTAATTAAATCAAAAAGAAGTACATTTTTAATGATTGTAAACTGCAACTGCAGGTCTCATCCACCATCTTCAGGCTCAGATATTAAAAAAATATTTTGTGTATTAAAGACATTATGTGAGATGTTTTTAAATGAGAAAACTTTCAGCAATCCTGCAAATTGAGGAAAACGGCAATCAAAAGAGGTTTGCTGTCCATCAGCTCAGCTCCAAGTCCTCGCTAGTTTTTGGGTGCCAAAAACAGTCTGTGTCACTCCGTGCTGAGGTCGGAACGTTGCTTAGCTCAGCCCTCACCTTTGAGTGACAGCCAGGAAGCTTCAGTGCTGCTAGTCGCACATCTAATGTAGAGAGGACCCTGGAGCAAGAGTTTTTTTTGGCTCCCTTAGCGCAATGGTGGCCAAAAGGTAGGTCATACATCTCCTAAGGTGTGTTGCCAGCTGGGGATCTACCATTTGCCCATCTTTGCAGGGTTTTATTTGTGGGCAGTGTTTGTATGTTTGAATGTAAGCATATTTTTGTATAGAGTATAGTAGCTATGCTACTGTTCTACAGTCTCACTGGTCAATTATCTGCCATTTTGGAGAGCTGAAGTGCTCGGACAGTGAGGTAGCCCGACCTCACTGCATGGCTTAGCTCATGAGAGATGGTGGAAGCTCCTAAGCAGGATCTTTTTGCTGTGTGTAGACTGTAGTAAAGGAGGGGCAATACCCAAAGGACCCCGATTAAGAAGCTAAACTTTTTTAATACGGATTGACTTCTTACAATGGCGGGGGAGGAAGGGGGCACCATGACACTTCTGACAACATAACCACTGCAAGTGTGTTTGGTATTTTGAATGTTTCTTTGAGGGAGTTAATTAATGAAACTTGGTGAAAATTCTTTACAAATATTGTAAAGTATTTAGAGCTCATACAATGTAATATTTTTAAATCATACACTCCGTAACTATTTCATATGTTCTACAGCAAGTCCTCAAGAACAGTAATAGGTTTAATATTATTTGATTAAACGGTTCTATTGAAAGAAGGATATTGATACAACATTGCCAACTGCTGGTTTTTGAACAATGACCATTTTTTTGTAATTAAAGTTTCCAAAACTGTAGACAACCTCTTTGACTAGATTTTAAGTTGGTAAGTGCCATAACATAAAAAAAATAAAATCTCTTTTTTTGTTTCTTTTGTAGCTCCAGTAATAAATCGATTTACAAGACGTGCATCAGGTAAGCACCAATTTTTTATGTGTATATCTAATTTATTTAAACAGTATATATCATTCTACATTTTATTTTGTATTCGCTGGGGCCTTCTTCCTTGCTCTCTATACCAAATATCTGGAAAATAATAGATATGTTTTAGATGACTTGAGATAAAGAAAACTAGACATAAAAGGTGTCTTCGACCTAATGTTTCAATTTGCTTTTCAACTCAGTATAGCTAAAAAAAGTAAAAAATATCATAACTCCTTTGTGACAGATGGCATCGTTTAACTTTTTTTTCATATCATTGCATTTGCCTAAACCCTTGTCCTGAAGGGATTTTAATAAAAAATATATATTATGGTTTATTCAATGAACAGTGGATCTTGATTAACAAACTTAATAGAATGTCAAACTTTATTTTAGAATTTGACAATTTAGCTGCATTGGAACACAAATCTAAAATTTCACTATTTTCCTTGATTTACTTTTGTTGGATAAGCTTTCCAAATGCTGAATATTTTTAGATAAACTTTTTAAAATAATTTTTTAAACATATTAAAGAGACACTATAGTCACCAGAACAACTACAGCTTATTGTATTTGTTCTGGTGAGTAGAATCATTCCTTTCAGGCTTTTTGCAGTAAACACTGTCTATTCAGAGAAAAGTTAGTGCTTACGTTACAGCCTAGGGATACCTCCACTGGTCACTCCTTAGATGGCTGCTAGAGGTGCTTCCTGGGGCAGTGCTGCATGTAGCGGAATGGACGTTTGGTATATACCTTTTGTGGCAGAAATTACCACCTATTCATATGTTTTCTCTTATTTTGTGTGCTTGACCCTTTTGCCCGTTTGGGAGTACTTCATACGAACAAAATCCATTTGTCTCCCGAACGGGGACCAGCCCTGTACCCCATTAGAACGTTCACACCAGTAACTTAAGGGCGAAACCGCAAGGGAAGTAATTAATGAATGCTTCCCCTGGGTGGCTGCCATTTCGTATAATCAAACATGTGGCAGACAAAAGAATGGCAGCGATCTTGTCTCCACAACGTGAGCAGTGGTACTTGGTCGTCAAGTGGAACTCTTTTAGGCTAGGCGAACACCAGTAAAACTTAGAGCGCTGCTTGTTCTATTTCCCGACCACCTATATGAACGACATTCGGGAGATATGAACTACCGAACAGAACTACTGAATGGGGGAGCATATGTATCCTGAAATGAAGAGATTCCCTTGCATGGTGTTCACATAGGAACCTCACGAACGGAGACCGGCCAGAGCACCTATTGTCCTGAAAACTGTTTTGGGCTAGCGCCTCCTGTCTGACCGGTCAAAACATTACCTCAATGGCATTCCCGGTTTACCGAATCGATCTGAGTGATTCTTGTATATGTTATACACTCAGATCGGGGCTATTGGGGAATGTACTTTGTGTGGGGTATGGCAATGGTATTTTTGGGGTACAGTTTATTTTGCTGGATTTTCTGTGCCTGAGAGATCATTAACTTAGAGGATTTTTCTCACGCAGTTATCTCTCAGGCACAGAGGATCTTGGAATTGAAACCCCAAGCAGTTAGCCAAGCAGGCAGATCAGGGGCAGCACCAGCATCAGCAAACTGGAATGAAGGTAGACTTTTAGTGGGGGCTAGATAGTGTTTTTAACACTATAAGGTCGGGAATACATGTTTGTGTTACTGACCCTTTAGTTTTCCTTTAAAAGATCAAAAAATGTAGCATTCAGAATCAAGCAAATATTAGGCAGTAGATCTGCAACTTTTGCATGCAATTTTTAGATATACCCAAAATGAAAAATGCAGCAGTAAATTCCTATATGTTTTCATTGGGGTATATGTGCTAAATGTTTAATATCCAGTGGAGTGAAATTTTATATTTTAAAGTTTTAGATTTTAATCACCACTCTTATTTATAAAACAGTGAACCCTGGTGAAATGACAAGAGGTTTCCAAGATTTATTAGTGTTTAGTTTAATTGAATTAAAATATATATATATATTTTAAGGAATTGGTAATGTATTTGTGAAAGCAGAAAGGCTAATTAAAGCATGCAAATAATATGCAATCAATTTTAATTAGTAGAAAAGAACTCTGAAAATGGTTAGTGGACTCTGCCTAGAATGGGGCCCCTGAAGGCAAAAGAGTGAGCATGCATTGCCAGTTGTAAATAAATTCTAGTTCCTTGCATGGTAATACCCCTCTTGAATATGTTCACATTTTGTATTGTTGCAATGTGGACACCAGTAGTGAAATAAAATGCTTTTATTTAGCACAATTAGACATGTCTATTTGTGCTAAATGAAACAATTTTACTTCACTACTACAGTCTTCAGAGCGCACTCATCTTGTTTTTCTATGTGTGTGTGTATATATGTGTATATATATATATGTGTGTATATATATATATATATATATATATATATATATATATATAGAGAGAGAGAGAGAGAGAGAGAGAGAGAGTTATATCAATGGTGTAGTACCTGGGGCGCAAAATTTCAACAACAACAAGAAAAAGCAGTGATAATAAATAAAATATAGCATGCCCCCCCCCCCCCTCACACAGAAAATCTAGACTATACACATTGCTTCAGGTGTGAAGTGGATTTTTAAAATGACGCAACTTAACTATCAGTGTTACACATAACAGAAATAAAGTGGGTGGTGAAGGAGGAGTGAGGCTATCTAGGCATCAATTAAGTAAATTGGAGAATGCTAACGGTCCACAGCTTAAGGAGCACAATTCTTGCCTTACCTCGTGTACTGGCAACCCACACTGCACCACTGAGTTTTTTTTTTGATGTTGTCAATTTCTTGTTATTTTTTCAAAATAGAACTTGTATCTGATATGCATCGGTGAGGCTCGCAGGTCTCCAAACAATCAATGTCACTATGGGACACGGAGGTCACTTACATTGTAAACACTTGGATCTTGCATCACAATTTAGTAGGGTAATACCTCCTTATTATAACTCAAGTTGGGCTCAATCTTGTTACATACATTGCACCACTGAGATTTATTTATATATACCGTATTTACTTAAATCTAATGCGCCATCAAATCTAATGCGCATCTCCGTTTTTAAAACCTGGAAGCTAAAAAATGTTTTTGCTGGTGAATGTAATGCGCATTTATACTAAGAAGATACTACTAAACAACATTGTGCTACAATTAAAATGTTTAAAATGTTTTGTTTTGTATTCACCGCAAGGCTAAAAGGGCATTTGCCTTGGGCGGCACTTTCCTGGGGACGGCAAAAAATCCACCCCCCAAACACCCCAAGATCAATGAGCAAGAAGATCACAGCTCCCTCGCCGTCTACTCTGCCAGTTCACCCCCTACACAGGTATTGGAAAAAACATGAGGTAGATGTAAGCTTACCGTAAGGGCGTCTGGAACCGGGGTTCCCTCTGAAGCCTCTGGAGCGCCATGGTCTTCCATGAGAGGGGAAGAAAGGGGACTGATGTCTCGTCTCCTGGTAGGATGGACACTGGGTGTAGGAGCCTCGTCCCGATCCACGTGCATGGTAATTAGACCGGCCGGACAGATGGCCTCTGAATCTGCCGGCCCTGGTAGAGACCCGTCCCTGAAATGCCCTCTGCATAGAGGATTGAGCCTTGTCCAGGGCTGTAAAAGCAACCACAAAGCGCCCCAGATCCTTTATAAAGGATTCTCCAAACAACAGGCCCTGGGCTTCTTTGCCCGCCTCCGTGAGGGCGAGGTTAGCAAGTTTAGGCTCAATTTTAAAGAGAATGGCTTTACGCCGCTCTATAGACAGGGAGGTGTTCACACTGCCTGCTATGCAGATCGCCCTCTGCACCCATCCACGGAGTTCATCTGGGTCAACCTGCGTGTTTTCGGCTCTGGCTAGCTCAGCCAGGTCAAACAGTTTGGCCAAAGGGCCAAAAATGTCCAGGTGTTTGTACTGGCATGTCTTTAAAGCGGAATCCAATCCCTTGCGGGGAATCCATCCCATCTTGGAAAGAAATTGGGTCATTTTGGGATCAACAATTGGGGTCTCACAGACTTTACTGGGAATAAGGGGTCTAGGACATTCTGCCCTGAGTTTGTTGCGCGCTGCCTTGCTAAGGGGGCGCCGTACCCAGTTCTCAAGGTATTTAGCCACATTCTGCCGACCTCGGGTGATGGAGAGCATCCGGGTCAAACATAGGTTCCTCAGACAGATCCATGAGGGTGGAACCCGCGGTAGCGGGGGAGTCGCTGCGAGGGACACTCATTACCCCCCTGCCAATCTCATCATTGGAGTCACATACGGACTCGGCATCAGCCTCCTCAAAAGACCCAATTTCGGAGTCACTCTTCTTTTGTGCTCTAGCACATTTCCACTGCCGCGCCCATTCTGCCTTGCGCGGAAAGGCTCTCTTGCGTGACATAGGCACGCTGTCATGGGTGGATATATTCACACCAGTCGTAATGTTTCTGGAGACATGGAGACTTAAGTGCCTGGATTTTCTTGGAACATCCCCTGTAGGGCTTAAAGCAGAACGCGCTAAGCTCGTCAGAGTGGCCGAGCCTTCTGCGGCCAAAGGGCGAGCCAGTAAGGCTTGCAAAATAGTCTGGGAAAGGACAGAGGACATTGAGCCCATGGCAGCCATAATGGCTTCCATAACGGAGCGCTGTAGTGCCAGGGATTGGGCATCCTCAGGTACAGACATAGGGTCACCAGCAGAGGAAGGGGGACCAGAGCTGTCAGAGGGGTTATCCAAAACATGGGGTATATCCATTTCTCCAGGGGGTAGGGGGGTGGCAGGCACTTTGGACTTGGGCATAATAATATTGCTGTGAGATATCCCAATGACACCAAAGATAAAATAGTAATATATGCTGCAGGGAAGTGAAAGCTTAAACTAAAATAACAGAGAGAGAACAGGCTAGCAGGAGTTAATCACCCCAGACTAGCAATACCTTATAGAGGGTAAAGTTAGGGAGCTCACGAGGGCCCAGGCCGGTAGACAGGAAGAGGACACGAGGAATAGCAAAGAGACTGTAAGACAGGATGTTAGAAAATGGCCGCTGGCAATCTCGCGAGATTCGCTGCAAAATTCTAATAATTCGTTGTGGCGAAACCGACCTCGCCACTGGGCATTGGAGAAGACTGATTGCCAGCCTCCTGCCATGTGACTATGGCCCCTGGGATGTATTGCCCTTAAAGACTTGATTTGGGCATAATGGATTTGTGTTGTGCTGCTGCTGGCCCTTTAAGAACCATCTGGGGACATACTGTGGAGTTACTGGGTGGCCACCATTTCCTGTATCAGAGGCACATGGTGAGAACAATGGATGAAGCACATGGTGAGAACAATGGATGGCGGCCATTTTAACTCACAGACACTGTTTGAACTTTTCAACACGGTGCCATCTCGCCGGTATTTGGTGCACAGAGACATCGTGCAGTGGTTTTGGACTATACAACAGGGGACACATTATACAGTAATTGTTTTTCATTTAGCCTGCATATGTTCTGTGGAATCTGCATTAAACTGTATCTTCCAAAGTACTGAACGGATCTGGGTGAATTTTGGATATGTGGTTCACCCAGATCCCCCAGTTCCAATGATATATATTTTTTATGGGGTTATTTATGGGGTTATTGCATGTTTTGGGGTCCCTGTGATGTGTTTTATGATACTGTATTTCTCTGCCTGTGATAATTAGATTAACCATTGTGTTCAGTAATCATATCGCAGGCAGAGGGGAGGATTTTGTGTGGGAGTGTCTGTGTGTATTGTCAGGATTGATTGCCTGTGTTTCAAAGCCCTGTGGGCAGTACTATTTTTGTGGATTGTGAATAAAAGAGGCTGTATGTGCCAGTTCAGTCAGTTCCTGATTAACCCTCAAAGTGAAGTGTCGTCTCATTATTGGGGGAGGATTTATTGTATGCTGTTCCTGTTTGACTGCTAGGAGTGTAAACCTATTCGCATGGTTTTTCCTATTCGGCGGTATACAACATTCATATGCTTAAAAGTACTCATATGCTTCTCCGGTTCGGTGATTGTGGTGTCTGCCAGAGTGGTTGGAGTCCTCAGGAAGCGCTAGGAGCATCCTTCAACGGAGGTACCCAGTCGGGGTGCCAGGTGATCTGTTACATTCGTCAAATAAAGAGCCGAACTTTCGGCAGAAAGTGATGAATTCGTGAAAATAAATAGACGAAAGTAATAGAAGGGAAAACAGACAAATTAGCTGGCTGTTCGGATAAAATTAGCCGAACGCGGCAAACAAGGCTGTATGCAGTGAAACTTACAAACTGTATGTTTCTATGTTTCTGTATGGTTTCGAGAAGAATTTAGCCGAACGGCATGATTCATTCATGAAAAAACAGCCGAACAGAATGTATAAAAACAGGCGCAAAGGGCGCCAAAAAGACAGGAGAAGGAGCAATGAAGTCACAGACAGCCAGAGATGGAATAAAGCAAACGGAGAAAAGATAAGAGCAACAGGGGAAGCTCAAGTGATAGGGATATAGATAATAATAATACCCTAAAGAGGTCTAGAACCCTGGGCTTAAAGGATAACATACAATATAAAATCCACAATAGGATAAAAGCATAGAAACATAAAATATATGGAAAATAAATAAGTAAATAATGAAACTACAAGCAATAAAGTAAATAGAAGTTATAAGAAACAAAAAAAATTAATGCAAATAAATAGTATACATAACAATAAGGCAATGATAATATGGATTTAGTCATGTTCTTATCTGTTTGGTAGCAGCAAAGAAAGAGGAATTGTGTGGGGAGGTGCTGACTATTATACTGGGACTTGGTCTATCACTATGGTTACCATTTTTACTTACTGTTTGTATTCTTTGTTGCTATTGGTGGACAGTAAAGAAAGGGTTAAGCAATATGAGCCTCCGTGTCTTGACATAAAATTTCACATTTTGCCCCGAATCTAATGCGCCATCAAATCTCATGCTCCATCAAATCTAATGCGCATTAAAATTTTCGAAACTTCATAATTACCGTGATGATGCCGTACTTACCTACGCTGTCGTGGCATTAACCGATGTCTCTAGCTAGATAGGCAATGTTTAATAGCCTTTAACCACTACTATACCTGCTAAAACCACTGTATGTTCACTGTCTCAAGCTTGATGACCCCATCGTGACCTACCACACTGGACATACAAAGCTAGCCTGTATTTTGCATGTTTATAAACTTAAAAGTATTCCCAGACTGTTTTTTTTTTTTTTTTTTTTATTATAAAAATGTGGTTTCCAATATATGCCATTGAAATGCCTGTAATTGCTGTTGTGGCGCTACAGGTTTCCCTGTTAAGTAATCAAATGCACAAGAAAAGTAAAGAATTTATAAATAAAATTTTCGAAACTTTATTTTCCAAAAAAGGTGCTCTTTAGTATCGAGTAAATATGGTATGTGGTATATAGTATAGATGAAACAAAAAAATACATGTAGACAAAATGTAAGATAGTAATTACATTTGTTGCGTATTATTTCCTTTTTCTGCAACATCTTTGAAATGTTATGTTAAGTGCACATTTTATATTAGCAAACAACATAATTTTCTCTTTGACCTTCTGATAAGAAAAGTACAAATATTGTGAATTGTTATTTTGAATTTAAAAGCAACTAAAGCCTCTACGTTTGAAACATGTTTTGCTAATCAAGCCATCTGTACATTACTTATGTTCCAGAAATTAAAATCCACAGAATGTTTTCTGTGATATCCCTTCATCTAGTAATGTGCAGATTCTGACAGCGGGTGGAGAAATAAATTATTTTGCAGGAATATTTTGTGTAACGTGACCGAACATCAATAAAGCCTCAAACATACCATTTCATATTTCAAGACACAGATGCCTTAATTTGAGATCAGTTGTCTTGAAAATACAGAATGTAAGATGTCACTCTACTGGTTAAGAATGTTAATAAGGTTAGATTTCTTTTTAATTTTCTGTTTCACCGATGGAGTTCAGCAACGCATTATAAAGGCAATATATGGACTATAAATTAAGGCCAATGTTACAATCCCCCTCTAGTATATGGATTGGCCCCCCTCCACCAAAGAAACTGGAGGTCCTAAATTTTTTTTCTTTTTTTGCTGACTGATATAAAAAATATATATATTACAATTTGTGAGCATTAATACTCTGAAGGATGAAAATGACAATTCAAGACTAAAAGTGGTAAACGATGTAAGTGCCAAAAAAATTCAAACACCGTTTTCCACATTTAAGTGTCAAATGAACAATGCTTTATAATGTGGTAAACATGAAAAGTGCCTGGTAGTCCTCTATGTAGTTCAGAAGAGCGGGTAAAGAAGTCACTAGTGTGAACGTCCCTGCGGACTGATTCGGTGAACGATGGAAGTGCCAAGCAAGGCGGCAGCAATACTTTCCTCTTGAACAGCATCAAAGCAGTCTTTGTTTAAGTTTGTAGCTGTGGCATCCACTCATGCGAGTCAGTGTTTTTTTTAGTGTTTTTCTTGTGTCCAATGAGAAAAGCTGTTCAAATATGACTCCCTCCCCCGTGAAGGTGACAAAAATTAAAGTGATTCAAGAAAGAAGGCGTTTGAAGCACTCTGGCAAGCCATATATGACGTCAGCAGGAAAGCTGTTGAAGGTAAGCAACTCCCTTCAGAGAAAGTCACTTGCAAATGCCACTACGCTTATAAAACTTTTTCCTCGGAGTACCGAGACAAACTTTTTACGGAGTTGTTTAACATCAGTGACAAGGATCAAGGAACCTACCTTCTTAACCGCTTGCAAGTCACCGAAATTTCTCGTTGACAACATGGGAAGTATGGAGAACCTTCTGAAAGCAGACGACAGAGTACTATGTTTTATACAGTACCCAATAAGAGGGGAGAACATGTCCAACTGATGATGAGAGGAACCTTGTCCTATGTCACATTTTGTCATTCCCACGCAAGGTTAGTTACTACGGAAAAAGTCAAAGATGAGTATCTGAACTCTGATCTTAATCATTCTCGATTACACATGGCATTCACAAAGATGTACCCTCAATCGAATGTCACACAAGCGTACTACGTATCTGTTTTTTGAATTTGACATTTTTATTTTGTAATCGAGGGTAGGGGTTACAGAAGGCAAGAGGGAGACACAGGGGGGTTATACATAAGTCTATACATAAGATTTGTCAACTGTATGAATCTCTGCGCAGGTTAACACCATTACCTGCTATGGGCTCGTTCGGGTAACACCAGTGGTTATGATATCTTGATTCTCAGTGCAAGTTGAGCTTTGTGTGTTGTTTGTGGGCGGTGTCTGTCCTCGGTGGTTCGACCTCGATTGGGTTTAGGAGTTAATACTGTCTACAGTGCTGGTGTTGGACCTGTGGGGGAATCAGGGCGGTCGGGTTGCGGAGGGGTATTGAGTCGTGCAGTGTACTTGGAGTCACATAAGTGTAGTGTGGGCACAGTGTACGGAGGTGTTATGTAAGTGTGATGTAGGTGCAGTGTAGGTGCGGTGTGTGTGCGGTGTGTGTACGTGAGCCAGCTTGCATGTTGTTAGGTTGCCTCCAGTCGTATATGGAGGGTTTCTGTTGTCGTTGGTTCAGTGTGGTTTGTTTCGGTCCCAAAGATTCCATGCTTCTGTCCAATAAGGGCTGGTCTGGCTTGATTTCCTTGCCATTGTTTCATAAGTTTTGGACGCTTCTACAGCTGTGATGCATTGGTTGATCGTTGGGGTTTGTTTCCAATTTCTACTAATGGTAGTGAGGGCTGCTATACATATGTGGTATAGTAGGTATTTAGTGTGCATGTGCCGTGTTGGGGGGAGTAGTAGTAGCAGGAATACTTCCGGCAGGAGGGAGATATGCAGTTTGGTGCAACGCGTTCTATGTATCTGTTTTTAAGGAGAATTTCCCAAAGTTAAAATTTGCCCGCCCTCGTATGGACACATGTAATAAATGCGACAAGTTGACTGCTTCTATCACAATAAGTACTTCCCCAGCAGAAAAACAGAAAGCTAGCATTCAGCTGCAGCTTCACATCCGTAAAAGTGATAAAGACCAAGATAATATGAGAGGATACAGTCTGCTCTCAAATGTCAGGAAGCAATGTGACAGTCTTCGCTATGGACTTACAGCAAGCGCTTTGTTCCCACCCTCACACACCAGGTATGTTCAAAAAAAAAAATTTTTTGTGTTTTTCCAACATTTTCACTTTTAGCACTTACTATGTCTAAAATTTTTAGTCCTCAATTATAAATTAACTTTTATTTTTTTATTTTTGTTTTATTGTGCCGCTAGCAGAATAAAGACATACAAATATCGTCGGCATCTAATACAACGTAGGCAACATAGGCCTCGATTTAATAGGCTTTCCAAATGATTCAACGCTTTTAGAAATATTTTTCAAATGATTTATCTACAGAAGTAGATAACAGTTTAATTGATACGCTTTTATGAAGAAGTGGGTTTTAATGATTTTTTGAAGGAGTGGAGACTGGGTGAGCATCTAACTGAAGAGGGAAGTGAGTTCCACAGGAACGGTGCAGTCCTGGAGAAGTCTTGAAGGCGAGCATTAGAGGTGGGAGTACGGACAGAAGATAGACGTAAGTATTCAGCAGAGTGTAAGGGCCATACTTGTATATTAGGGAGGATAGATAGATGGGAGCAGCATTATGTAGAGATTTGAAAGCAAGAACCAGAATTTTAAATTGAGCCCTATATCTTACAGAAAGCCAGTGTAGGGACTGACAGAAGGGTGAGGTGTGGGTGGTGTGGGCAAACAGAAAGATGAGCCTCGCCGTGGCATACATTATGGACTGTAACGGCGCAAGTTGGGAGCATGTAAGACCACTGAGAAGTGGATTACAGTAGTCAAGGCGAGAAAGGACAATGGAATGGACCAGCACCTTAGTCGCATCTGGCGTTAAGTAGGGTCGGATGCGCGCAATGTTTTTGAGATGGAAGTGGCAGGATTTGGTGATAGACTGAACATGAGGCGTGAAGGAGAGGTCGGAGTAAAAGAAAGCACCTAGGCAGTGAGCCTGCGTGGTGGAGTTGATGGTAGCACCATTAACTTGGAGGGAGACAGACACAGGAGTAGCAACACTTGAGGGTGGAAATACCAGAATTTCAGTTTTGGTCAAGTTGAGTTTAAGGAAGTGGGCAGTCATCCAGTTAGAAATAGCAGAGAGGCAGTCAGAGACACTAGTCAAGAGGGACATGGAGAGATCAGGAGAGGACAGATAGATTTGTGTGTCATCCGCATAGAAATGATATTGGAAGCCAAAGGAGCTAATGAGTTTACCAAGGGAGGCAGTATGGATGGAGAACAATAGAGGACCAAGGACTGAACCTTGGGGGACACCAACAGAGAGGAGTTGGGGAGAAAAAGCAGAGCCAGAGAAAGAAACACTGAAAGAGCGCTGGGAGAGGTAGGAGGAGCACCAGGAGAGCTCAATATCTTGTAGACCAATATTGCGGAGGATAAGAAGCTCTTGGTGATGAACAGTGTCAAAAGCCGCAGAAAGGTCAAGGAGAATTAGGAAAGAGTAGTGACCATGAGATTTTGCAGCGAGTAGATCATTGGATACTTTGGTCAGTGCCGTTTCTACAGAGTGCTTAGCGTGGAAATCAGACTGAAGTGGGTCTAGCAGAGCATTGGATTTGAGGAAGTCTGTCAATCTCACATACACAACTCTTTCAAGGATCTTGGATGCAAAAGGCAGTAGCGAGAGAGGACGGTAATGAGATAATTAGACGGTAAAAAGGAGGTGTAGAAATTGCAGCATTCCCCTCCCCCACATACCGTCATGGCCTCTGACATACCGCTAACCTTAATATGCTTGAGACAGCTCTTGCCTTCTTTGACCGACATTTTCATCAGGAGATCATTACATACCCTGTACATAGTTGTGAGTATAGTAAGAATTGTGGAAATCCTCCTCCAGGGCCTTCACTATGGTCATTAAAGTATTGATGTCCTCTTTAATCACAAAGATAATTGCGTGAAAGAGTTGCCTGATGTACTTCAATAGAGATTTAAAGGAACACTATAGTGTTGTGAATACAAATCGTTTTTGTTCTCCTAAGATTGGAGAAAAAAAAAAAAAGTAGTTTTTCTCCCACAAGTAAATTAACCTTTTTGTGACTAAAATATAAGAACGAGTAGATGGCCAGATATTTGACAATGCAGATGACCTCTGAAATGATGTTTACACAGAATTCTAGTGACTGGGTAAAAGTATTAATATTTAATCTACAAAACAGCCCCTGGAACTTTTCAAAAGTATCAATTCAGCACTCAACACTTTAAGACACTTAAACATGTTTGAAAACCAATGAAGATGCATGCTTATAGTTCTTTATGTTATCAAACACAATTTTTTATTAAACATGCTAAAATACAGCATCCATGAGACAGAGAAATCCAGTATGAGTTCATATAAAATATTTTGCCCCTTACACTGCTATTTAACTAATGCACTGGTTACATGTGTGTGTTTCTAAACTGTTCTCATTCTGTTAGGACACACTTCGGTAGTTTTGCCGGCGTTCTGTCTAAATGACAGGACGTTCGGGAAAAGTGAAAGAAGGCTTTGCGGGAACACGGTGAATTATGGGAAAATTGCTCTGACCACCGGAAATAAAGTACACTTAGCTCCTCCCCTGGTCAGAGATTGTCAGGTCTAGGAAACCTCCATAAGACAAGTAGTCCCTACTTTGTCTTATGTTTTAAAGAAAACTAGAGCAGACAGGAAGAAATGAAGATCAGATCCTGACAGAGGGAGAAAAGAGAAATAGATTAAAGAAAGGTAAGTTTGGCATGACAGTGCCGCTTTATTTGCAGATCACCTTTTGTAGTACTGGAATTGTCCATAAGCCCTAACACATTGTCTCCTTTGGATTATAGCCTAGGTCATATGCTACACCCGTCCTCTTTCTCAATACCTATTTCATCACACATAATATTGCTTTTCAGCCCTAATAGTACCTGCTGTCACTATGTACACTGTAACGGATCACCTGGCACCCCGACTGGGTACCTCCGTTGAAGGATGCTCCTAGCGCTTCTTTTTTTGGGGAAATATGTTTATTCAGTTAATTGGAGAATCAGCAGTTAGAACAGTTTGAAGACTCGCAGGTCTAGGTATGCATGCATTATAAGTGTAACAGGGGTAGGAAAAACTGGTCTCCTAGCGCTTCTTGAGGACTCCAAGCACTGCAGCAGACACCACAACCACCGAACCGGAGAAGCATACGAATACTCTCAAGCATATGAATGCTGTAAGCAGCTGAACAGGAAAAACATACAATCAGCTTACACTCCTGGCAATCAGCATACAATAAATCCAATTCCCCCAATAACGAGACGACACTTCGTTTTGAGGTCAAGCAGAACTGACTGTACTGGCCCATACAGCCTCTTTTATTCACAATCCACAAACATAGTACTGCCCACAGGGTTTTGAAATACAACCAATCAATCTGTACAATACACACAGACAATCCCACACAAAATCCTCCCATCTGCCTGTGATATGATTACTGAACACAATGGTTAATATGTATGGTTAACAGTATTATAAAACATATCACAGGGAGACCAAAACATGCAATAACCCCATAAATTCACCCAGATCCATTCAGTAGTTTGGAAGATACAGTTTAATGCAGATTACGCAGAACATATACAGGCTTTATGAAAAATAATTACTGTATAATGTGTCCCCTGTTGTATAGTTTAAAACTACTGCACGATGTCTTTGTGTACCAAATACCAGCGAGATGGCACCGTGTAGAAAAGTCTAAACAGCGTCTGTGAGTTAAAATGGCCATCCATTGTTCTCACCATGTGCCTCTGATACATGAAATGGTGGCCACCCAGTAACTCCACAGTTTGTCTGGAAGTCTATCCAGCCGGACCAACAGATGAAACACATGGGGAATCATAAAAAATATGGACAATAGTCATATTTGTGCACAATCTCCAGTTTTGTCACAGGGCACAAATAGTGTTTTCAAATGCCATATATCCCAGGGCCATAGTCAGAAGGTAGGAGGCGGGCAAGCAGCCCCCTCCAAGAACACGTGGCGAGGTCTGTTCCGCCACATACACCCTAAAATTATTACCCTACTTAAACCATAAACCAACCAACATGATTACAGATAATACAGCTGTGATTGGGCCTCTTTTTTTCTGAATGCATTGCCCTTACAACATCACTCTAATTAGAAAGAGCATTTTTAATTCATTTTTTTTGACAGCTCTATTTTAAGTGGATGTTCTTGAAGTTGCCTCTCTTACTGAAGCTATTAACAATACTGTACCAAGGTGACCTCCATAAAAATCTATATTCCACATATACATTGATCATATAACCGCAGAAGATTTGATCATTTTGCATCACTTGCATCACAATGGTACAATCTCTTCTAATCGTGCACATTATCCCCTGTTCCTGAAGATTTCTTACCTCTAAGGTTACTCATATCTCTAACCCTCTAAATAACAGAGTTTGCAAATACATCTTTGCTTTATTTTAATTAATTAGTGAGCATTGAGGACTCTATGATACAGATGAACACTAGTGGTTAAAAAAAAAGCTGTAACATCATTCCTGGTCTATTAACTACCCACATAGATCACAGTACACCTCTTCTCTTTGGGAAAAAAACAAATTTGATAATCTGCCATGAATTGATTCCATGTCTACTAGATTGACTGTCATCATATACACGAAAAAAGCATGTGGCTGCTTGCATTGTGGAAATGTACTCATGTTTGTGAAGTATGTAGAATGCACAGTTATCCAGTTCAAGGTGTGGTATGCTATTATTCGTATTTATATAGAGCTAATATAGTTTTCAGCGCTTTGCACATAGAAAAAGATTCCTGCTCAAAAAGCTGCCAATCCATGGTAGACCCAAGGACAATTAATGGTGCGGTTGTCTGGCTGGTTTTCAAACCTGAGTTTCCCATTTCTAAGTCAGTGATATTACCTTTGCTTTACCCAGCTAATATATGTAAGGAAGATTTAATTAAATCAAACAATTATTTATAAAGCACTACTATTTTATGCATCTCTTTACAGTGAGGATATATCAAGAAGTGTAGAGCATCCTGCTCAAAAACCAACCACTATCTAGGGCCTGGATTTTTAACCTTTATTTAAACAGACCCACATGATGTACATCGCATTAGCTTGACAACCCAATCTGGAATTGGAAAATTAGATTGATCCATTTAACCACTGACCCATTCATAAAGGGACTCAAAGCAACTTACCTAATACAGTTTATAGAAGGCTATGGGCACAGTGTCTCTGATTTTTGTCATACAAGTTGGGGTTTCCAGTACCTGAAGCTTAACCCATTTGCTTAGCGTGCAATAATCAGAAAGTTTCACATTGTCACCATTTGTCCAAAATTATTGTATGGGTAAGCTTCCTGTGATGATTCTTCGTTACCCTTGTTGGTGAAACCAAATTGATATAGACTAGGGAATGATTCAGTGCAACTACTTCCTGCGTCTAGTAACTTGAAAAGATTTTTTACTTAAACACTACCAATTTTAGGTGAGAAAATATTATTAAACCCTTTTGTGTTTATCGATATCTGGTAGAGTAACCACATAAAACCGTGTATGCATCCATGCCTTCAGACAGCCCCAGTTATTGCAGATTTATTCTTCTCTTACTTGGCAGAGCTAAAAATTGCACAGCCAGGGGTTAATTGTTAGACTGCCTGCTGACAGGAGTAAAGATCATTTATTATTCAGCTTGCTGACTCTTCCCACATGCTGCGGCTGTGCCATCAAGTCACTGCTGTTTTGTTTTGATGGAGGTTCCTTCTGTAGATAAAATGTCATTAATAAATCCTTTCGAGATGCCTATTGTCATACTGTGTATACCATTAAGATCATTTTAGTAGATTAGCAATGCCTATAAGTGACACCATATAGTATATAATATAATACAGTCAAGTGTCCTCTTTTTAGTGTTGTAACAGTTTCTGTTAGACAGGTAGAAAATTATAGGATATTAAATGTTACATTGGCAAAAGCTCCTATGTTCATTTGAAATGTACTTTTATTTGTGCTAGAGTAATTGTATTTGAAAGAGATGCCCAGTTTATAAGTGCTGTGATATTCGAAGTGTTGAGGCTTGTACTGTCATACTAGTTGAGAGGTCCAACGTGCCCATCTCTAGGTGAGAGATTTACCATAGCAGTAAATTTTACATGATGAGTTTTGTTATTGTCATTGATACTTTAACTGCAACATTTACCGTTAATCTGAGCATTTCAACCAATCAGAGGAGAAAAAGTTTTCTGGACTCCAGTAGGGGTAGACATATAAATTAAGTACCAGTCAGTCCCTGTAATACCATTGCTGTACATTTCAAAAACACAGATTTAGAACGTATTTAAGAGAAGTAGTCAGGTTGAAAAAAAGGCTAAGGTCCATCAAGTTCAACCCATTCTTTTAAGCTGCTGATCCAAAAGGAGGCAAAAAAACAGCCATTTCTAGTCATGCTACAAAATGGGAATAAAATCCTTCTTGACTCCATAATGGCAATCCGATTTCTCTCCGGATCAACCTGTTCACATGCATATCCATTATATACTAGAATATTCTGTTTGTGCAAAAAACATCCAAGCCTATATATATATATATATCTTTAGAATCTGATAAGACAACATCTTCAGATAGAGAATTCCACATCTTTATTGTTCTTACTGTAAAGAATCGAATCCTCTGCTGTAAGTGAAAACGCCTTTCTTATATTGTGATGATGCGGCCCTGGTGTCTCTGGCACTGAAGGTGTACCAGTTCAGGCACTCAATTGTCTGTTGGTTTCTTTTACCTAACCTGCACCACTAGCTGTTTAACTAAATGCTAGGACTCAGCTTTGGTAGCGTATCCACTGGCAATGCAGGATATACTGTACTAGTATAGGATATTCTATTTATCTAGTCCTATGCCAATACTCTTTTTAGTAGTTGCCCTATAGAGGACAATGAATAGCAATATACCTGTGAGACCTCAAGGAAGAGATAAACCAGCTTCTTCTGGGCAACTCAAATAACTTAGTTTATTGTAGAAAAGGCCAGCATATAGATAGATCACAAAACACAGTAAAACATAGTGTATAAATATTGATACCAATGGGAATATAGAACTGAGCAGGACAAACAAAAGTTAAGGAGAGAAAAACAAGTAGCAAGAGAGGTGAGAACAGACAACAGCTCAATTAGCCTGCCTTTTGGTGGGTCCCCTCTCTCTCACCTCTCTTGCTACTTGTTTTTCTCTTTTTAAATATAGGCACCAAATCTGCTTTTCTCTCTGGTAAATTCCAGAAAGAAAAGAATCCTGAAAGATTAAAAACAGCGGTATAGATCTTTATACACTAAGCTCCCTAAGCACTCATTGGTGAATACAAACTGAACCTGGAGCTTTTTTTACATTAACTTTATTTAATTGCTGTAGCACTTTAGCCTGTGTTTATTAATCCCCTGCTTGCT
Organism: Pelobates cultripes; assembly: GCA_933207985.1. Lineage (NCBI taxonomy): Eukaryota > Metazoa > Chordata > Amphibia > Anura > Pelobatidae > Pelobates > Pelobates cultripes. The sequence continues at coordinate 174,689,030 of OW240914.1, forward strand.
GTAAAGCTTTTGTAACATAGATTTACAAATCTACATCCATAGATTCTTCTTACCTAAATACTAAAGAAAAAAAAATCCTGATCTTCCTTGATTGTCACCTAGATTCCAATGGACTAACATTTTCACTCTTTACCTTTTTGACATTAAAGGACCACTATAGGCACCCAGACTATGGGTGCCAGGTCCATCTAGGGTTAACCCTGCCTGCTTTAAACATAGCAGTTTCATAGAAACTGCTATGTTTACATTAGGGTTAATCCAGCCTCTAGTGGCTGTCTCACTGACAGCTGCTAGAGGCGCTTCCGCCTATGGACATCAGAGAAGACACTGATGTCCATAGGAAAGCATTGAGAATGCTTTCCTATGGACTGACTGAATGTGCGCGCGGCTCTTGCCGCGAATGCGCATTCAGCCAATGACGTTGGAAGGAGGAGAGTCCCAAGCCCTGGAGAAAGGTAAGCGTTTAACCCCTTAGTCCCCCTTCGGCCTGGCGGGTGGGGGGCCATGAGGGTGGGGGGGACCTATTAATACTATAGTGCCAGGAAAACAAGTTTGTTTTATAGTGGTCCTTTAATATACTTAAAACCCTTTTTGGGGTTGGCCTTGCTCTCCTTTCACTATGCACTTTTCATTTTCAAGTCCTATTTTAAGCCCTCTTGGCTTGTTTCATTAAGCCACATTGGTTTTAATTTGCTTCTTTTATATTTGTTTTCCAATAGTATGTATTGAGAAATGTACTTTTGTAGAATTTAACTACCTTTCATCTCTCCTCTGTGATTTTGCCAGTGAATAGTTTCTGCCAGTCAGTTTGTTGTAAAGATGCCATTATCCTATTAAAATTAGCCTTTCATAAATTAAGTGTTTTTTGTACACTCCATATAATTTTTTTTTTTATAATCTCAAATGATACCATATTGTTGTAACTATTACCAAAGTGTTCCCTAATTTGAATGTTTCAAAATAATCAACATTATTAATTTTGACAAGATCCAGACAAGCATCTATTTTAGTTGGTGCTTCTACTAATTGAAACATCAATGTGTAATTTATCAGGTTCAAAATTTCCCTTCACTGTACTACTAGTCCCCCCGGCTCAATCAATATCTCTAACACATCACGCAGATGTGCACCCTTATTAATTTGACATAGCTGTTGTTGTTCCCCATCAGTAATAATGTTTGGGGGCTTGTAACATTCCTACAATTAATGGATGTCCTCTGTTTCATCCTATACATATTTCTACCCACAAGGCTTCCACATCCTCATCTATATCATCACATACAATTTTAATAACGCTTGGCTTCAAAACAGGTTCAATATAAATGTATACATCCCACCAAGTCTCAGTAATCTTGATTATGTCATACTGCTCTGTGTATCCCTTCAGCCGATCAGGAACTCTTGCATGGTTAGGGGACTTAGCTTTATGCACTCCCAGGCAGAGGCAGCACTCAGCCCTGGAAGCTCTTAGTCCTCACCAGGACTTTTCCCCTTTGCATCCCCTGCAAGCTGGAACAGCAGACACTGGGGTTAAATCTTGCTTCCCTCCAATAACAGGATGACACACAGTTTTGTAGGTTTAAGCACTGGCCTCTCATAAGGCTGACTCACAATCTTTATTTTGAACATACAGTCTTTATGCTCAGACCCCCACAGGGGGTCTCCACTCAGTACAGCACAATCCCAGGGAGGAGGGGGCTGGGTTACAGATAGCCATCTCCCGCTCTGGGAGATACCAACAGCACACACAGGTAAATCGCACGAAATACATAACCAATAATATTATGGCAAGGTAGCCCATAAATATAACAATGTTAAGAAGCAAGTTTGTAAAGAGTAATTAAACAATACCTCCCAATTAATGTGTGAATTTGATTAGCAGGCACTGGAAATGTGTGGTTGAAGTCAGTGCTGCTAAAGGAGATTAAACGTTCACATACATGTTCCAGTTAAAACAAAGAATAGAAGCCAAAGGCAGTAAGCACTGTGGCATATATGTATGGTGGCAATTATGGAGTTAATCTGCCTTGTCTGCGATTGGAATGTTGGGGAGAATTACCAGATTTTACTAATTACATGACGTAAAGGACACGGAGGCGAGTATTAGGCTTATCTCTTTCTTTTATTCCTCAGCAGCAAAGAAAGCTAAAGTATTTTGTAATATAGAAAATATGAACAAAATACCCTCACAGGGTTAAACCATTACATCACTATATCCTATAGAATAAGAACAGTCCACATAACATATAGTTCCATGTGACCCCCATCTCTTCCTCTTTCCTGTTGATGCCGAAGCTATTATTTAATAATCGCAATAAACCAATCAACTGAAACATCAGAGAACGTGCAGGTAACTGAAATTCTTGGCAACGGATCCTTCCTAGAGAGAGAGACGGATCTTCGGACCTGATCCTCTCGAACTGTGGAAGATGTCGATGTTGTCATGATGTCATAACTTTCAGGCTTGAGGGGGACAGAGAGAACAAATGGTAAAATAGGTTCTCCCAACTATTTTCATATTATCATAGTATTAAACCATTCTAAATATAATCCTTTACTATCTGAATCACACATTTCTATGGTAACTGTTGAAATTTTTGAGTCAGGCATTAAACAACAAAGACTCGACCATGTACTATGAACAACTTCTCACATATCTGGGTTGGGATACAAAAAGTCCAAGCTTACCATGTCTGGGTGGGCTAATACTCGCCTCTGTGTCCTTAATAAAATCACGACTCTGGTAATTTTATTAAAAGGTCACGGAGGCTCTTATTAGGCTAGTTTAAAGCTGTGAAATAACCGCAGATGAAACATGTTCTGTAGGTCTAAAACAGTATTCTCTAAACGTAGATTCACAGGACCAATCCGCTGTTCTGAGATAGTCTTCCAATCTACAGCCCAAATTGAAAATCTTTGAAACCATGGCTCCTCTAGTAGAGTGAGCGCTATATATAGATGTATCCACGTCCTCCAAGGTCATTATCCATTTCACCCATCAGGCTATCGTGGATACCGGGTGATGAGGCATTTTGGTGGCTAAAAACTATTCTTGATGTACTGGACTCCTGAATTCCCGGGTTTGTTTTTCGTATTCCTGTAGGCAAGCTACCGGGCAGAGGTTGACATTATGTGGGAATGCCGGATAGGAAACCTAGGTAGTCGATGATTTAGTTCGTCTGGAAATGTTGAATGACTCTCCCGTGGGTGTGAAAGATCGTGCATCTATGTCTAATGCCCGGACATCTGAGACCCGTTTGCAGGATATCAGGCAAAGTAGCATGGCCAGTTTTGCTGATAGTTGTTTAAGTGTGAGTCCCTCATTTCATGGCCATGATTCAAACGAAAGACTAGGTTCACATCCCACACCATCGTGTTTCGAGGCTGGGGTGGTTGAGCAAATTTTATACCTCGTAGGAGCTGGCACACCAGCGGTTGCTGGCCAGCCGGAGTCCCCTCTAGGCCTCGATGGCCGGCCGAGATAGCCGATCTGTAGACGTTATAGGTACGGTAGGCCAGTCCTCGGTTATATAGATTGGTAAGGAAACTTAACAGCTAGGTCAGAGGAGCACGTACAGGATCTACCTGTTGTTCCATGCACCAACTACGCCATCCGTTCCAGGCATATTGGTAGGATTGTCTCGTTCCAGGTGCCCATGCCCCTGCCAGTAGGTCGAGTGTCCTGTGAAACATCTGGTATGATCCAGGGTCCCTGGAAAGGAGCCATGCTAAGAGTCTGAGGTTCCCCTGAATTAGCAGGGGGTGTGGGTTGTCCTCTGGATCCAGTATAAGGTGTGAGACATCGGGTAGTAATCTCGGAAGGTCGATGGACAGGGATGGGAACCAAGGTTGCGCAGTCCAGAATGGAGTTATGAGGACCAACGATGTCTGGGCTTGTCTGAGCTGTACTAATGTCCATGCTATGAGAGCGAAAGGAGGAAATGCATACAATCGACTCCTCGGCCAGTGTTGGAGGAAGGCATCCGCTGCTAGGGCGTCTGGGTCTGGTCTCCAGCTGAAGAACATTGGTAACTGGGAGTTCAAACGATCAAACGAGATGCAGACAGGTCCATGGACATCGGGCCCCAGAGCGTTTGAAGTTGTAGGAATGTTTTGCGATCCAGCCGCCAATCGCTGGCGTCTCACAGATGTCTGGAGTTCCAATCCGCTACTATATTGAATAGACCGGGGATATATACAGCTTGGACCGAAATATTGCGATCCTGGCAGTGTTGCCAAAATTCTTTGGCCAGGTCTGTCAGGATTTGTGATCTCGTGCCACCTAGTACTATCGAGCAATTGCTCATGATTCCAAGGAGGCTCTTCAGAGCAAAGGAACTTGCCATGAGTTCCAGGCCGTTGATGTGCAGTTCTTTTTCTGATATCGACCATTTGCCTCTGGTGGAGACAGGCCCGCAGCGCGCTCCCCAAACCTTGTGTACTCGCATCGGACTCTATGATGAAGTCCGAAGCAGCTCCGAAGATTGCTCTGCCGTTCCATGCTTCCATGTGTTGTAGCCACCAGGTGAGTTCCTGTTTGGCTTCGTGGTCGAGAGGAACGGAGTTGGAGTATGAGTGCCCCAAGCGTAAATGTGTGGCCTTTAGCCGTTGAAGCGCCCTGTAGTGGAGGGGTCCTGGAAAAATTGCCTGTATGGAGGCTGAGAGGAGGCCGATTATCCTGGCCAGTTGCCGTAAGGTTAATATGGGACGTGACAATGTCCTGCATATTTCTTTCTTGATGCTCTTGACCTTGGTAGACTGAGCGTTCCTTTTGTCGCGTCTATATTGAATCCCAGAAATTCCATGGTTTGGGATGGGGTTAATATTGATTTAGAATCCCAAATTTTGTAGAAGGGACAGTGCCCAGGAGATGTGTTGTCGTAGTAGTTGGGTGTCGTGTGCCATGATCAGCATTTCGTCCAGATATATGATCATCCGTACACCCCTGCTGCATAGGAGAGCTACCACGGACTTTAGCAGTTTGGTGAAGCACCACGGTGCCGATGATAGTCCAAAGGGGAGGCATTGGAACCTACACGTCGTCCCTTCCCATTGGAATTGGAGAAGGTTCTGGCAATCTTTTGCAACAGGGATTGTGAGGTAGGTGTCTTGTAGGTCTAGTTTGACCATCCAGTCCTGCAATCTGAGGAGGTCCCGAAGGCAATGGATTCCCTCCATTTTGAAGTGGTGGTATCGCACAAATGCATTTAGGGGGCGTAAGTTGATGACTGGACGCACCCCCCCACCTTTCTTGGGCACTAGGAAGAGGTTGCTTTCGAAGCCGTGAGAGTATGGCGGGACCCGATAGATCGCGCCCTTCTCTTGCAGTGCGAGGATTTCCTCGCTTACCAGGGTCTTGTCATGTGCGGAGAAGGCTATCTGATGTGGTCTGGATGTTTGGACAGGGTGTTGAATAAATTCGATTTGGTACCCTAGGACCGTATGTAGGACCCAAGCGTCAGTCGTCAGTGTGTACCAGGTCTCTATAGAGTGAGACAGTCTGCCGCCCACTATAGATATACACGGGGAAAGGGGTGGTAGTACACTTACCATAAGGCCGTCGGCCATACAAGGTGCCCCTGGTTCCTCGTGCTTGCCACGATCTGACCCTGACCGGGAAGAATGGCGAAGGGGGCTTTGTCTCCGGAGGTTGAAACCTAGGTGTGGCAGGGCCTCGATATCCTCAGTATGAACCTCGGGAAGAGCGGCCGGACAGATGGCCCTGGTGTCTGCCGGCCCCGCCAAACATTTTGGGAGAGAACACTCTCTTTAAATTTGTTTGTGCCTTGTCCAATGCCATAAAGGTGCTGGCGTAGTTACCCAGCTCCTTTACGAACGTATCTCAGAAGAGAAATCCTTTTGCCTGTGGCCCAGGCTCAGATATGGCCATATTAACCAGTTTCGGTTCGATTTTTATAAGGATGGCCTTCCTTCGCTCTGTGGCTAGAGGTGCATTTGCATTGCCGATGAGGCATATGGAACGTTGGACCCAAGCCCTAATGGCCAGCAGATCGATAGGGGTCCCATCAGTTAAGGCCACTTCAACCATCTCAAATATTTTTGCACTGGGGCCTAACGTGTCCAGTACCTTGTCCTGGCAGTGGCGTAAGGAGTAGTCAAGCCCCTTTTTCGCCTTCCAGCCATGTCGGAGACCATGGGGCGCGGGCATTCCGCCCTAAGTTTGTTCCTTGTGGCCTTGTCCAGGGGTTTCCTGATCAAGGCCGCTATATAATGCGCCACATGCCCGGTCGGGATCTATTCTGCCGACCTTGGGTTCTGTAACTCATCGGGATCAAATAGGGGCTCCCCTTGTGGGTCCAGGATAGCGGATGTATCCGCGTTGTCTATGGTGGGTATGGCTGTTTTGCATGTTGGGCTGTGGCCCTTGGAGGAAACCTCCGATTCAGTGGACTCGTCATCGGACTCGTTCAAGACCTCCTCCGAATCCGAACCCAAGTCAGATGAGTCTGATAGTGCTTTTGCCCCTTTCCATGTCCGCCCTTTTTTTACCCGGCGGGTGGCTCTTTTTCGTGGGGGCCCCACGACCTCAATGTTGACAGGACGCAACCTGTCCGTAAAATCAGTTTTGGAGACATGCGCACCAACGTGGTGGGTCTTTGCAGTAGCTTTACGGCCGCCCTGCGCTAAAGGCTTATTTTCAGGCACCTCAGGCTTACGGTTATACTCCATACTGGCGTTAGTAATGGAGTGGGAAAGAGTGTCAGACATTGTCCCCATAGCGGAGTAAATAGCCTGGGTGACCGATTGGTCATAGTAGCGTCTAAAAGGGAATGGAGTTCCTCTGAGTTTAGTTGTTCCATAGGGGTTAACTCATCCCCTTGGCTGGATTGGGGTCCAGGCTCCGTGGTTATTGGATGCCTGGAGACACTCACTGCCAAAGTGGGTGCAGTGCTAGGGTGATCTTTAGGGGTCTGCATGGTATTAGCAGGAGAGAACTAAGCAGGCTGTATAGTACAATAAGAAACAGTGGGCAGTTATTTGGCTGTCAAATTTAACAGTCTTCAATCACCTACAGCAGTGATAGGTAAAGAAATTGCAGGCAAGGCACAGAACAAAAGACTGAGCTGTCAGCTTACCGAGTGTTCCCTCAGGAATGGCCGCTGGGGTGCACTGGCAAGCTGACAGACAGTTGTCTGGCCCAATCAGCTCGCGCCCACCCCTCAGTGGGCTGCACGAGCCGGGAAAAAAGCGCGACAAAGTTTTGCCACACACAATATGGCCGCCGCGGTGCGCGGCCGCCACTGCGCGAGTGGCACCCGACCGTGGGTCGGCCCAGACGGAACGGACAGTTCCCAGGAGGATGCCCCATGTCTGGGTAGCCGGCCGCTGCAATCGGCGCTAGATTAGGGTAATAAGCTACCCAGAATGCAAGGGAAAATGGAATGGGCGGCAAGCTGAAGCAGCTCACCCCTAGGTGGCTCCCATGAAGGGGCCAGCACAAAACAATTAACAGTAAGACATTAAACAGTTGTAAATTAAAACATTGAACTCGGTGAACAGTACAGTATTACACCAAATATACAGATATAAACACAGGCAGTAAAAACCTGTCAGAGTGAAATTAAAATGGTGGTACTTAGCTGAGGCAGCAGCAAAGAAAGAGGAAGAGATGGGGGTCACATGGGACTATATGTTATGTGGACTGTTCCTATTAGATAGGATATAGTGATGTAATGGTTTAAACCTGTGAGGGTATTTTGTTCATTTTTTCTATATTACAAATACTTTAGCTTTCTTTGCTGCTGAGGAATAAAAGAAAGAGGTAAGCCTAATAAGAGCCTCCGTGTGCAGAAGTGATGACACTGCTGTTGCTGGGGGCTGGAAATTGGTTGAAGGTGGCAAGCATAAAAAGAGCGGGAAACTGGGGCAGTATAAAAAGCAGCAGCCAGAGTGCAATTCTGTCAGAGTGTAGTGAAGCAGGAGTGGTGCGGACGGACCCAGCTCACCCTCCCTTTAATTTTATGTAATTGTAATGTCAGGGTATTTTGAAGCATGATACACAAGTCATCCTCAGGGTCAAGTTCTGAGGAACGATATGGTGGTTTTAAATAAAAGGCGGTCAGGTCATCTAAGACTGACTGGCACTTTGGTGGTTAATAAAGTTAAAAGTTTTAAACGTTTATGTTATATGGTTATGGTTATAAAATTATGTTTGTAAGCCCATTAAGCTTTAAATAAACATCACGCCAAGCCCATAAAAAATAAAAAATACGTCTTTGTGTTACCTATTTAAAGTGACATTATATTTTATATTTGCTTCTTAAATAGCCAGAAAATATTATATTTCTGAATTTGGTGGAAGATATGCTCCAGGCCAAGGATCACTATGCACATATATGATTCTACTAAAAAAAGGGTAAAAGTACCAGCGCTAATATTACAATACAAAGTGATACAATTATATCAGGAATACTATTGATCTCTAGCTGCTATAACACCCCAAACTTATCTTTCAAAATTGTAGTACAAACCGGTGTATGGGTGAAGCGCTATATGTAAATAGATCAAAGTGAAGAGATAATACCAAGTGATGAACACCAAAATACTGAAATTATACCTTCTTTTTATATGTAATTCACAATAATTCTTTATAGGAATTTCCTAAAACATAAACAGAAAGATCCAAACATAGTGCAAATCTGTAATGTTTAAAGGTGTGGTAGAAATATACAAAGGTCCCACTCACACTTTTAGGAGCTAAAGAGGTATAGCTCAATTGAAGCACTTTCAGAGTCCGTAAAGGCGACCCTTATCCCTTCTTTTAACTCTTCCTTTCTTGTATTCTGAAATGTATAAAGGAAAATACCTCTGGTGCAGTAACGTAGACTAGGTATATGCAAGTAGTAAGGGAAATAGGGTACTTACAAACCCAGAGCCATCCACATCGGCTCTGATCCAATAGCTTGTGTGGATTAAGGACCACACTCCTATGATTCTACTGCTTAGAGTTTCTCTCCTACCTGAACTGAAAGCATAGCTAACGTTTTCCAATTGACCTTAAATTTGAAATTGACCTTGAATTTTCACTTTAGTGAACAACCCTTTATACCAGGCCTGTCCAACCTGCGGCCCCCAGATGTTGCTGAACTACAACTCCCATGATTCTTTCAATTAAACAGATAGCCAGGGAATCATGGGAGTTGTAGTTCAGCAACATCTGGGGGGCCACAGATTGGACAGCCCTGCTTTATACAGTAACAGGAGTCTTAAATGACAGCAATTTTATAAACACATTGCACATAAAAAATATGTTGTGGCCATGACTCTGTTTGTTTTTGTGTTACAGTGTGCGCAGAAGCCTACAATCCAGATGAAGAGGATGACGACACAGAAACAAGAGTAAGTCAGTAGATACGGGGGCATTTACAGTACATAAGTGACCATCCAGACACAGTATAGATCCCCATATTGGTTCTAATTTGGGAATGAGGGAATGAGGGGATAATTGGAGCAATTATTTTTTCTGCAATGTACCTCCCTTCTCCATTCACAGCCTCATGTTTCCCTTGCAATTAAAACAATCAATTCCCTCCAAACCCCCCATTTACATTACTGTAAAGATTTGTCTTCCCTACCACATATGCAGAAACAGAGCACACTGACCAAAAGAAAAATCAGACTATTACAAATGCCTGCACAGATATACACATGCAGACATATATTCACACATGCATAGCTGTAGATCTCTCCATTTTTAGACACATGCCAAATGGGATGCTGTTTTGATGCTGCACCTGACTTCCCCTCTGTTACCCTCAACATATCTGCTGCACTTTCCTTTCCCTCAGTCTAAAAATTCTGAATTTTGCATGACATGATTTCCCGTGGGCCCTGGCATGGATGCACAGCAGTAGTTTAGCCCCTGTTTCTCTATAGATAGTCATTAAAAGGTGCAAGGTGGAGAGTGTCCCTACAGAACAATATTAAAACTTAATAGCTATAAATAATTTGTAACTGTCTGGCAATAGATAATAATTGTGGTAAAATATGCCATTCTCTGTCAGCAGATATTATAATAATGTTCTTGTAGCTGGTTCAGAACAGACACTTAAAATGCAGTATTCATCACTAAGTTTACTAGTTGTTGACACAAGGTTAACCAATATGCATTGGGTTCAACTACAGAGCTGTCCATCACTAGTTATCTTAATAGTTCTCTATGAATCTGAATTATTTAAAAATATTTACATGTACCATAACCAAATATGCTCCATACATAGGCTGTGGTGAAAATTTGGGGAAAGCATTGCCCATATAAGACCTCATCATACAATCCTCTGCAACCTTCACTAACCTTTACAGAGTGTATGCCATGATGCTTTGTCATTCTCAGCTAGTATTTTGTTAGCAGACAACTATACGTATGTTACAGATTTTTTAACCGATTTATAAAAACTTTACAAGTATATCTAACAGTTTGCACTCTTTCCTGACTCCATGCCGGTTTCCAAAGATCCTCTATTGGTGGGTGACGGGCTTCTGGCTTTCTACAGAGCTGCAGAAGCTGCAGAACTGCAGAAGTCGATCCAGTTGGCATTCATACTGTGCATAACAATTTGCACAGAATTGCCTTTAGCCAGCGCAAACCTCTTGTTCCACTCTGGCCACCCAAATGATGCACCTTCAGACTCCAGGCATCATGACCACTTCAAATCACTGAACATTTACATTCTGAGCTGTCTGCTTTGGAGGTGAGTGGCAGGCTCCTTCCCATCACTCCTGACACTATGCAATAAGAGAAAAGGTATTTATGTAAATGTAGTATATGTATATTTATTCTCTTACAAAAGCCAATATGAAAACTTTTAAATGACACTTTAAAATTGTATACATACATTGGGTCATTTAAGGCCAAAATTAATACTGTCGCATTATATTTATATATATTGTAGGTTATCCATCCAAAGACAGATGATCAACGGAACAGACTGCAAGAGGCCTGCAAAGATATTCTTCTCTTCAAGAGCCTGGATCAAGTGAGTGTTCACATACATGCATTGATACATGTATCTCTTCCCTTTACCCCCTCATTGCTCTAACACAGTACACACTACACATTAACGTTTACATCACCCTAACACAAAATACTAAACTGTAACCTCTACACTACAATCTAACTTATAAACTAAATTAACACAAAATATTAACCTCTACAGTACACTAACACTAATCATTTACACCTACATTACCTTAACATGTACACTAACCTTAATCTAAAAGTCTCATGCATATGAAAGGTTCATTTGTGTAGGCTGTATTATGGGAAAGTAATACACTCCACAATTGTGAGAAAGTAATTCACTGGCCACAATATCAAAACCACCTGCCTGATATCGAGTAATCCTCCCTCATGATGCCAAAACAACTTCGATGCGTCAAGGCATGAATTTTACCTCTGAACTTGTCCTTTTGTATCTGGCACCAAGATATAAGCAGCAGATCCTTTAAGTCCTGCAAGTTGCGAATTGGGGCCTCCATAGATTGGATTTCTTGTTCCAGCACATCCCATGGATGCTCAATTGGATTGAGATCTTGGGGATTTGGAGGCCAAGGCAACACTTTGAACTCTTAGGCATATTCCTGAAACCATTCCTGAACAATTTGTGCACTGTGGCAGTGTGCATTATTGTGCTGAAAGAGGCCACTAAGGGAAAACCATTGTCATGAAGATGGTCTGCAAGGCAGGTGGTACGAGTCAAAATAACATCCACACAAGTGCCCATAATGCATCCTTCTGCAAACTTTACACATGCACCTGACCATCTATCTGATCTAAAAGAAAACATGACTCATCAGATCAGACAAACTTCTTCCATTGCTCCATGGTCCAGTTGTGACACTCACGTCCCCTTTGAATGTGCTTTGCGGTGAACAGGATTTATCATGGGCACCATGCCTGATCTGCGACTATGCAGCCCCATATACAGCAAACTGCAATGCACTGTGTGTTCTGACACCTTCTATCATGGCCAGCATTACGTTTTTAAGCAATTTGAGCTTCAGTAGCACTTCTGTGTAATCGGACCTTTGCTCCCCATGTGCATCAATGAGCCTTGGGCACCTATGACCCAGATTCCAGTTTGCCAGTTGTCTTTCCTTGCACCACTTTTGGTAATTACTAGCCTCTGCATACTGGGAATACCCCACAAGACTTTACATTTTGGAGATGCTCTGACCCAGTAATCTAACCTTCACTATCTGGCCCCTGTCAGAGTCACTCAGATCTTTTTGTTTACCCATTTTTCCTTGCTCTCATCACATGAAATTCAAGAACTGACTGTTCACTTGCTGTTTAACATGTTCCACCCCTTGACAGGTGCCATTGTAACAATATAATCAGTGTTATTCACTTTTCCTGTCAGTGGTTTAAATGTTGTGGCTGATCAGTGTAGAGCAATATATGTTTATTAGTTTTAGTAGATATTTCTTTAAAATTGATTTCTTTTTGATTAGATTAACATTATCTAAAATCTAAATTGTTTTGGTGGTGTTATGGGTTTAAATGTTCTATGTAACCTGCCTCATAATCTTGACTTTCTTTTTAGATTCATAACAGCATTGTGCAATCTGTCTGTGAGCCATGGGGGTCCTTTAAAATTAAATACATAAGCATTTCTTGGCTTCAGATAGTGCCTAGATCACTGAAGTGGTTTCAAAGCTAATTATGTGGTAGCAAATGGATTTTTAGAGCTTTCTGTCATAGTAGATCAGTTAAAATTGAGATAATGTTTTAACCCCTATTAAAATAGAAAACAAATAACTTAACTGCAGTTGGGGAACCAAAACCATAACAATAGAGTACTCTGATTAGACAAACATAGATTTTATTTGATATCTCTATTTATCCTGAAAATTGCCACCTCCATCTTAACTCACTGTCTACAAAGGAGGAGCCTAGTTGCCGGGTAAAGAGAGATGTCAAATGGAATTTGCCTGGGGATTTAACAAGAAGATAGAGTATTGATTGACATTGTTTCAGTTTTGAAAGATCGAGCATGGTTTCACATTGTTTTATGCATAGACTTTTGCACTATGAATGTTTTGTGATTTATTTCTTTTATTTTTTGTTTTATTTAAAAGGACACTCCAGGCACCCAGACCACTTCTGCCCATTGGAGTGGTCTGGGTGCCAACTCCCACCACTCTTAACCCTGCAAGTGTAATTATTTCAGTTGTAATAAACTGCAATAATTACCTCTCAGGGTTAAGTCCTCCTCTAGTGGCTGGCTGTCAGACAGCCACTAGAGGGACTTCCATGTTCTTAGAACACGAAAAGTGTTTTAAACAACGCTGGCGTCCTCACGCTATGCATGAGAACCTCCTGCGTCGCCAGAATCCTCATAGGAAAGCATTAAATAATGAAGCGGCTGACGTCGGCGGGGGAGGAGTGTGGACGGAGCCTGACCATGCGTCGATGTCCCTCACCTCTTCAGCAACATAGGATGGGGGTGGGAGGGAGAGGGGCACTGCAGGGTCCTGCAGTGGCAAGAAGAAAAAGGAAATGTTTTCCTGGCACTGGAGAATCCTTTTAATTTACATATTTATAGCTACTCTCTTGGTCCTGTAAGCACCTTCCACTTAATTTATTATTATTTTTTTATTGTATTGATTTATTTTTAAATGAACAGTCTTTATTAAAATAACATATTTGAAATACTAACTGAAAGTGTCATATCTTTTGTTTTCAGGAACAGATGTCCCAAGTACTCGATGCCATGTTTGAAAAATTGGTTAAATGTGGAGAACACATAATTGATCAAGGCGATGATGGAGACAACTTTTATGTAATCGACAGGTATAGAAGCATAATTGTGCAAATATACATTCTCTGCCCATTTAGAGAAGCACATACAGTTAATGACACAGATTATAACATTAGAATACTGAGCCACAAGGTCATTAAGAAATTAATAAAATGGGAGATAGTCCATGGAGCTGAAGGAACACAACTACACGGGAAATTAATTCTTGTGTGGACCCAAGATTAGCTGGTCAGTTTAATACGAGTCTTCATTTTGGACATTGTAAAATTTGTCCGTCTATCTTTTACAGTCAAATTTCGAAGGTGTGTAGGCCAGCAAGAGATTGCTGCAGCTTGGATTATAAGCTCATGGGCTATTTCAACGGCAGAAGTAGCACTGGTGCAGCCAATGCATAGACACCAGGGCATCCAAGCTTGTGGTTCCAACATATAACTCTCACACTTAAGACCACCAATGGTCCTACCAGATGGGCCCCACGTCCCTTTAACAGTGTGATTGGGGCCCTGATAGCAAGGCCACTATAGGGGATGTTAAAGCTAGTAAGGGGTCCTATAATGGTGTGTTGTCTGGTTTGGGGCCAGAATACAATGTGGATCTGACACTGCACGGGCCCCTTAAACGATAGTACAACATTCCGCCACACTGGGAGGAAGCGACGTCCGATCGTTTCTCCCAGCGTTTAAAGTAAGTCGCGTGGGCGGAAAGAACAACCCAGCAAAGCCCCTTGAAAGACAGATTCCCACTGGCCCCTAGAGAAGCCACACTCCTGATAAAAAGTAGGCAAAGAGTAGGGTGGCCGAAACTACTTACATTTTTAATATCTAAGTTTGTGTATGCTTCTGTCAGTGTTTGTGTATTTGCATCTGCTGTTGTGTGTATCTGCTGGTGTGTGTGTGATTGACAGTGGGTTCGTATGTTTGCCGGTGCATGGCTTTCACCCTGCATGTTGTGTATGGTTGTAAGTGTGTAATGGTATCTATGTGTGTCTGGCATTGAGAATCACTGTGTGTGCATGTCTCTCTGGTAGTTATTACAAAATGCATTTCAGTATGCCACATCATGTATCTGGGTGCGTGTGTATATCTGTGAGTGAGTCTGGCATGTATATATATGTTTAAGTTTGTATGTGTGTGTCAAGGAACATATGTGTGGGTTGGTGAGGGCCCAGCCACTGGGTGTGTAAGAGGTTCTAAATGTTATGGTAGCCATGCCTGTTGTATCGGCAGTTTGCTCAAAGTCCTAGGAGAAAGTGAATTCAGGTCACTTCCTCCCAACTAACCATAATGCTGCGCGGTGACAGTGAAGAGAGAGGAGAAGGCAGTAAGAGAAGGGTGGTGAATTAAGAGAGCCTGGAGAGCCTAACTCAGACTCCCAAAAGCCTCAGCTAGCATCTAGATCCTGGTGGACCCCCAGGGAAGCCATCCCCCTACATCCATAAGGTATGGAAAAAGGAGAGTGGCTAAAAATATGTAAATTATGAATTCCATCTTCACCCAGCGAGAACTCCGAGCAGAATGAGCTTTCAAGGCAGAAATATGTTTTCTGATAGCCTTCCCACTCTTTGAAAGCTCAGTCAGAGATTTCTGATTGGTTGACTTGTAAGCAATCCAATGTGAGTACTCTGACATGTAAATCTCACTTCTATCGAAACTTGTCATGTCAATATTCCGACTCCAACAGATCTTTTTGGATCTGTTGGGGTGCTCTGCCCATATTCTATTTCCAGTATAAGCATATTCAGATTGATTGTACTGCTCGAATCACTACTTTGTATAAGACAGCCAATGAAAGTTGACAGTTCAGTGACTGACAGATACACTAATCAATAACCGTTCAGAGAAGTGTAATGACTGACTCTCCATCTTTCCTACACTGTTGCCAATCTTTCAAGCTAATGGACATGGGGGGGGGGGGAGGCACTTAATAATGGTCAGTTTGGGGCTCTCCTCTAAACGCTTTAACTGCTCCCTACTTTCCTATGTAGCCAAATGAATGAGCCAGATCAGGTCCCAATTTTAAGCCCCAAATGCCACCCTTTAAACAGTAAATAGCTGAACTCCTGCTTACACTTATAATCAATCAAGCATGGCTGTATAGGGTAAAAATAGCAAATGATTTAAAAAAATCTCAGTTTAACAAGTTTTGCTTTAAGTCCTTTATTTCTACCCTTTTTGTGAGCTAGTAGAAATAGGAAAACTGTGCTATAATAAGTCATGAGTGCACATGTTGGTAATAGCTACAGGAGGAAAATATATCTGCAGCTGGATTTTAAATGAGTCAGATGTCTTTCCTAAAGTTTTACTACTCATCTCATGTGAATAAATCATGACATCTGTTTGGTAGCTTTCTAATTATGCAATTTGGCATCCAATGTCATTGCAAACTGGCTAATTCTACATCTGAAATTTACAAAAGCAGAAACAATCTATCTTAAATCTGTACATATCAATAAGATGCCACATTCATGGAAGTCAGTGTAATGTAGCAACAGGTTTTATCTGTAATGTTCATACTTAGAGGACACAATAGTCACCAGAACCACTAAAGCTTGTAGTGGTTCTGGTATTTATACCATGTCCATAACACCCCAATATGTGTTCAGCAACATCTCCTGAGTACAACAGTGACCCCAATGTACAGGTTTTATTGGTTTTTGCAAACTTATAGGGGTCAAATGTAGGACTTTCCCCTTTTCCATGTTTGCACATTGAATTTTGCCAGATTGGTTTATGTAAAAGTACTTCGATTTTATATATATATATATATATATATATATCACATGGCCCGCGAGAGACGGATCGGGCAGGGGCGTCTTCCTGAGTTTCCAGGCAGACCCAGGATCGCGATCACCGGCGGGGATCAGGTAGATTTACTTGGTACGTCCACGGTTATTACCCATAGGTTTTTGGCGGACATGCCTGGTATTTCATTGGTCAGGAAAGGGTTTAACCCTGTGAGTTGCGAGCTGTGGCTTCCATGAATTGGATCTGTTGTTCCAGCACATCCTACAGATGTTTAATCAGACTGAGATCTGGGAATTTTGAGGGCAAGGCAACACCTTAAACTGTTTGTCATGTTCCTCAAACCATTCCTGAACAATTTTTGCACTGTGGCAGGGTACATTATCCTGCTGAAAGAGGCCACTGCCATCAGGGAACGCCATTGCCATGATGGGGTGTACGTGGTCAGCAACAATTTCTAGGTTGGAGGTACCTGTCAAAGTAACATCCACAATTATGCCAGGACCCAAGCTATCCCAGCAGAACATTGCGCAGAGCATAACACTGCCTACGCCAGCCTGCTTTCTTCCCATAGTGCATTCTGTTGCCATCTCTTTCCAGGTAACCAAACAACCAAACACACGTGCCTGGCCATCCACCAAATCTAAAAGAAAACTTGTTTCATCAGACCAGGCAACCTTCTTCCATTGCTCCATGATCCAGTTCTGATGCTCATGTCTCCATGGAAGGATCTTTTGATGGTGGACAGAGTCATCATGAGCACTGTAACCAGTTTGTGGCTACGCAGCTCCATATACAGCAAACTTCGATGCACTACTGTATAGGCACCAGTGGTGTATAGGCACTTACATCACTATACTAAATAGTGTGTATATAGGTTTATTAAATCAGGCGATTCCCCTACCACCTAAAGCAACAATATACCAAAGAAAAAGACAATAAAAATTCATTCATTCACCCCAGAGGGAACACACTAAGATACTTATATGAATCCCCAAGTATGGTTAACCGCAACTATGACAGCAGTAGGAATAAGAATAGAGCCCTGCTAAATTAATCAATTTCCTGGTTGGGTGTGGGTCACGCCACTTCTGGCACTGTTTCGGTGACGTCACATCCGATGTATTGTGCTTAGTGTGTTCACTCTGGGGTTTACGAATTTTTATAATTTTTTAAATTTGCTATTCAGATCTTTTCGTTTGTCGATTTTCCTACCGGTTATCCTTCCTCGCACAACTTTTGGTAATTACTAACCACTGCATACTGGGAATACCCCACAAGACTTTACATTTTGGAGATGCTCTGACCCAGTAATCTAGCCTTCACTATCTGGCCCTTGTCAGCGTCACTCAGATTTTTCCTGCTTTCATCACATGAAATGCAAAGAGCTGACTGTTGACTTGCTGTGTAATATATCCCACCCCTTAAAAGGACACTATAGGCACTGTGACGGAGCTCCTGTACTCTGACCGAGTAGCTCCGCCCAGTGTGCTTCCTAACCGCTTGTCGGGACCCTGGGATACTTCAGACCCTGGTCACCGAGGCTTGAGTGAGGTCCCTCTGGAGCTTTACCACAGCTCTCCTTTCAGGCTAGTATAGATCCCTCTGCCTATTCCACTGCAGCCCTTCTTCCTGGCAGATATTGTCCCTTTTGCCTATTCCACTGCAGTCCTTCTTTCATGCAAGTATTATTCCTCTGCCTAATCCTTACAGTGATTATAGCTATTTCATTTACAAAGGCACTTGCCGCTCTCAGGCCTAGCTCACATTATTTATCCCAGGGCTTGAGGGATCCTGCAATCAACCAACAAATCTGAGGAATCTGTCACTGGGATCCCAAAAAATTCAAACAGGACACAAGTTCCAAAAGGAACTAACATACAAAACTTTATTTTTTCTTTGGATTGGCCCAAATGCACCTAACATGTAGCTTATGTTGACAATTCAATAAAAATACAAATAATCAAAACATATCATAAGGCATACAGGGAATTATAATAACACAATAACATATCTACAGAGAGGTGGGAAAGTCAATAACCAACACAAAATATCTCTCCTGCCTGTAGAATTAGAAATATGCAAATCTAATTGAATATGCAAATTAACTATCCTTGCTATTCAGTTAGTGCATATTGATGTTGCTACCAGCAGAGGGTGGTTTACAGGCTCCATAGGCAAATCCACAAGTTGGTAACAAGCATCAGCAGGACAGGAGAGCATACAAAACAATTAACAATATACAAACACATTATAAACACCCTGCACCTATAATGGGTATAGGGTGACCTAGACATAGGAACAATTTAGGAACCTTTGTAAAGTGTCCTTCTGCTCCCAGTGATGTTGACTACTGTCACAGGCACCCAGACCACTTCAGCTCATTGAAGTGGTCTGGGTGCAATTTCCCATGTCTCTTAACACTACAGTGGTAACTATTGCAGTTTTTGAGAAAGACAGCCACCAGAAAGCCATTAGAGGGACTCCCGGGTGCTTGGACGACTATTAGTTGTCTAAATGACGCTGGACATCCTCCCGCTATGCAGGAGGACTTCCAGCGTCACTGGAATCCTCATAGGAAAGTATTGATTAATGCTTTCCTATGGGGAAATCCTAATGCGTGTGTAGACATTGCCGCGCATGCGTATTGGGTCTTCCCTTCCCGGCTGACGTCGGTGGGGGAGGAACAGGGGCGCATCCTGACACAGTGCCGAGGCACATTGGTGCTGAATTCAGGTGAGTGACTGAACGGGTTTTAACCCCTTCTGCGTCTCAGGAAGGTGGGGAAGCGAGGTAGGGAGTTCTGTAGGAACCTATAGTGCCATGAAAACTGCTTTTTTTCCTGGCACTATAGAATCCCTTCAAAAGGTGCCAGTGTAACGATATAATCAATGTTATTCTCTTCATAATCAATGTTATTCTCTTCACCTGTCAGCGGTGTAATGTTGTGGCTGATCAGTGTATTAACCCTTACCTTAAAATATCTGAACAATTCTACTCCCTGCTACATATATTTTCTCTAATGCATTGGAAATGTATTCTTCTCAGTCACTCTGCTTCAAAAACTGCAATATTTTACATTGCTGAGTGTAAATTGCAGGGCCACTGCAGCCAGATCACTTCATTAAGTTTATCCACTGCTTCATTTCTCATAATACTTTACTCACTACCCCTTTCATGTCTCCCTCTTTATCTCACTATTTGTCATGACTTCTCTCACTCTGGAAACCTTCCTGTATAACCTTTTCACTTTTTTAAAGCTAAATTCCGGTCTGTGAATGGCCAGACTGTATATTGCAAATGACAGTAATGTGTCTAAATTAATATGTACATTTTCTTTTTTATATATATAACAGGGGGACCTATGATATATATGTAAAGATCGATGGAGTTGGAAGGTGTGTTGGCACTTACGATAACCATGGGAGTTTTGGTGAATTGGCATTGATGTACAACACACCAAGAGCAGCTACAATTGTTGCAACATCTGTTGGTGCTATATGGTGCTTGGTAAGAACTGAAAAAGTGTGGTAATTTTAACAAATTGTAATTTGAACATTAGTATTTAATTTAAAGGGAATTACTGTGCCACATTTATTAAAAGGACACTGTAGGCACCCAGACTGCTTCAGTTTATTGAAGTGGTCTGGGTGCAGTGCCCCTATCAGTTTAACCCTGCAATGGTTAATTCCACCTCTAGTAACCGATATTGTACAATTAACAGCTATGCATTACTCTCTGGTTGCTATGTTCACGTTGAAAAACCTGTGCAAAGTTTAATGTCATACTATATCTACGGTATGTTTTGTAAGTAATTGTTTCAACAAAAAACTACAAAATAAAGAATGTCTTTAAAAAAAAAAAAAAAATCCTCTTCCAGTGATTGTCTACCAGACAGCCACTAGAGGCGCTAATGAATCGTTAAGCGACTTTTGGTCGCATAACTGATGCTGGATGTCCTCATCGTCTTTCAGACGATCTAAGGTTTCTAGGGACAATTCATACTGTGTACCCTTAAATCTTATTTTTTTTCATATGGGCTGTTTTCTGTGCTGACTACTTCAATTTCACTTTTTAGCAAGAATATTAAAACTCATCACACTGTGCAGTTTGATGACTGGTGAGTGATAAATCATTTGCAATGAGTTTAAGCTTTTCAGGTCCAGAGGTGAACCACTCTCATTTCTTTTCAATGTGCTGTCTATATATCTGGTACTCAGATGGTATTACAAGTTATATAAGGAAATAATTATTTTTCCATTTTATATGATTCTAACAGGTCATGGGGTTAGGTTTATAGAAAGAGGGTAGAGTGGAAATACATGGGTGAATTTTAGTACCCTATCACCTTAACTTCACCAGCCACCACTTTAGACTATTACAATCTTTTTGGGACAAGACTGGTGTGCCATCATCAAAACATTGGCATTATTTGCCAAGTTCTGTGAGAATTTCAGTTATAAAATAAATAAGTTTAAAAAAAAATATTTTATTTTTATTTTTTTTATTCTGTATTTTTGTAGTGCATGTTTAACATCACAGATATACATAGACATGTCATATTTCAACAGTATGGAGTGTTAGAGAGAATTAGCAATGCATGTCAAGGTTACTGCATCATTTTTAAATTATAGGTTGCAAGAAGAAGTAAGTTGCTTAGAATTCTATAAAGAAGAAATCATATAGCATGGTATAAGCTTGTACGTGTAAATTAAACTAAAATATGAACTGGACACATGCAGGAGGTGAGTATCAGAGGCTTAGGTTTCTGCCTACGGTAACAATGTCCCATGATGTGTAGAATGTAGAGACAGGACCCCAGAACTACGTGCCCATCAAATTAACCCCTTTTAGCCTATGCCCACAGAGTATACATAACTGTCCAGCATAGAGGTGACTTGCCAGGAAGATACACGCTTGCTTGGTAAGGAGATGCCCGGTCACAGAAAGCATGAGGGGCAGCTCAGAGGTGACTGTAGTGGTCTCTTCATGTAGCTTAGTACAGACGCTTGTATAGTGAGACTCAGCACTCCACAGCAGCGGCGGGCAGGATGTCAGTCCACAACTCGCTTAATCAGCTGGTAGTGCGGTTTCTGCAGGTTACGTAGTTTTGATGTAGTCGAGTTAGGAGCCATCTTGCGGGTACCGCCATCATGAGGTAGAGGTGCACTTTGCTGAGTTAAGTGAGGTAGGGTAGGTGCCTTGTGAATCTCCACTGGAGCTTCAATGCGACAGGCGAGACTAGACCAAAAGTCTGCAAACAGTCTGTCTATTTTTCCAGGATAGAGGGCTTCGGGTCTCGTGGTGTGAGTTCACATGTGGCATCTGCCACTGTGTAGTAGGCAGGTGGGCTGCAGTCTAGAGGGTACTGCTGGAAAGCTGTAACCGTAGCACTGGTAATGATTACCAGGATATCTGTCACCGCTCAGGGGGGGGGGGGAGAGTGGAGAGACCCCGAGCTGTCTTGTTGCCAGAAGGTAGAGGGTTCGGCCGCTTCCGTCTCCTCGTCCGTGAATAGGCCCCTGCTAGGCCGCAGGTCTAAACAAGATCCGCCTAGCTTGGCCAGAGGAACAGCTAGAACAGCCACCGACGGGCCCACCCGGTTACCGACCAGCGTTGGCTGCCTGAAGTCTGCAACTGTGGATCGCTAATCGTCGATTTAGGCAAGTTTTTTATTTTTATTCCCCTGGAGCTCTCCTGGGACGTGCGACTGATCAGCACGGCAGTCAGGCTCCGCCCCAAGTGAAAATTTTTTTATTAGAGCATTATCTTTGTGTTTTTAATCACATTATTGCAATTGTTTGTAGACGTTTTGAGCAGACGTTTCTGACTTTGGGCTCACAAATCTTGTATGAAAAATTATTAAAATTGTGATCATATTCTCACAGATATAAGAGAGTGAAATATCACACTGTTTAGTAGTTTGGAAATAAAACCAATTTAATCTGATGAACGTAACTAAAATAATCTGGAACCTTTGCTGATTAAATACTTGGTAGGAGGTAGATCATTTTCATAAGTAACAGCAGATAAAATATTAATGGGGTGTTTATGCAGCACCAGGGGGACTTCATGGACTGTCAGAATTCTCTCAGTGGTGTTTACTTAAACACTCTGAATGTATCCCTGCTGGTTGTACCCCCTGATACAGGACATCTGCGCCTATGGTGAAGCGTAATGCTGCAAACGAGAGCTGATTTCTTGATGTGAAAAGGTCATAGAGTGGTTTTCTTTTTTTGGAATCCAAAAGTTTGGTAGGCAGTGGAAATGTCATAAGCTGGAAAGATAAAACCCCTTTGAGAATTCTTAATATGCCTTGCTATCTACCTGCTGGGTGCTAGCTTACTAAGTAGTGTGACAGTAGCTGTGAGATGCCAAGCTCTACATATTCTGGCATATGTGCAGCAGGCTTAATCATAGACTTTTTATGCTCCTAAATAAGATGCTATATACATCAGGATTTTTATACATGGATTTACAAATGAATTAACACAACTTAAGTTGTAATTTTTTCTATCCCTTGAATGAAAAAAACAACCTCTTTATAAGCCTTTATATAAGAAGTACAAACAGACCTTCATTATGTTTAGTTATTTGGCAGCATGTATTCTATGAGATATTTTACTCTGACATGTCAAGAGAGAATGATTGACAGAATTGTGACTTGGTAACCAGTGGTACATGTATCTATAAAATAAGTATTGTAAAGTTAAGAGTATAGAGTACTGACATTTTGATTAATTACCACCATAGTGTTACAATGTTGCATAATGACCAAGAGAGGCAGGGCTATTATCTTCAGACCCTTTACAAATCCAGAATCTCGGCCCCCACTAACTCATATGTATACTCACACACATGCAACCTGACAAACAGTTACCACTCATATACATTCGAGACACACTCACAGATGCAAACTGCCATACAGACATACAAACAAGGATACTCCCTGCCAGACACACACATAGAATAAAAGACACACTAGTAGACAGACACACACACATTGACAAACATACACACATGAAAATCTAGTACAGGGGAGGGTAACCCAGTAGGAATTGGGTATGATACCCTGATAAGAGGAGAGAGTGTAGAAATAAGATGCTAAATAGTGTTCAACTGGATCAGGATTCACCAGTCCTGTCTAAGACACTAGATAAAGGAAACACTTTGGATGACCAGGAGCAACTATTTAGGATACAGAGGAAATATTATTATTATTATTATTATTATGTTCTTTATATAGCGCTTTACAATGGGTGGACGAACAGACATGTAGTTGTAACCAGACAAGTTGGACACACAGGAACAGAGGGGTTGAGGGCCCTGCTCAATGAGCTTACATGCTAGACGGAGTGGGGTAAAATGACACAAAAAGATAAGGATAGTATTAGACTAGTGACAGTTGCAGAGGAGGAATCACTTGGGAGCTATTAACAGTTTAATTGATACGCTTTTATGAAGAAGTGGGTTTTTAACGAATTTTTGAAGGAGTGGAGACTGGTTGAGCATCGAACGGAGGAGGGAGGCGAGTTCTACAGGAACGGTGCAGCCCTCGAGAAATCTTGAAGGCGAGCATCAGAGGTGGGAGTACGGACAGAAGATAGACGTAAGTCTTCAGCAGATCGCAAAGGCCTAGACAGGACATACTTGTGTATAAGGGAGGATAGATAGGTGGGAGCAGCATTATGTAGCGATGAGAAAGCAAGAACCAGAATTTTAAATTGAGCTCTATATTTTATAGGAAGCCAATGTGGGGACTGACAGAAGGGTGAGGCATGGGAGGTGCGGGCGAACAGGAAGATGAGCCTCGCCGCCGCATTCATTATGGACTGAAACAACGCAAGTTGGGAGCACGTACTGAGAAGCGTATTACAGTAGTCAAGGAGAGAAATGACAGTGGAATGGACCAACACCTTAGTCGCATCTGGCGTTAAGTTGGGGCGGATGCGCGCAATGTTTTTGAGATGGAAATGACAGGGTTTGGCGATAGACTGAACATGAGGCTTGAAGGAGAGCTCAGAGTCAAAGAGAACACAGGAGGGTTTGTGCTGAGCAGCAATCATGCAAATAGGAACCTAGTAACTGCCTGTTACAACCAATCAGATCCACAGGTGTGGTATTTAGGCCCAGTTCTCCTCTTGCTCTGTGCCCTGTCGTGGTTTCCCTTGTAGTTGTCCGAGAGCGTGTTATTGATTCAGGTTTTTCTGTTTATTTGACTTTGGCATTGTTATTGACTTCCCTGTTTTCTGGCATCCCTGACCCCTGGCTTTTCCTTATCATTGTGTCTCTTTCTGTATCCCTTGACCTCGGCTATTCCTGACTATTCTTTGATACATTAGTCCGGCCATTCTAAGGTCCGGTATACGTTACCTATCAGTCCTCTGTGTTACACAATTCTACTTGCTAGATCATACTGTAATCCTGACAATATGTAACTTACATATCCTTGCACTACGCCACTCACCGGGTACCCTTACCTCCCCAAGCAGTTACACGTCCTCAGACACCTTTGCCAGGGTTTCTAACACAAAGTGCTGTAGCTTTGACTTTTTTATGGCATCATTAAGCCACACCCATTCCGTGATGTCATTGCATCATTGACAGCGCCCACTCAAATTTTGGTTGTGTGACTATCAAGGAAACACCCCCAGGTCTATAAATCCTTGAGCTTTCCAAATATTCAGTGCCCTGTTGTGGTTTCCTTGTGATCCCAATAGCGCATTCCTGATTATCTTTGATTTCCTGGTTATTTTGGCTTGTCTGACTACTCTGGTTTGTGTACTTCTCAACCCGGCTTAGTTTATTGATACTGTGCTTTCTGGAATTGATGATCTCGGCTTGTTTTCCTTGACTGTGATATTTCACCTGCCGGAGGAATCTTTTAAGCATTACTCCCCGATTAATCCCAGCACAGACCAGTTTGAGGTCTGCTACTGGCTTAGTCTACCCCAGGGGGAAGCCTCTTTTATCTTGGCACTTGGAGAGGACTGCAGGTCAGACTCCTTCCCACTAACAATGGGCCCTGGACTGAAAGGGGGTTCTGTTTTAGAACCTTTTAAGCATTAATACCCTACTAATCCTGGCACAAAATGATTGGATGTCTGGTACTGGTTTAGTCTACCCTGGGGAAAGGAAGCCTCCGTTACCTTGGCACTTGGAGAGGACTGCCGGTCAACCATTCAGACTGCTTTCCCCTGTTTTGTCACTGTTGCAAGGTTAGGGTACCCTTGTTTTGAATTTTCTTCCAACTTGTGATGACACCCCTCCCTTGCTGGTGTGTATGGGAAATGCATTGATTTGTATAATCACAATATGCAAATTCATAAATTGCAAAACAAACACCAGTTGCATCTGTATATCTGTGATTTCCATAGTTATGTTGCTTGTTCTTCAAGTTATGAATGTTTATATGGATGTCACTACATGTTCAGGGACAAGTCATCCAAGGATAGTCCTTGTCCAAAATAAAGTATTGTGTTAGTTCCAATTGAAACTGTGTGTCCTGTGTGGTTTGTTCAGGGATGGCAGTCGTTTTCAGACCTATTGGCTCCCTGATTCTTTTTTTAGGATGCGTTAAAAAAAGAGCTAAGCCAGAGAATCACAATTGCCTTTGTAAAGGCAACAGAAGAGGCAAAGGTAGAGGGGACGATAGATGCCTCGAAGGAAAGAGCTGCAGCCTGGTCCAGTAGACGAGATAATCTGAGACCCCAGTAAAGCTTCAGTGACTGGGTCTGAAGCGCTCCAGAGTCGCTGGTAGCAGAAAGAAATCTGACCTGCTGGAGTTACTCAGTCAGAGTACACGATCTCCATCACATACTGTTCTCGAACAGTTTAACCTGATAGGTAGCTTCCAGAGCCGATCTCCAGATCCCCCCAGGTGGCATCCAACTTCTGAATGTGAGTTACAAGAAGTGCGTGTCACCGGCAGCACAATTTGCTGCCACCCTATTTACTAAGTGTGCCAATATTAGTGGAGGGCACTGTATCAGAAACTTTTTATTTGATGTGGATGTATTTTTACAGTGCTATATAAATACAATTTTTCAACACCATTCTTCCAATTTGGCCTAAAATTTGCAAAAACCAGGTCAGTATCCAAGAATTTCCGGCTTAGCGAATAATCCTGCAAACAGATAAAAGTCATTGTCGTTTTCATCATGCAAAAAAGGTTATGGAATTTGCATTCAGTGGATTTCAAGTTTTGGAATGCCCTCTAGTGGAAAATATTAATAATTTCTGCATCTGGTCTATTTGAGAGAGGTTCACAATGATACAGTACTTTATAAAGTAAACTTACCAGAGTACTAAGCCTGAATTAAAAAGCAAATCCACAAACATTCTTTTCTCTTTGGGGAATTTCCTATCTAAGCTAGCCTTTAAGGAATAACACTCTTCTCTTATTCCTTTAGAAAGAAGCCACTGGTATCCTTTGCCTCCTTAATTTGCTGTGTACTAATATTTATATATAATTATAAAAAAACATTTATTTTTCTATATAAGAGGATCTCTATTTTTGAAAGTATAGGACATTGGTTCTCCTCTCATTCCTAAGCCCATGTGTATCTAAAGACTATGACTAAAACTAAATTGAAATTTGCTGCCAAAATTAACACCGCACAGAGGGGCTGTGGAAGGGGCAAAAGAAACAGACCAGGGATTGAGAGAGAGATCCTTAGAGGGGCTGGGAGGACACAAACAGACACAGAGGGGCTGGGGAAGGGGCAACAGAGACCGATAGAGGTTTTAACTAAACCCATTTTTAGGCATGTCAGCTAAAAGCTACTGGAGATTTAGTCGACTAAAACTAAAACAAACCAGATTACTAAAATACGACTAAAACTAAAGTTGCTTTTTAGTCAAAAGACTGTGACTAAAACTAAATTGAAATTTACCGCCAAAATTAACACTGGAAAGAAAAAGCAAAGATCTTAAGAATTCTATTAGCTATCTATGGAGCAGTTTATTCTGATATGTATTACCTAGACTCCTTTACTCACCTATATACTAAGATCCTATCCCAGTTACAGACCATATTTATTAAAGTCTGAACTCTGGCAAATAGGAAGTATTTTAATTAGCGTAAATAGAGGTTTTAGCCATTTGGCTTTGGATAATTTCTTTTGACCTTACACTTCTTCGATTAACTTATGGGTCAAGATGCACATGTAAATATTATTGTAATTTTGGAACCATATTTCTTTGAGACTATTTTCTAGCCGACATTCACTGGCAGAGTTTGTACTCTAGCAAGTTTTGTCATTATCCTCACCATGTCAGCATATTGATATTGAGATTGTGTGATTAACGAGGACAAAAGTTAAATCCAGTTCTATGTCACTCATGAGTTCTAACTTTGGCGGTATTATTTATATTGAGAAATTTTGGGCTTGTGATTCTGATAAACACAAAACCAGTCATTGGTGTCGCTATGGGAGGTGCCGGTCAGAGGGAGTGACACCTGGTGCATTTCCTTTCCTCACATGCAGCCCGGAACCAGGGCCGGTGCAAGGATTCTTGCTGCCCTAGGCAACAATCCATTTTGCCGCCCCCTCACGAATGCAACTACATTCCATTTAGATCAGTGCTAGTCAACCTTTTTCTACCTACCGCCCACTAATGCATCTTTTTGGTTGAAAGAATTTCCTTACCGCCCACCAGTTTTCGCGCAAGTGCAGAATATTTTTTCGAAAGGAGGGTGTTTTAAAAAAAATAAATGTACGTACATTTATCTTTTTATTTCTACTTAATGCATGTTTATAATGTTTTTAACTTTATAAAGTTTAATGAGAAAACAATAAAGTAAATTGAAATTACCTTTACTAGTGATTAATGAGATCCTTGATGTTGATGCTGCAAGAGTAAATATTTGATATCTCGTTCGATTTTCGTAAGGAACAAACAAAGGTCTCCTCTTTCGGTGATATTCAGACGACTTCTCTGTTTGCGCATAATATGATTTCTTATCTGTGCGTCAGCTCCCCTCCTCTCCCTCCTCAATTCCCCTCCCCACTTTTTTTTCACTTTTTAAAAAAAACTTTTTTTAACCTTCCTTATAGCAATGCCCAGTAGAAAGGCTGAGCTAGGTATCCCATTTACTATTACTTACTATAGCCCACTATAACAGACAGGCACACATACATACATACATACATACATACATACAGACAGACACACACAAGACACACATACATACAGACAGACAGGCACACACATACATACAGACACACAGACAGGCACACATACAGACACACACAAGACACATACATACAAACAGACAGGCACACATACATACAAACACACACACAGACATGCATACAGACACACATACAAAGACACACACATAAGACATACATACACACATACAGACAGACACAAGACACACATACATACAAAGACACATACATACAAAGACAAGACACACATACATACACACATATATACAGACAGACACACACATACAAGACACATACATACAGATAGACACACACAAGGCACACATACAAAGACACATACACACACAACACATACATACAAAGACAAGACACACATACATACATACACACACATATATACAGACAGACACACACACATATATATATAGACACACACACACAATACACATACAAAGACACACACATAAGACACACATACATACACACACATACAGACACATACATACAGACAGAAACACACAACACATACATACAAAGACACATACACAAACAAACACACACAAAATATTTTAGTCACCCTTCTGTTTCCTAACTTTTAGGTGCAGGAGGGTGACTTTCCCTGGGGTCCAGTGGTGGCTCAGGTGGATGGGAGTCAGAGTTCCCACTCTGACTCCCTGGTCTTCCTCCCGCGCTGTCTGTGTGTTAGCTGGGAGGAGTGACGTGCAGTCACTTTCTCCCAGCGTGTGATGTAATCACAGGGGGCCCGGTCGCGCTGTTAAAGCGCCCAGCGATGACCGGGCCCCCTCACAATCCACATCCATCGGGTGGCCCTGACAGCATATGCGGTCGGGCCGCAAATGGTGATGGCAGTATCCGGTCGCAGGGGTACTGCCAGCTCGCACCCGCCCGTCCGCCCACCCAATCTGTCAAAATTTGAAAATTCCTACCGCCCACCTGGAATCCTGAAACGCCCACTAGTGGGCGGTAGGGACCAGGTTGATGACCCATGCTTTAGATGTTTATTCACTAAACTCTGAATTACAGTGAAGAGACATTTAGGGAAAGAGACACACTGAGTAGGCATTAAAGGAAACTATAATGCCAGTAAAACAAACTTGTTATCCTGGCACTATAGCTTCCCCCTCTGTCATGCGCACCCCCCTCATGGTGCAGAAGGGGTTAAAACCCCTTCTGTCACTTACCTGGGTCCAGCACCAATGTCTTTCATGCTGGCTTGGGTCCGCCTACGCTCCTTAATGGCCGCGCTCGCAGTAGTATTTCCATGACACTAGGTTTTACGTGGTGCTGGACGTCTCCATGCAAAGCCACTAGAGGAGTTCACATTAACCCAGAGTGGTAATTATTTCAGTTTCTTAAAAATTACAATAATTACCTTTGCAGTGTCACTTACACAATCTCACTAATACACACACTCTCTCACTGGCATACACACTTACCCATTCTAACTAACTTACACACTCTAACACACATTCTCACTGACCTACACATTGTCACTTGCACACTCTCACTGACATACACAGTGTCACTTACACACTCTCACTAACACACACACATACACACTCTCTCACTGACATACAGTGTCACCTACACACTCTCACCAACATACACATTGTCAGTTACACACTCTTACTAACACCACACACAGTGTCACTTGCACACTCTCACACACACACACACAGTGTCACTTGCACACTCACACACACACACACACACAGTGTCACTTGCACATACTAACATAGTGTAACTTGCACACTCTCCCTAACACACACACACAGAGTCACTTGCGCACTCTCATTAACACATACACACTGTCAGTCAAACACAAACTCACACAACTCTACATATAGTCACACTTTATTTACAAACACAAACACAGTAAATTAACACACACACACACACACACCAATTTACAAACATTCATAGTATAAGCAATCCCCCATGCCATACCTGGGTCTGTGAAGAGAAAAGGTCCAGGCAGCAGGATCTCTTGGGGGAGCAGGAGGGCAGTGCACTGTGAGCACAGGCTGCTTCCTGTTCCCCTCAGAGTGCTTCCTGTATTCACAGGCAGGGGGCATCCAGGACATAGACATAGAATACATAGACGCGGCACGTCTATGGCATTGCGTGCTGAGCGGCAAGAAATCGGGCGCCATCTTGGACCGGGCGCCGCTCTACTCAAGCTATTGAAGAACACTTGGAAAGTCCATCTCACAAAAGGTAAGTAAAGGACTTGGGGCACTTATAGTCCTCAATACCCCTAAACACACACAGTGTTAATACCCCTATCCCAGCACATAGTGTTAATACCCCTACCCCAGCACATAGTGTTAATACCCCTATCCCAGCACATAGTGTTAATACCCCTATCCCAGCACACATAGTGTTAATACCCCTATCCCAGCACACATAGTGTTAATACCCCTACCCCAGCACATAATGTTAATACCCCTACCCCAGCAAATAGTGTTAATACCCCTATCCCAGCACACATAGTGTTAATACCCCTACCCCAGCACATAGTGTTAATACCCCTACCCCAGCACATAATGTTAATACCCCTACCCCAGCACATAGTGTTAATACCCCTATCCCAGCACACATAGTGTTAATACCCCTCCCCCAGCACATAGTGTTAATACCCCTACCCCAGCACATAATGTTAATACCCCTACCCCAGCACATAGTGTTAATACCCCTATCTCAGCACACACAGTGTTAATACCCCTACCCCAGCACATAGTGTTAATACCCCTATCTCAGCACACACAGTGTTAATACCCCTACCCCAGCACATAGTGTTAATACCCCTATCTCAGCACACACAGTGTTAATACCCCTATCCCAGCACACATAGTGTTAATACCCCTACCCCAGCACATAGTGTTAATATAAACCAACTCTCTAATTTGCCATATGTCTAGATTCCCTCATAGATAGGGGGTCCTTTGATATGTTAATGGCCATTAGCCTTGTGTTCCAGTATCATATTCAAAAGGAACACTAATACCCACAGATCAATAATCAAGCCTCATTCCTATCATATTTAGAATGGGATAAGCACAATCTTCTAATCAAGCCTAAACATGATTTGCGAACAAAGGGGACCACACAAACAATACATTGTTAAATAGCCCTGATCTGAGCGCCCAAGTTCTCCAAATAGAGCTCAGATCCAGGAGGGAATAAACTTTAATTTTGTTTGAATAATAATATATATTTTTATAGTAATAAAAAAAATACTGTATTTTTCAGTATATAAGACGCCCCCATGTATTAGACGACTCCTATTTCTTGAGATGAAAAGTAGGGGGAAAAATTTTTTTAGACATCAAATAGAACAACTTTGATATTTTAGAGATGACATCTGATTCTTATGTCTCCCCTGTGCTACGGTACTCTATGAAGTTAATGGCTCTATAGTGCATTCTGGGAGACCTACAGCTCTCACAATACAGCAGGTGATGCTGGGACATCACAGCGGTATTCCCTCTACTCCCTGATCCCTCTTTCCTCCCCATCAATATAAATCAGAAAGCAAGACCTACCTGAGGTGGAGCATACCTTAATATGGCTGCTCTTTTCATGGTGTGGCATTTCTCTGAAGTTCCATTGGTGGTAATTGCTGACGTCTGCTGCAGCTCCTATGCATATAGGCACCTTTTCCTCCCTGCCACAGCATTCAGAAGTAGATCGGAGGGAGACTAGGTATGTGTGTGGGCCGTGGCACACTGAAACGCAACATGCACCATTTTGACTTAGGCGCACAGGTGGTTTGTGTTTTTTTTTTTAGCCCCTGCAGTGACATTCCGTGCATAAGACGACCAACAACCTTAGACAAAAAATTTTTTAGAAAAAAACATAGTCTTATACACAAAAAAAAATATGTTAAATGCTCCCACAAATTGGTGTCACCGCACCATTCCTAGTGACACCACTACACACCATACCGGCCAAAGTACATAAACCACTATTAACAAAAAAAAAGTACAACAAAGAATGGAAGAGCACCAGGATCTCCATGCAAGTAATAAATCCTAAATATAAAAGAATGATCCAGCACTATCCAAAAACAGTGTAGTAGTGTTGTTTTACTTACTGCATAGACGGAAACACACAAACACCAACATTCTACCAAACATAAGCACAGTATTGTGTACACGGTGGAGCACCTTATTACATTCTCAAATTATGATAAATGTGTGATAAAATAAAAGAGAAAAATTACCAAATTTGTTGCAGTATGTTTGGTGTGATGGGCAAGAGAAAAAAAGAAATGCACTTATAGTATATAGAGCTAGAATTTGCTCTTCTTTATGCACCTAGGTAGTACAATCCCCACGCTTGGATATCTTAATGTATATTTTATCCAATGGAAAGTGCTGCAGAGAGTATACGAAATAAACCGAAGGCAAAATCCAATCTGGTGTAGTATCTTGAGTTATTGATGTGGAGTGAAAATATGTGTGAAAATACACTTACAGATTTTGGCACCTCCAATTGGCTTACAGAAAGCAACATAAAGTGCTATAATCTCCACTTAAGGATCTACTTTGTTGGCATGAAATCACATAGTGAATTATGCAGGATTGTAAATGAACTCTGCTTATTCTGCTCTTTCAAGCACATGCTGTCATTGTTGATAGTTTAAAGGGACACTATAGTCACAGAACACCTACAGCTTATTGTATTTGTTCTGGTGACTGCAATCATTCCCTTCAGGCTTTTCGCAGTAAACCCTGTCTTTTCAAAGAAAATGCAGTGTTTATATTACAGCCTATGGATACCTCCACTGGCCACTCCCCAGGTGGCTGCCAGAGGTGCTTCCTGGGGCAGTGCTGCATGGAGACACTGAACTTTCCTCGTAGAGATGCACTGATTCAATGCATCTATATGAGGAGATGCTGATTGGCAAGGGCTGTGTTTGGCTTGTGCTGGCTCTGCCCCTGATCTACCTACAGTCTCAGCCAATCCAATACTTTCCTATTAGAGAGCTTTGTGGACACAACTTCTGATGATGTCAACCAAGCAGGCAGATCAGGGGCAGAGTCAGCAGCAGCAGACTGGAGTAATGGTAAGATTGTACTATATTTAGGGAGGGCCAGATGGTGTTTTTAACACTAAGGGGTCAGGAATACATGTTTGTGTTCCTGAACCTATAGTGTTCCTTTAATGACGATTTATTATAATGATTTAGAAACACAGTACTAAGGTAGAATGTTAATGATTGTTTTATTGTATATTGTCTATAATGTGATGTGATTTCATTTTTGGTGCTCAAATAAAAAATATTTTTGTTTTTTAATTAAAGGATAGAGCTACCTTTCGGAGGATTATTGTAAAAAATAATGCCAGAAAGAGAAGAATGTATGAAAATTTTATAGAATCCCTGCCATTTCTAAAATCTTTAGAAGTAAGTATTACTTTCACTGCATTCACAGAATGTTACTTTTTTTTTTTGTATGTGAAAGAGTAAAGCACAATTTTCACTTTTATTCCTTAGTTATCAGAACGCTTGAAAGTGGTGGATGTAATAGGCACCAAAATGTATCGTGATGGAGAACAAATCATTGCTCAGGTACAGAATGTTTGTCTGTCTTTGTTGTTATTGACCAGGCATATTGCTTACTAGATATTACTCATTCTACACTGATTGCAAAGGATAAGAGTAAACCATTCAAGTAATCGATCTGAATAGTATATGATGTATTAAAACAGGATGAATTGTTTTTGACAGTACATGGGGGTATTAGAACAAATAGATTAAAAGAGCCAAAATACTCAAATGATGGGCACACATTATTAAAAAAGAACTTTATTAAATACAGGTTTTGTATATAACCCCATTTCCAGACTATGGCCTTGATTTACTATTGTTGGATAAGCTATATTTACTATTCTTGGATAAGTGATTGATATTTTTAGATGAACTTTTAAAATATTTTTTTCAAAATACAAAAATATCGAAAAAGAATTCATATATTAATATATAAAAACGTTAAAATAGTAAAACATTTTTAAAAATATTAAATAATTTAAAAAGTTTAGATAAAAATATTAAACCATTTGAAAAATGTATCCAACAATCTTAAATCAGGCCCTATGTTTGCCAGACAAATCCTCAGTTCCTTTCAAGCTAGTTGCAGTAAATTAGAGCTTTCGACAGACAACAGTGTGCAGTAAATTAGGAATGTTTTATAATACTATTTGAAATAGAACAATCAATTAGCTTCAGATATAGGGATTCTGTTTTGTGTCAAGTTATATACACTTTCCGCATCTATGTATCATGTGTGGTACCTTCGTATTTAAACCCTTTTGTGAAAGTGATTAGTGTTATAAATATATATTTATTTTTTTTCAGGGAGATGGTGCTGAGAGTTTTTTCATTGTAGAAACTGGAGAAGTCAGAATAGCGATGAAAAGTAAGGTAAAATAATGAATTTACAATTCATTTACTATCCCTTTTCAGTGCTGTTTATTTACTTTTGTTTATATATTGTGAATAAAATTTTTCATTA
The DNA here is from genome assembly GCA_933207985.1 of Pelobates cultripes. Lineage (NCBI taxonomy): Eukaryota > Metazoa > Chordata > Amphibia > Anura > Pelobatidae > Pelobates > Pelobates cultripes. Next base: position 174,724,270 of record OW240914.1, read on the forward strand.
GTAGTATGATTGGCATATAATTCTGTATCTTTATTGTTAATACTGTAAAGAAACTCTTCCTTTGTTGTAGGTAAAATTGCCTGTCTTCCAATCTCAATGGAAGGTCTTTGTTTCTTCATATTTGTTTCCTAACTTTATATATTAAGAAAACCAAGAAAAGGTCAGGCCAGACAGTTTAACATAGTGTAGAACAGGCTGGGACAGCTGCAGGGATGAAGATGGACAACAGAAGGTTACTAAACATACAATTTCAAAATTTCATCTTTATATACTTTGTGGTGAAACTAGAAAATTATAATGTCCAAACCCAGAGTGGGAGCCTCTTATGGAGACATCACACAAAATCACATACGTTATTTATTTTTTTCATGCTTTTGCCTTTTGCTTTGTTTTTATGGATACTTAAATAAATATTTCAGTGCTATAAGAATATGGCCTGGGCACTGAGCTTTCTGAAGCTTTCTGAAGCTTTTTATTCTCTGTGGAGTTGGTAACTAGCCGATTGATACCACCATGGACACGAGTGTCACCAACAACATAGGAGGATCTAGGAATGTGGAATGTCAGGTAAGTGGGTCAAGAATGCCACTGCACATGGAGTAGTCTTACACAAACAGACATAGACAATCTATATATTTGTTCATTTGGCTGACACTTTTCTCTAAGGAAAAAAAGAATGTTTGAAAATGTTGAATCTCAGTCACCGAGTATTGTGAGGGTGGAAGGAGTGGAAAATAGCAATGCAATTGGAGTGTAGATGATGAGGAGATGCACAAGTGATGAGGGGAGAGAGAGGCACAACCAAGAGAAACTGGGAAAGCGGTACAAGTTTGGGGGGTGGAGTGACAAATAAGTGGGACAAGATGTTTAGAGAGACGCAAGTTGGGAGTGTGGGAAAGGTGCACAAGTGGGGGGGGCAGGGCAGGATGAGGGTGAGATAGCACAATTGGATGGATTGAATGATGAGTGGATGGACAGAGGAGAGAGAACACAAGTGAGGGATTTCGTAGGCCAACATGTCCTTGAAAATAGAAATGAAATAGGCAGATACTGTTGGATCATCGTGGGATGAAAGTGTATGGAATAACAACATGAGCCAAAGCAAAAATCTGCTCCAAAGGCCAAATCCTATATGTACACATCTGCATGTTTTTCTGACTTATTTGACCTACCGTCTTTTACTAGCATCACAAACACATTGCATATTAAAACTATACATTAATATCCACTGTGAGGAGTGAGGGTGGCCAAGCTCAACCTGTATTTTCAGCTTGGCCCCTTAATTCCTTGCGAACAGCATTTATCATAGCACAGCATAAACCAGCAGGTGGAGTGTTGGAATTAGCAGGCAGTTGGTACACAACTTGAATGCACATGGCTGATTGTGTCCATTGTGCTATAGTACATTTCAATTATTCAGGTAGTAGGTTTCAATATAATCATAATGCAGATGTTACATCCATGGAAACACACAGGTGACATGAGCAAATTATTACCAATAATGACCCAGCATCACGGATTTTGTGAGCCCTTGCTATTAAGCACAGCTAAAAGAACACTGTGAGCACCATAAACACTACAGTGCTGTCTACAGTGCCTTGAGTGTCCTGCCGATCCTCCCAATGTAAGTAGTCAAACCGTCTGAGTTTTTAAACAAGGGTCAGCGAAGAGCATTTCCCCATTTCCACTACATCTGAAAGAAGGCTGGAAGCTCGCTGTCTGAACTAAGCCTGGCAGGACTTACATAGCTGGATACTACTAATTAGGAGTTAGTTTTATTGATCTTTCAAGTGTAGTGGGAGTGGGGAGTGATGCCTGGCAGACCCTAGGTGAGAAGTCAGTCTGTTCTAAAACGTTTTAACTACTTACTATGGGGGGTCAACATGGCACTCCAGGCACCATTAAAGGAGCACTATAGTTCCAGGTAAACAAACTTGTTTTTCTGGCACTATAGGGTCATTAGGTCCCCCCCACCCTCAAGGGCCTCCTCCTGCTGGGCTGAAGGGGTTAAAACCCCTTCAGCCACTTACGTTACCCCCAGAGTTACCTCCTTCTGTCGACGTCAGATCTGAATGCGCATGCGTGGTAAGAGCAGCGCATGCATTCAGACTGCCCATATGAAAGCATTACTCAATGCTTTCCTATGGACGTCCAGCATCTGCACACTGTGATTTTCACAGTGAGAATTGCGGAAGCGCCTCTAGCAGCTGTCAGTGAGACAGCCACTAGAGGCTGGATTAATCCTTAGTGAAACATAGCAGTTTCTCTGGAACTGCTATGTTTTCAGCTGCAGGGTTAAAACTATGGGGACCTGGCACCCAGACCACTTCATTGAGCTGAAGTGGTCTGGGTGCCTATAGTGGTCCTTTAACACTGCAGCATGCTGGTTTGGTTATGGTGCTTAAAGTGTTCCTTAAAGAAGATATCTAACATGTTAACACAAAAAATACAGAAGTGGAAAATACTGTAAATAGATTTTTCATAATTCTGTCATTTGGGTAATGTACCAAAATTTGCTACACATTGCAGAAATAATAATAAAACTACAAGTTTATGTCTTCAAGTTATAAGAATAAACATTCATTATTGAGAAGAGGATTTTATTCACAGTATATTTTAGCTGTTTTTCTTTATAGTGTTAATTTAGTATGTGCCCCTATGGAAGCCTTTAAAATTCCTGTTTCCTTAATTTTCTGAATTTAGCAATGCATGTTCTATTATCATAAAGTGTGCTTTAATGGAGTGTTATTATCAGGTTACTTATACAGCTGACAGCTCCTGCAATTGTGTTACTAAAGTTACTAAAATGACAAGAATGAAATGGCAGGCAGTAGGATCATCACATGATATAGCAGAATTTCAAATCGTATACTCTTGCTTTATTTAAAATTTCAAATTCAATGCAGCCCACTCATGCATTAAGTTTATTATTTTGTTGTTATTTCTTAATATTGTCCAACAGAGCAAGCAAGATGCCGAAGTGAATGAAGCTGTGGAGATTGCGCGCTGCTCCAGAGGACAGTATTTCGGAGAACTTGCCCTGGTGACCAACAAACCCAGAGCAGCTTCAGCTTATGCAGTTGGAAACGTCAAATGCTTAGGTACTAAGTGTTATTTTTGCTTTTGTGTTGTTGGTTGGTTTGTTTTTTTGAGAATGTAAAGCAAAATGTATTGAAGATGGGCAGTCAGACAGCACCAAGGTAAATGTGATTTTTCAGATACCCAAATAAATACATCTTTCGTTACACATAGGGTATTTAGATCAGCTAACTGTTATTACTTTTCAGTTTTCTTTTGTTGCAAAAGTATGTAAATGTCTTTGTGTGCCCACACAAACATGGAAGATTCCGTAAAATAAATTACCTTATCCTGAGTCCATTAGTATTAAAATGTTGATATAGTATAATGTAATTATGAATAGCTTCTGCATATATATTGTTAGAAATAAACAAGGTATAGAAGCAATTGAGAGAAGGGAGAAAGGGGAAAGTAGCCTCCTTACTGCATGCAAGAAACATAGAAACATAGAAACATAGAATGTGACGGCAGATAAGAACCATTCGGCCCATCTAGTCTGCCCAATTTTCTAAAAACTTTCATTAGTCCCTAGCAAGCTTTAAAGGTTGCTTGGTGCTTGTTTTTATGAACACCACTACTCCGATTAGTGAATTACATGTGACTTACTTCATTGGGTGAAAGGGTTAAAAACCACTATACGTCTCTACTAGACTCAAAATAATGATAAAAAAACCTAGTAACACCATTCACACTTCTTTCTAGTATCAAAAGCTTCAACTTTCAGTCGGCCGCTACCTCGCTCTGGATCTGTTCCAGTTTATATTTGGGCTTTTCCCCCTCCCCTCTGGGCTGGTGGGTTATCCCAGTCTCCACTGGAGTGCATACTTTTCTCCCAAAAGAGACTATAGCGGTCCAGCTATGCATGTCGCACAGGGCCTTACTTTTAAGATGGCAGCCGCAAACCTTTTTCCTATGGTGCCATACTCTCCAGTGGTTCCGCTAATATAGGCTTTCGTCCAGCTTTGCCAGCAATTTTGGGTAGCACTGATAGCAAGCCAACAACTACAAAATAATTCCACAACACATTACAGGTCTGTTACCTCATACTTGGGCCAGGAGCCCATTAGGAATTACTCGCTCTGCACAGCTCACACCCTCGGAGGGTTTTTGATCAATGACATCAAGCACATATTAAGATAAATTGATTTTGGCACAGATGGCAGCTGGCTCAGTGGGCATTATATGCAGGCTTTCGTGACAGACTCAGGGCTTGTGGAATAGGCATTTTATAGGTATGTGTTTCCATCTGTGAGCAATTATCCAAGCACTGGAATTGGCTAAATTATTCAGTGGACCAAGTGCCTAGTGCAACTTTCTTTATTGTTGCACTATTAATATATAACCGCTTATTATCATTTACAGAAATACATGAGTAAACATCCTATACATTACTGCTTCACACTCTGACTGACTTAAGATGGCCGCCATGCTCTCGCCATGAAAAAACCCACAAAAAAACCCATTAATAAACCATAGAAATACAGTTCATCCACAGGCACTGGAACAATGTCACCAAAGCAGAAGATTAGTCTTCAGGAGAAGGTTGTGGTGACAAATCAGCATCAACATTTTTTGGGTCCTATGCGAGGACCGTCTGAAGTCTTGTATTTGTTCTTGAAGTTGTAAGCGGTCAGGAGGGTGATGGTGGCATTGGGGATGGCCACCACCAGGCAGTGTGTTGAAGGTGTTAGGACCAAAATAAAGCCTTCTTAGATTAGGTAAAATGGGACTGGGTGCATGGGGAACCTCTGACCCAGAGTCACAGGCCACCACAGGGGTTAGGTCCAAGTTTTCAGAGTTAAACCAAACTACATTCCAGATGTCTTCTGTTACTCTGGATTTGGACTCTGGAAGCTTTGGAATCAGGGATGTCATCAAGGATGCAGGTAACTGGGAACGGGACCGAAGTTGGTCCACATGTCTGGTAATGGATCCATCTTCCACACGGGCTCTGTACATCTTGAGTCACAAAGACTCCACATTTGTGGCAGGAAGCCACTGAGTTTTGATGCATAAGATCGAATCCAGACCTCTTGGTGGATTACAAAAATGGGAGACTCTTTGGAAGTGACCATCTTCTCTTGGGAATGCAATACATGTTCATGGACAGTCTTAGGGCAAAGCATGTCTAAAGCAGTCCATGGCCGTCTTCCTAGAAAAATCTCAACTAATGTTGTAGCATGTGGTGTTGTTCTATAAGCAAAAAGAAGAGTCCAACTCCTGAGGCAATATGGACCTCTGGCTTGTTAAAACCACTGTGGTCTTGAAGTAGTTCTTGAATGTCTGTACACACCGCTCTTCTTGACCATTGGTCGCTGGGTGGTAAGGTGCGGTTAACTTATGCTTGATTTTATGAACAGTAATAAAACTCTGGAACTCATGGCTCGTGAATTGGGCACCATTATCTGTGACAATGTCCCTGGGGTACCCAGTTGTGGTAAAGAGGTGCAATGATATGGCAATTGTTGTTTATGCAGTGGACTGGGTAATTGGAATGACCTCAGGCCATTTCGAGTTGGCATTAATTCTAATTAAGAAGGTTTGCCCTCTTGTGGGACCTAAAAAATACAAGGTGAAATCAGGGAACCGTGGGCCAAGTTCAGGGTTGAATACCTTCTGGCAAAGGGTCTCTGGCCGTTTGTGCACATCCTACACAAGCATTGACATATGTTGTGATATCAGCATCTAGGTTTGGCCACCACACATAGCCTTGTGCATTCTGTTTCATCCGTGTGGTACCAGGATGACTAGTATGTAGCAAGTCCAAGATATGTCTCTGGAGTGTTTTTGGAATGACCACTCTGTGTCCTCATAAGAACCCCTTTCAATCAACAAATCCCCCCAGCAAGAACATGACATTGTTAGGCACCTTATGTGAATTTAAGGGAGATCATTTGCTGAAAGATTAGAACAGTACTTCAGTGCAAATACCATACCTCCTGAAAGGCTGTGTTCCTGACATCTGTGGGTGCTAATACATATGACACTATAAAAGACCTACTGTTTTCTGAGAAACAGGCAAGCAAGATGCCACATACATCTGGGATACTGAAGAACTAAACTCGTAATTCGCAGAAGGGGTGAAAGAGGAAGTTTTCAGAACAGCAGTTACTCCCTTTACAACCAAATGGAAATACAGACCCTCATCGCAATCCAAGCTAGCTTGCTACCGGTGCGGTAATACAGACCATAATTCCAAAACCTGTTGGTCTAAGGATCACCTTTGTCATCACTGCGAAAAAGTGGGCCACCTTACACGGGTCTGCCATAGTAGCAAAGTACAAGAAAAACAACCACAGTATACCAAGAAGAGAACTTACATGGTAGAGAAACTTACCTCGTCCTTTGAGTCAGACAATGATAAAACATTACACAAATTATCTATACATCGCCTGCACTCATCATATCTTGCAATGACAGTAGAAGTAAACATTGAAGGAAAGACATTGAAGATGGATGTTGATACAGTAGCGGCGCATTCAGTTATCACCCAAAAACACTGAAGACAACTACATATCCAGGCAACTGTCTGCCCAACCCCAATCAAGCTGCAGACATGTTCCATGCAAGCACTCCACCCACTTGGTTGTGCAAAGGTACAGGTATCATACAAGGGGCAAACAAATAGACTACTATTGGATATTCTGAAAAATGGCAGAGCACCACTCTTTGGCAAAGAGTGGGTTGCTCATCTGGAAATGCCTGGCATCATTAAGAACTCTTGCAACACCCTTACAGTCCCATCAGGACAGAATGATAGATGGGTGTAATCCTTGAAACAGCGTTTTCCTGAGATTGACCAGTTGGGAAAAATAAAAAATGATTGTGTGAGGCTCAAGCTGAAACCAGATGTACATTCTAAATTCTTTAAGGCTCGGACAGTACCATTTGCCCTTTGAGCAGGAGTAGAAGCGGAACTACTCTGGCTTGAAGAACAGGGTGTCATTTCTAAGGTAGCGCACAGTGAATGGGTATCACCTATTGTACCAGTAAAGAAATTAAATGGGGACTTTCTGTGGGGATTTTCACATGGTACTGAATTCCTAACTGAATATAGACCAGTATCCTGTAACCAGAGTAGATGACATATTCTCCTCACTGTCCACACTGGGGGACAGTAGTTGACAAAGATTGATCTCCGACAAGCCTGCCTACAGCTTGAGGTCCACCTCCTTTTCTCAAAAATACCTCACCATTAACACTTACAAGTGTTTGTATGAATACAATCAGATGGTGTTTGGCATAGCACCTGCACCAGCCATCTGTCAGAGGAAGATGGATGCGATTTTAGCAGACATTCCTTTTTACAGTGTCGATTAGATTACATGCTCATTACTGGTCATACGGATCAAGAACACAAGCAGAACATAGAGTTTTTCAAAGACTTCAGGACCATGTCTCAAGGTGAACTTAACAAAATGCAAATTCATTGTTGCCTAAATTGGAGTTTTGCGGCCACCTAGTAGATGCTGAGGGCATACACACTACTGAAGCTAAGGTCGACGCTTTAGCTCAAAAGGCTTCAGCCCCAACAAAGGTCCAACAACTACGATCGTACCTTGGCCTACTTTACTATAATACATTTCTTCCGTGGTCAGCAGAATTTCAACAAGGTTTTGAGGTCTCTAAACGGAAACTGTTGGCCTCACGTATGTACATGATGTACATGCCAATGCGGATGCAATGTCCCGGCTAACAGAAATGCTTCCAGGCTCTTTTCTACCCCACCACCACACACCTTTTGAATTCCAGACAGATGGCAGCCCATACAATGAAGGATATTTTTCTGAACACAGTGCTTTAATTTACACAAAATGGCTGGCTTGCAACTGTAACAAAGGATTACGAACCTTATTACCGAAAACGTATGGAATTGGCTGTGAATAACAATTGTGTCTTATGGGGAGACCAAGTGATCATTCCAGAAACACTCCAGAGAAATATCTTAGACTTGCTACATACTGGTCATCTTGGCACCACACAGATGAAACAGAAAGCACAAGGCTATGTGTGGTGGCATTAGGTGCAGACTTTTTTGGCAGCCTGGGGTTTGTAGAATGGGCATTTTACAGGTAATGTGTTTCCGTCGGTGAGCAATTATCCAAGCACCGAAATTGGCTGAATTATTTAGTGGACTGTGTGCTTAATGTGAATTATTTACATTTTTCTTTAGCAAATTACTAATTTTACTTTGATTGTACATGTTGGTATGTTTTTCCTACCAGATAGATTAGTTTATTGCCTAACAAATGTATGATGGTCTAACTATTCTCCACATAGTGGTACTCTGTTTTCAATGTTTATGCACATAGTTAAGAATTGTTGTTATGGTTTTACCATGCTTAGCAACTTTGCCTATGTTTTTTTCTCTTTTTGTGTTTTCTTATAATCCCTGCTAAATTTGCAATCAGTGCACATGTTATACTTTATTTTATTTTTTCAGTTACAATCTACAAGCACTTTGTTCTTTTTGTTTTATTTTATTATTTAAAAAAAATGTGCAGCCTGTCATATATATTTTATTTGAAAGATATCTCCCTTTTCACAGATTAATATCCTACTATTAATTATTATGAATCATGAAATATATAATCTAACTTAAAATATGACCCATGATAATTTCAGTACTTTCCTTTTGTTCTAGTGATGGATGTTCAAGCTTTTGAGAGGTTATTGGGGCCATGTATGGAGATTATGAAAAGAAATATTGCAAACTACGAAGAACAGCTTGTTGCTTTATTTGGAACAAACATGGATATTACCGACTCTAATGCATGAGTAGTGATAACAAGCAGAACCAACATGATGAAACGTAGCACAGTAGTGATTGGTCCACTGGAAATGTGTCTATCTTTTGTGTAGATACCAAGCATACCTATGATTTTTGTTAGCCCTTTTAGTGTCAGAAGAGCTTGCAATTCATTACCGCTTTGCACTAACTCACAAATCACACTGAAATGGGTGGTACTTTTGTAATTATTACATTTTGTTGTTTTTTTTCTACACACTACTACAAAAATACCGGTACAGAACATTGTGATTTTATAGATAAACATAATTTGCAATATTTCCTAAACATTCGGGTGTAGAAAGCCAGTATTAAGATATAGAAGACCCAGCATGTTTTTCACATTGCTGTTACTCAGTTAATATATCATATACGTATTAACCTCAAGGATGATATAGGTAATGATATCCCAGCAATACAAATTCATGCAGTTAGTTTAATTAGCATGATTTTACATATAAATTGCCATTTTTATCACCAACAATACACAAAACGCATGCCACCTCATAGATTTATGTTGATCGGCTTATGTGTCATTTACTCATAAAACTAAATGACAATGCTTTGTTTACAGAAATACTTTATTTCATATACAATAAATAGACCATACACAATTGACTATTTTAACCCCTTAAGGACCAAACTTCTGGAATAAAAGGGAATAATGACATGTCACACATGTCATGTGTCCTTAAGGGGTTATGGTAAAATTAGTATTTATAGTCAAAGCCAAATAGTAATTTGCCACCACAACACATTATTTCTTTACTGTTTAATATTTTAAGGATTACAAAAACCTTCTTTATTCACGCTGTGCTAATTTGATCATAAACAGAACATATCTGAACTAAGTTTCCTAATTTGCTTTAAACAACTTAAAAATCAGTTTCATTTCATAATTCGAATATAAAAATGCACTTTTCTCATCAGTGTTGAACTGTAGTTTTCTAATGGATGGGATAAGGAGCTGCATATGTTATTATAATAATAATCTGATCTAATGGTGGGATATGGTTCAAAAAATGATTTACATTTAACATTTTTTTTCCAAACCCTTTTCATGTTTTCTCCACAACACATCCTGCTTCTAACCATACCTTAAAAAATGTTATATTATGTACCTGGGCATACTCTTGTATAAATAATAGAATGTTGCAAGCAAAAACACCACAATAATTTACATCACAGCTGTTTCTCTGTAGCCAGTGCTGAGAACAGGAACACTTTGAGGTGTAAAGTAACAGAACAAAGTAATTATTGAATGTCCTTCAGTTTATAGAGGGCTTGTAGGTGTACGGCTTAAGAGTCCCCTAGGAAGTAAGGATTTAGACTGTCTTTAAAGTAACCTCTAACCTCTCTTAGCAATCAAACTTGGGTTCCACCATGGATGCAAAATGTGTAAAAGAGGTCTGTATAGAATGATTTGATTGAAGAAAAAAAAATAAAAAATGCAAACACTAAGGTAGAGAAGACCACAAAGTCTACAACAGACAAGTAAACATACAAAAGATACAGCAGAAGACAAAGGAGCAATTTGTGTATGTCCTTGCAGTATATACTTAATAAAGGTATACATTAACCTCTTAAGGACACATGACATGTGTGACATGTCATGATTCCCTTTTATTCCAGAAGTTTGGTCCTTAAGGGGTTAAACCAAGAACACAAGTAATTAGAAAAAGAAGCCTTGTCAATGTTTTGTTTCTGAAGCAGATTTTTACACTGCTTATATGAATCACACAGAGATGCTGTAAAATTTATGGAAACAGCAGTGCTAGGACTGTGCTCAAGATAAATTATGGGCTATGTATAAATCGTGTTAAAATTGCTTTAACCTTTGTGCCAGTTTTGTGCTCATGCACCATTTTTTTAACATATAAAAAAAGTTACCCACCTTTTTATAAATTCATGTGTTTTTTTCCTACCTTTCCCACCAAAATGAATATTTTGCAGAAAATAAGGGAATACATTGGGGGAAATAGGAGAGGCGAACAGAGAAAGTTAAAAAAAAAAAAGGGGGGGGGGCGACTCAAAACTTTCTATACATAAATCCCAGTGTATCTAGAACAGCATATAAGCCATATTAAATTGTGTATGTTATCTAGAGAAAAGGGTGATACATACAGTACTAGTAGAAAATGAGGGTGTTATGGGGTTACAGCTGACAGTTTAAGGAAGCATTGTAGAGAGTAGATGGTTTTGGAAGAAAGGTATGTCTAATATAGAAATTAATATATATTTAAAAGATATGAGATTGTGAAGAATAGCATTATAAAATTAAAACAGAGGAACCCGACCTGATCTTTGGAAAGTTTAAACAGCCCCTAATATATATGGAGATAATTTTGTGACTTAACATGTATTATTGCATATTGTTCAGGTTACACTAAAACAGTATTATGGTATGCCTAGTGTTTACACATTCCCTGAGAAACCTTATTCTGTTCCTCTTAGGATGAAACATATTGTTGTACAGATTTGATCAAATTGTGCTCCTTTTGACTTTACACAGTATCATGTAAAACTACACTATATTGGTGAAACAATGATAAAAAATCAGCTGTTGTATGATTGTATTTAAATAGTCTACAGCTGTTTCCTCCATTCTGCAACATCCTTCAAAACACAGCCTTCTTGTCTGACAATAATACTATTGTGGCCACAGACTGCTCTGATGACTTTGTTTTAGGAAACAGCTCATTCTCATTATAGTTTCTTAAACTTTGTAGAAACATGGCAGAAAGGAGCTTGTAGTTCATCTCTTATCCCCAACTACCAATAATTCAGTAAAATTGTAATTGCCTACCACACTGCAGGAGTCAGAAATATCGCAGCACCATTAAAATGCCTCATTTCTATTTTCTTATACCTGGTGGCCATAGGTTAGGGTTGCCACCTTTTTTTGAAAAAAATACCTGCCATGCTAATTTGCATAATGAATTATATATGCATGACATCACAGCACACAACGTACATAAAAGAACAAGAACATTTAGAAGCAGAAAATTCCCTAAATCACTAATAAAATACTTACAATGTTTGTACTTTGTCTGACTGTGTGTATGTGAGACAGTGTGTATATATTGACTGGATGAGTGTATGTGTATGTATAGCAGTGTCATTGTCTAAATGTGCATATATAAACTAGGGATTGACCGATATTGATTTTTTTTAGAGCCGATACGATAATCTGTGAACTTTCAGGCTGATAGCCGATAACTTACCGATATTCTGTACATTTACCATTTTGAAAAAAATAAACTATTTCTAAAGGTAAATGCACAAAATATACATGCCACATGTAGTGTGTGCAGTGTTTTTAGACAGGGGAGCTGTGTGTGTTTGTGTAGTGGATGCAGTGTGTATTTGTGTAGTGTGTGTATATAATGAATGCAGAGTGTGTTTGTGTAGTGTGTATAGTGAATGCAGTGAGTGTCTGTGTAGTGTGTATATATAGTGAATGCAGAGTGTGTGTTTGTGTAGTGTGTGTATAGTGAATACAGTATGTTTAGTGTGCTAAAGTCAATGCAGTGTATACAGTGTGTGTTTGTGTAGTATGTGTATATAATGAATGCAGAGTGTGTGTTTGTGTAGTGTATGTATAGTGAATACATTGTGTGTGTTTCTGTAGGTATGTAATTTGTGTAAAATGGGGAGAGGGGGGGGAATGGGAGGCATTTTTAATTAAAAACAAAAAAATTGTCCCCCATCTCTGCTTGTTACTTGGCCAGGGACGAGGGATATAGCATTCCCTGGTGGTCCAGTGGCATGGACTGTGCAGTGGGTCCGCAGCAAGCGCTTACTTACCTTCCCAGTGTAAATCTCATGGCCAGCGTGCCGCTCGGAGCGTTGCCATGGTAACCCATGTCAATGCTCTGACGGCTGCGGGACTCGCAAGACTTACACAGGGTTGCTGAAGGGAGCTGCTGGGAAGGTAAGTAAGTTGCTGGGCCCCCCAGCACCGCAGGGCTTGTCATGGGCCGTCAGTCCTGGTATGTATTATTACAAGTTTCTAGAAGCATTCTTTTCAGTGGTTTGTGTGGTCATCCTCAAGCTGGGTACAGTCAGTTTATATTATTTCTTCTCCTAAGCTGGGTTTGATTCTAACTTTATCTCTATTTGAAGACTGTAATGTAATTCATAAATCATGGACTGCTGGTTATGCATATATGTTCGCAATATACAGTGGCTGAAGCACACTCTAAGACTACAAAAGCATATAGATGGAAATAAAATCTGTTAGCTGCTTATTGTTGTCATAAAATGTATTAGCTTGCCAACTCTTTGCATTTAGACTATATTACATATATACTTGTATTGCATCCAGTATACACAAAAAAAGGACAAAAGAGAAACTCTTCTAAGCAAGTGTTAATTATTTTAGTGCTTTTGAAATGACCAAATATTGTATACATTACTAGAGGAGGTATCAGCTCATGTATGGAAACCAATTCATACATGTGCAAGTGATATACTAAAACACATTGTATGTGGTTATTTAGGCGCACACACAGCTACTAAAACTAGGGAACAGTACTCTCTAAAGTCCATTCACTAAACTAGGCATTTTGGCAAAGTGACAAGCAAACGGCAAAACAAAATCATGAATGGGCAGAAAAGAAATGCATTGTGAGGTTAAACCCGCAACCCTTACATCACAATCCCTATTCTCTACCTCTGTTAGTAAGTATGACATTGTAAGACTTATACAGAGGACTTTCTGTCTCAGATGTCTTACTGTAGACTAAATAGGTCACTTCAAACATCACCTCCAAGAGCAGACTGAGCATGTGTGAGGTGTACTCAGCCTGGACATTTTTTTACACATAACCTAAGTTCTACACGTGCCCTTCTGTTCCAAAGGTTTATCCAGACATTCATCATTTGTTATCAGTGAGTCAGTCTGTGCTGTGGTGGAAGAAGGGCAGGGGAAATTATAGTACTATAAGGGGTATACTTTCCATTTATAATGAAAATCAATGTCAGGAGTTTACTCTTTTACAATTGTCAAAATATATATTTTTAATTTTTGTTATGACAACATTTATCTAGAGGGGCTGTGCCCTAGGTGCCCCATTGCTCTCACATGTTTTTTTTAATTGTATTTTAAGATGACTTTGTTATTTTACTGTCCTGTGACTGGCTTGAATTTGATGTGCATGTTCCACATTAACTACATCGCCAATGAGAGTTTGTTCCTTCATCTTCAGTTGATCTAAGTGGCTGCATTTTAGCTCACATGCTTGGGTAAAATTATTAGCCATGATCACAACACAGTCTTTACCATGCATTTGTGTGATTATTGTCTGCTAATGAACTGTATGTATAATCATTAGCTTGCATACTAGAACAAAAACGGGTTACTGGCAGTTTTCGCGGGATGCATTAAATCTAGTGTACCCTTGTTCATTTGTGTTTTAATTCCTTCTGTGCAGGTTGGCATATTGTTATGGGAAGTATTTTTAATCCACTCACATATTCACTAAGTAGTGATTTGTTAATGAAGGTGTGTTCATTTGTGTGACATATTTTTCCACCATGTGTGAAGTATTAATGAATCACCCACTGTGTAAATGATTCCTGATCCACACTGTATGTTAGTAAATAGTACCTTTGTAACCTTTGTTTCAGAATCTAAATTATATCACTAATGTACCAAATTCTAAATTGTATATTACTCAACCACCCTTTCGTACTATTTCAAATAATTAAAAGTAATTCAAAGACCTACCAAGGTAAGGGCTGTAAAATGCAGTACATATTCAAACATGTTTCTGGGTCAATTCTAAAGTCAAACACGAAGACAAGTGAGCAGAAATTGGCCCTAAAGACAATTCTCTGTTAAGTCCATTAGGCCTATAGTTTTTGGAACAAGTACAGCAGTATTGGAATCTAGTAGGCAGCAAATCCTTCATATTGAATATTTATGAATGTTCATGGATAATAATAGGTGACATTTTCTAGATATATAGATGTTGCCATATTAATTACTCATACTATCTTGCTTTTTTTGTATAGCTTAATTGCCCTTGATATTACGTTACACATGACTGCATCCCAAGAGTTCACAGCTGGAATGGTAGTACAACATGAGTAGATGGACAATTCGAACCCACAAATTTCACCCATCAATATTTTGTTCTATATTCTCATTGCTGTCTTGTTTAATACATTCTCCATATTGTCAAAATAAAATGAAAAATAACATAAAATAATAGATTTGTATTATGGAGAAAGTCACAAAATCTTCACTGTTTGCTTTGATTGTACATAATAACCTTTGCTGGAAGAAAGGAATGTAATGAAACTTTCCATTCATGTAAATGCTTATACCACACATCATTATAGACTGACACTAGCTATATGTCAATCTCCTTTTAACAGTGGAATTAAAAAAACATATCGGTAATTTTGAATAATTAAGGCATTTAGTGCCAGTCAAGACATTTTCAGTACTGGTTATCTTAAATTCTCCTTATACATGAGTTACACTTCTAAATAAAGAACATTTTTATTAAGTAACACTTTGCTGTTTTATTTATTCAGTTTAAATTAATATAACTGCTAACATGCATTGCTTATCCCTGAGTGCCAGATTATATAATATTCTGATTTTTTTTATTATTATTATTTTTATTTATTTTTTTGGAACATGGAGACGGATTGCTTATAAATAACTGCACTGTAGTTTGCAGTTTGATGACTTGGGATATAAAGTATTCCACAACAGATCTTTTTGGGAATGACATGAAATAAAACATCACTTTTGTGCATCCATATGATGGTAATAATCAATGGTGAATGAATAAATTATAGTATAGTAATGGATTATGCTAATAATAAATGGTGAATGTAGAATAACAGATCAGTAGGTGCACAGTGCAGCTATTTATTGGTAATCAAAGATAATGTACATCATTTGATAGTGATGCCTAGTAAATATTTCAAAAGAACCTATTCTTACATATGTACTTACATTACTTCCTAAAGAGTTAGTAGTCTAACTGTAGTTTGTTTATTGGTCATAGATTCATTTTCTGTCAGTCTCACATCAGACTATCTGTTACGCTACTTGGGTGATTTGGCTTGGAACTCAACTGCAGCTTGTAAACCTACCTAATTACACGAGTGAAGATACGGAGAAACTTTAAAGTATCAATACTGTAGCTTTAAGAAAAGAGGGAATCGCTGGTAACTTGATTCAAACAAAGTTTTAATAAGTGTTAAACTTAAATGAATTGCATTTAGGCAATAATCCAATAAGAAGAAGTGCAAGTAATCAACAACACAAAGTTCATTGTTAAGTATTTCCTCAGAGATGCATTAAGTAACATTATTTGGTTAATGTGAATAATCTCCAATAGTAATATTAAGCAAGTAGCTGACAATAGTTGCAAAGCAAGAATAGTTCATAGCTAATAGGCATCATGGGAGTTGTCCTCCATATCATTAGTAACTTGAAGCACTGAGTGTAATTGCAAAGCAAGAAACAGTTCATAGTGAATGAGAATAGTGAATAAGCATGTTGAGAGTTGTCCTCCAAATAATTAGTAGCTTGTAGTAGTGAAGATTTGAGTAAGCAAAACTTAGTTCATTATTAAATGAGATTGTAGATAATTAGATGAGAGGTATACTTAAGGTTAGTTGTCCTCCAGTAGTAAAGAGATAAGGTCCACTTGTAAAGTGAGTTTCCGTTCTCCAGCATTCCTCTATTAGATGAAGCATACTTGTCTTAGCCCGATGGCTAAGACAACATCAGAGCTTGAAGACCCGGCGTCTCCCAGTAGCCGGCGTATACACTCGGAAGTCGGACCCACATTGCCAGACACTGTGGAGAGGTAAGACTGGCAGAAGTAGATCCCAGTAGCTGAGCCTGTGGAGCCCGCGGTCTCGTGGAGGTAGCTCTCACATTAGCTCACACACAATCACCAAGCGCCCTCTCTCTGGCGCGGTCTCCCTAAATACCGTCAGAACCGCGTCAGAGGGGGCGGGGTCCAGCTACGCACAGCGGAGTGCCAAACCCAGAAGTGTTACCGCATGACAGGACCCCCTACCTAAGGAGCACACTCCAGGTGCTATTACCTCGGTTTTTGAGGGTATCTTCTGTGAAAGGCAGTATTTAACTTCTTGGCATGTATTTCAGAGGAATTCTCCCAGGTGTTATCTTCTTCTTCATACTCCTTCCATTTAATAAGGTATTGTAAGTTACCTCCATGAAGTTTGGAGTCAAGAATTTTCTCTATTTCATATTCCAATTCTCCTTGTACTTCAATGGGGTCAGGCCTTGACAATTGTTCCCTCTGGAAGGGGTCTGGTAGAAAAGACTTTAGGAGTGAAACATGGAAAACTGGATGCAGTTTAAGTGAAGGAGGAAGTTTAAATTTTACTGCATTTTCATTAATAATTGATTCAATTTGAAAAGGTCCAAGAAAAAGAGGACTTAGTTTCTTAGAAGGACTGTTAGTAGAAATATTTTTTGAAGACAACCAAACAGTGTCTCCAATTTTATATTTAGGAGGAGCTCTCCTTTTAATATCATATTTCCTTTTATATAATGACATAAAACTTTCAAGGTTTTTCTTTAATTGCTTGAACAATGAGGACATTCCCATATTTTGAGAAGAAACCATTGGATTAGAAGTTGTCTTGGGATCTTCAGGAAACAAGGAGGGTGGTGTATTTCTGAGAAGGAGGGAGTTCCACCATAAAGTTCATGGAAATAGACTGCCAAGGTCTCTCACGCACTGGTAATCCAGTCAATAATCCATAAGGAAGGTGACGTTCCACTTTGGACCTTTGAAAACCTGGACAAGACTTTACATAGGATTCAATGGCTTTGTCTTGACGAGGCCACCAATATTGTCTAGTAGAGAGTTCAAGTGTCTTTTTTATTCCGGGATGTCCAGCAAGGGGAGAATCATGAATTCATTTTAAAAGGTTGTTTCTGAGTTTTGGAGGAATGTAAGTTCTATTTTTGAAATAAAAGATTCGATCTTTTTTGTACAATTTAGGAGTAGAAGGTAATTCAAGTTCTTTGAAAGATAATTGTTTCAGTTCTTCCAATATAGTAGTTGTCAATCCAATAACTTTATTGTTTGACAATATTGAAAAGGTTTTCTCTTTTGAAGCAGGGTTAAATGGAATTTTGGAAAGAGCATCAGCTTTTTTGTTACGAAATCCAGGTCTTAATTTTTCTTGACTTAATTGAAGTGTAGGAATTTGAGAAAAACAATCGTCCTTACAATAATCTGAGTCAAAGGTGAGAGAGAAGGGAGCCCAACGAATGAAGGGGTTATGAGTTTGTAACCAGTTGATTCCTAAGATGATTGGAAAAAGAGGAGATTTTATTATATCAAAAACAAGAAATTCTGAATGGTTATTATTGACAATTGTCCTAAAAGGAATAGTTTCGTTTTTTATAGGACCAGAGGGGATTAAAGATCCATCAATAACTCTGATGGAGACAAACGATGCCTTTTTCATAAAAGGAATTTTATGAGTTTCAACAAACGAAGAATCTATGAATATCCCTGTAGCTCCAGAATCAATAATAGCTTCAGTCTTGATTCTTTCTTTGTCCCACTGTAGAATTAGAGGTACAGCAAACTGATGAGAGCAGGAAGAGGGAAGTGTTTTCAGAATTGAGGTATTAATTTTAAGCTTTCCTCCCTTAGCGCGTTTTAATAGAGGACATTCTTGTAAAAAGATGTTCTTTAGAAGCACAATACATACAGTGATTTACATTTCTTCTTCTTGTTTTTTCTTCTATAGACAAAGGTCCCCTAATAAACCCAACTTCCATAGGTTCATTTGGTTGCAAGGGTTTATTAGGCATGCGCAAAGGTGGATTGGGTTTTTTCCAATTTGAATTAGAGAGAGTCTTTTCTGCTTTACGTTCTCTGATTCTTCTATCTATACTGATAGAGAGTTGAATTAAGGTATCAAGCGTTGGAGGAAGTGTGGTTCTAGATAATTCATCTTTAACTGGTTCAGACAATCCCAAACTGAACTGATTACGTAGAGCTATATCATTCCATTGGGTTTCTGAAGCCCATCTTTTAAATCCAGCTATATAATCCTCCACAGGACGATTTCTTTGTTGTAATAATTTTATAGTAAGATCAGCTGTAGCTTGTTTATTAGGGTCCTCATAAAGTAGTGACATTGCTTCAATAAAATTATCCAAATAATCCAAAATAGGATCTTCATTTTCCAGAAATGAATGTGTCCAGGACATGGGTTCACCCCTTAAATAGGAACTTATTGAACAAACTTTAATCCTGTCTGTGGGGTATGCCCTAGGTTTAAGAGTAAACAACAATTTGCATGAATTCAAAAATTCTCTATATTTAGAGCGATCTCCATACATTTTTTAAGGACTGCAGACAGCTGGGTCACTTGTAGAATAAGTAACTTTATTTTGCATTTCTCTAATATAAGAAAGAAGTCTTTCATTAGCAATTTGCATTTCCTGCATGCCTTGAGTGAGCATTTCAACCCGGTGGGTTAATGAGGTAATTTGGGAATTTACTTCTTCTCTCTTCACAGTATTCTCCCCTTTTAAATCTGCCGGTCCATCCGACAGCTTCCGTGATCACGCATGCGCGCACCCCGTCACACATGCCGTCATACGTCATGACGCACGCGTGACCACCACGCGCATGCGCGACCACGCTGGAATGCAGGATAACTTTATTGATCCTCTACACAGCCACAATATGAATGCTCTACAAACCAGAGCATTCAAATAAATGCAGACCGTGTGTACAAACCTGCCTACCCCCCAGCTGAACCCTAACATAAAAATGCTACTCACTCATATGTTGTGCTGTGACTGTTTTTAAAAAAAAATTTATTCATAAACTTTTGCTGTTTTTGCTTTACCATCAATATTTCTTTTCATACCCTTATTTTTATATACCAATATAGTGATTTTGGCGCCCTGTTCTTTCTAGTGTTTTGTTTTAACGTATAGATAAGACAAAGAATGGTCAGAGACAAGCCGAGGTCGAGGGAACGGGAGGACAGGTAAGCAAGAGTCAAGCCGAGTATAAGGGTAAGAGAAGGTAGCAGGGTCGATAATAGAGAGCCGAATCAAAAACCAAATAATCAAAAGAAATAAGAGCGCTGAGTGACCAGACAAGCTAGAACCACGACAGGGCAATGACTCATTGCAAATGAGTCTCTT
Organism: Pelobates cultripes; assembly: GCA_933207985.1. Lineage (NCBI taxonomy): Eukaryota > Metazoa > Chordata > Amphibia > Anura > Pelobatidae > Pelobates > Pelobates cultripes. The sequence continues at coordinate 174,744,324 of OW240914.1, forward strand.
TTATACCTTGGTTCCTTAACTGGTGACCACGCCCCCAAAATGTCCTGATTTGCGGTTTCTGGCGTTTCGTGACGTCATTGACGTCAGCTATTGAGCGCCGTGTCATAAAAGGAGGCGGAGTTATCGTGGCCGGCGTGTAAAAAACGATCGGGTGTACAAGCCCCCTTCTGAGGAACTACGTCCAGATGTCTGACCTCCTTTTGAGGTAGATACCACAGGTACCATGACACCACACTATTAATCCACATAAACTAACCGATCACATAACATTTAAACAATTTCGTGTCTACGGTCAGTGGTTATGGTACGGTTAGTAACTATTGTACAGTTTAGACAATTATGGTTTTAAAGTTACAATATCAGGGGGGCGGAGCTAACTACTGAACCGACTGGTCGCATCTTCTGAGAGCTCCGAGACTTAACGGAGAAAAAGCAAGAAAAAAACACTATTTTACCCCCTCAAAAGCAACCAAGACTGTCCTACTGCAGTGGACTACCAATGGGCAGGAAAAACAAAAAGCCAAAACAAGAACTGCCCCGGCCGGGCACCAGCATAGGGGACCTATGGCGGCGAGCACATGGCGCATCTGAACCCAATATGGACGCCTACCTCGACGACTTCGACGACTCCGATGAACGACTCTCAGAACTCGAAGTCCCACACTTACCTGTAACACAGGAGGCAGTGCAACCAAGCAAGCAGCCGGACACGGCCCCGGTCACAAAGGCCGAAATGAGGGAGCTACTGGCGGAGCTCCGCCGGAATATCCAAGCGGATGTAGCCGACATGAGGAAAGACATACAGGGTCTAACAAACCGCATAGTGTGCGTGGAACAAGACTCCCTTAACCACTCGAGGACTGTAGCCAGGCTCCAGCAGGAGGTAAACACGCTGCAACAACAGCACCTGAGAGTGGAACTTACACTGGCGGTACTGGAAGACTCGCGCAGGGCCCAAAATGTAAAGATTCGAGGCATAGCGGAGTCGGTCCCAGATTCAGAACTCCCTCACCTCATGAGGCGCCTAGTGGGTAACATACTCCAGCCGAAGCAAGCTAAAGGGGTAGGCCTGGATGGCATATTCAGAATCCCCAAACCGCCAACGGCTCCTCCGGCGGCACCCAGGGACGTAATTGTTAAATTTCAAAAGCGGCAGGACAAAACAGCGGTTATGACCGCCATTAGGGGAAACACACCATACCCCTTCGAGGACATGGCCCTCTCCCTATATGCAGATTTATCCAGAGGAACTATGGCCTGGCGCTCAACTATGAGACCCTTCACTACCCTACTCCGCGCCCGTAATATTAAATATCAATGGCGCTCACCACACAAGCTCCAAGTGTTGCAGGGAGACAACACATACCTTATAACGGACCTGCAGGAGGCGAAGACACAACTCGCTACCTTGGGCCTCCCACCAGACGCTCTGCAGCTACCAAACAACCCCTCCAGACCACATGTATGGAACCCTGCTAACTCTGAGACTTTCGTTCCCAGGAGTTCACGGCCAGTGGCCCGACCTGAGTGCACTTAACGGCCTGACTGAGCCGCACCACGCACACTATTGTGGGACTTATGTGAATTTGGTTTAAATAATCGGTTATATTTTTGCCTACACTGTTAGCCCACACTCTAGCCGCGGACACCCCGCATTATTTTGCACCCCTTCACCCTACTCAGTTGGTAACCTTAAGTTGAGTTGCAACCTGATTGAGCACAAGCCCTAGCGGGCTGGTTGGGTCCGTTACCAGAAAACACCTCATCTGACCCAGCACTTACACGGTCCCCCTGGCAAATTCAACCTTACTTGGCCCATTAAAAGCCATACCACAGGGGCCGATATGCCCACGGCATGTATTTGTTTTACTCTGCTCAGTTTTGTTTATGTTTTAAAAAAATTTTTGCGCCATGTTAACGATTGTACTTCAATCTTAATATTACACGGTAATGTTTCTAATGGGGCGGAAAGGTTTAGACAAGGGAGCGATGACATGTGACGTAACAATTGGTACCGACCCTAAGCTATTGTTTTTTCCCATTTACGCAGTTCATTGTGACAGAAGGAGTTACAGCATGTACCTAGCTTGAACAGTTACCTAACAAAGCGCGTTAACACTGCATGCCCAATAAAGCAACTGTCTTAGCACTTACTAAACCCTGACGTTTGACCTAATCTGCGCAGGAACAACTCTGACTTGAGGCTGGTATACAGGACAATATAGCTACCACTACCCTATAGTATGAACAATGTATAGAGCCCTGATGCGTTACTGAACCGAGCCCTATGTATAGCACACTATCTGAAGCCAATAACATACCCAATGGGTGGGAATGTAATGTATTAGAGCATTAACCTATCGCTACCTACTAGCTCCCCTTAAACATTTGTGCTGGTTTACAAATGCCATAATGTTGTTTTTCTCTACTGTTATTATTGTACTTGCCCATGCTGTCGTGGCAGTGCAAGTCCTTTTGTTATAACATGCACAACAAAAATAAAGAATTAAAAAAAAAAAAAAAGTTACAATATCAGTTAGTACACATGCAAGGTTAAAGAGTAATTTTAGTATTTTTCAGGTAATATCAGTAGTTATGGTACAGGTCAGTGGTTATGGTACATGTCAGTGGTTATGGTACCGTGCGCTATTTTACACTATACACACAATTTACACTGCCACTAGACGGCAGAGCTCAAGCTTTCCAGCAGGACATACAATTTAACCAATTCACCAGTTCACCAACTACAGTATATCTAACAATATTTACAATAAAACCCAACTATTCTAATTGGCCAGCACCTTGAGAACTATTGAACTATTTACACCAGGATTCGGTTAGTCTGCGCTGCCCAAGCACCACATATAGCGAACTAATGAGCGGAATTTACAACAGGACTCATTTAGTCTATTTACTCTATCAATAGTCTAGTGGTTGAATTTACACGCCTCCCACTTAGCCAAGATAGGTTGAGATCTAGCAGACGGAATGTACACCAGAATCTGCTTAGTCTCACTGGCCTCCCCGACCTAGCGACCAAAATTTACACCTAGACACGCTAGTCAAGACAGGACACCGGTGTCCGACATGAACTATTTACACCAAGATTCAGTCTGACCCAAACCACCTGTATTAGACAGGCTGACTACAGAGCGTCTAATGTCAACATAAGCGGTGCGCCTTCTCTTCTTCCTTCCAGAGGGAAGGGGCAGATTCCATACAACCAAACCAATTCCAAATACAAACCCCTTGTGGGCCTACCGCTCTAACTGTATTAATCTTACCTCTTCGTTCCTGGACCTGGGCTTCACACTCATCGACGGGGCACCCCGGTACTCACTGCGCAGAAGCCAATGATCTCCTGGACAAAAGGCCAGTGGAGCAGAGACGAAAGGAGGTCCACGCAGAAGTTCAGGGGTGCTGCCATGGAGAACGTTGGTAAAAGTTTACCATCTCAAATCTCTGCGCCAGCTTCCGTGCGATGGGGTTCCTGGACCCAATGCACCAAAAATGTTACCGGAGGAATAACAGGAACAAACCGCAGAAGCCACACATAGAGATGTGGGCACAAGTCTTCGGGAAGTAACAGGTCTTTTATTTACACACCGATCGGGTCTCACACTGAACTTGTGTTCAAAAGGTATGAGCCCAGAGCATAGTTTGAACAGGCTATTTATTAACAATAACTCCTCCCATTTATAGGTCCACTCACACATACCCTTAGACCAATCAGTGAACAGGATATTCAGGATCACCTAATATGGGCAGACTGTATGACTCATTTTAAGGACAAAGGAATGTGACTACAGTTGATGCACATGCTCAGTACATTGATGACAGTATCTTAGCTACATGAAACTAACTAACAGATACAACAAACACCTGTACTTGTATATGCCACATGGAGATTTCCCATCACAGTGTTGCGTTTGTGGGGATTGTATGTTGTGTGTGTGTGTGGGCTATTCATATTATTTGTATGAGGGGAGGGTTATTTTGCAGCTCCATGTATATCTAGCAGTGTGGGTGGGTTCCCTGGGTTCCAGTGAGGACCAGGCTGGCCAGGTACAGGTCAAGGACAGGAGCTGCGATAGCTGTCGAGGGCTGCTCTACTACAGTGTGGATTCCCATTCACAAGTGCTGGGAGGAAGTGATCTGAGATCACTTCCTCTATGTGCTGCAATGCATAAATTGAGGATTGTCCTTCACTACCTCTTCGTATTAGCAGATATCTGAAGTTTTACTGGGACTCCTGATAGGCCAGAGTGCGTTTGGCTCTAGCAGCCTTGAGTGCCGTGCAAAGACACCTCGAGTGCCGTGCATGGCACTAGTGCCGTAGGTTGCCTACCCCTGATCTATACACTAAAACTGCTTCCTTTAGCTAAAGTTGTTTTGGTGACTATAGTGTACCTTTAACTGACCATTGCTGCCCAAAAAACATATTTATATGTGTTTGTAATGTATTGTGTTTGAATCTGTGAATATAGTAAGTGTATGCAGCTGTATAAATACATGCAAGGTTAAAGATAATGTTAGAAGTGGTTATGGGAAAGGGGGTTAATGTTTGAAAGTGGTTAATGTCAGGGTTAGATTACATATAGTGTTTATTAAGAAGATTAACAGCTTGAGAGGGGTTATGGTTGTAGTATAAAGGTTGTTTGGAATAATTGAGTTTAGGACTAGAATGGGATTAAATTTAGTATTGGGGTACATGAGGTTTTTTTTTTAATAGGAATAAAACATGATATTAATATAAAGGGTTTATTGTCAGGTTTAGGTTTTGAGTGCTGGAGGTTGAATGGTTATTCAGATTTTTGTTGATATCAGAGCTGTGGTTGCTGCTATACACTGTGAATTACTGAGATCTTCCCCTGCTCCTCCTGCATTACATTTCCTGTGTGAGAGGCTGTTAGTTGGGAGACAGGAAGTGATCCCTTCCACGTCCTGTCCAGACCCACACACAGACATCAGATAAGCTGGGACAGCACTGTAAGGATATGAAATAGTTAACTCTTTTTGCATTATATGCTTTAAAATAATGTTTGAAATAATTATGCTGACCTTGGCAGATATATTCTATAACATGCTCTGAGAGGCCTCCCTTCTACAGGATGTATGACCTCGCTCGACCTCAGGATGTTCCTGTCCCGTCTTTATTCAAATGCTTATCTTTTTAATGTCAGACAAGTATGTACTATTAACTATAAGGAAGCGATAAATCTCGCTGCTTGCGTGACAAACCGTGTATAAATGCTAGCCCTGAAAATATACTCATTGAGAACTTGTTAGAGCACTCTTTCGTGTCGGTCGTTATTTGCTAAACAAGAACTCCCGTCAATTGATGTGGTGACTGGAGAATCGAGAATCGAGGGGAGTTGAGTCCAGAGCAGCATTAACCCTTTCAAGCACTGAGTTTTATATCCTCTAAAACTGTTCCTATTGAGGCTGACCTCAGAGTACACTAACCAAGGTTCCTGGTACTTATCTCAACCCACAGGTCTATATAAGCTCAAAATGAACACTATATGTGCTGAAAACAGTATTGTCACTAGTGCTGCCAGCCTGCCCAAAGAATAGACAGGTCAGCCTGAATGGCCTGTCCACTAATGACAGATCATGCACAATACTCTGTACATGGTTCTTATTCTAATGATGTGCTCAGGGCCGTCTTTAAGGAGGGGCAAAAGGGGCAGCTGCCCCGGGCCCAGTTACTCCTGGGGGCCCTAAAGCAGCTGCCCCATGGGCCCCCTGCGGCACCTGAGGTAATCAGGGGCCACAGCCCTTTAATACTGCTCTGGACCGGCCCGGGCCCCTGTTATATGGGGGGTGGCTGACTACATACTCACAACTAGCCCCCTCACATTCTGCCCTGTGAGTCTCTTTGTTTCCTGGGCATGCTGGGAGGAAGTGAGGTCAGATTGCTTCCTCCCAGTAAGAACTGATCACTTCCTCCTCAGTGCCGCTGGGGAGGAGGCACACACCACATGGAGGAGGATGCAAGCATTGTGGGGGAGAGGGACTGAGAAAGCTGATGGCAGACTCCCATCAGCCTGGGCCAGCAAGCTCTCACTGGACACCAGGGAAGCCACCTTTCTGTACCCAAAAGGTAAGGAGACAGGAGGGTGGCTAAATATGTTTTGTTTTTTGTTTTGCTAATTTCTGATATCACTTTTATTTAAGTGTGTTGGTGTTTGTAATGTAACACACAGGGAATAAGTACATGTTAAAAATCCTAGAAGAACCTGACAGTTCCCTATTAAATATAAATTTAAAAAGTATTTATTTTAACATATTGCATCAAGTGTTATCAAAGGCTGTACACCATTTTCAAATGTCACTTTTGCCAAATTCTGGACCAGGGTATGTAAGAACAGAGTTGAGACATTATATTGGCCAAGGTTGCTGGGAGTTGCTGTCCAAGAGCTGCTAGAAGGCAGAGATTAAAATATGTAAATGTACACATATATATGTGTGTATCTGGCTGTGTTTATGTCCTTGTGTGTATCTGGCTGTGTTTGTCTGTGTGTCAGTGTTTCTGTGTGTATGTATACCTCATACACCTGTATGTGCACCTGTGTGTGTGTTTCGGTGTGTGTGTAAGTGTGCATCTGAGTGTGTGGTAATGCATACATCCCAGCATTTTAATGCCAACACAAATACACTCCTACATTCCATCTCTAGCACTGTACACATATACACCCCTGCATTTATACCTTTATGTATGTGTGTATCTGAGTGTGTGTGTATATACCTGTGTCAGTGTGTGTGTGTGTGTGTATGTGCCAGTGTGTGTATATCAAAGTGCTTGTATCTGTGTGTCAAAGGGTGTGTATCTGAGTGTGTGTGTGTATGTGTATGTGCCAGTATGTGTCAAGGTGTGAGCATGTGTCAGTGTGAGCATGTGTGTATCTGCGTGTTAATGTGTATGTGTATATGTGTTATAGAAATCACACAACATGCAAACAGACCCCTGCAAACACAAACATTACAAACACACCAGTTTGCTGAAACACTAATACTACACACAAATGTACATATGTATTTAAAAGACAACACTACATCCAAACACCCCCCTGCATGCAAATACAAACATTACATGCAAACACATTCCTGTATTAAAACGCTAAAATTATATACAAACACCAACTCTACACACGAAAGTACACCTGCATTTAAAAGCCAACACTACAGACAATCACACATCCCTGCATTAAAATGCAAACACTACACACAAGTACACCACTGCATTCCAATGGTAACAGTACATACAAATACACTCCTACATGCACACATAGACTCTATACAATAACATGCTGACATTCATTTGCACAAACACTGCTCAAAAATACAACCCTGCAAGAATGGTAGATCCCCAGCTGGCATAGCATCGCAGGAGTTGTATGACAGATGGGGATCTATCTTTTCTTTACTCTTGTGCTACAGGGCAGGCCTGAATTTTTTTTTTGTTGCACCAAGGCACTCTCTACATTAGTTTCGCCTCTAGGTTAGGGTGGAGGGAGTGATTGCATGCCCAGGGGGCCCAAGCAGATGCTTGCCCAGGGTCCAATCAATATTAAAGACGGCCCTGGATGTGCTCGTGTTACACTGTCTAGGGGCAGTCCCTGGTGTCTGGCTTTTGTTTTTCCAATTTTGTACAATTAACTGTTTATAAAACCCAAAAACCATTGAAGCATTTGGACTGAGACCTGTCCTAGTGTCTCAGTTGAAGTAATGCTAACTATGATGGCAAAGAGCCTGAACCAGTGCACTGTTCTACCTGGAACATAAAACTGCTGTAGTGTATATTTATAATACAAGGTTAATTTGAATAATTTTACCAAGGCCAAACTAAGATTTGTTTCCTTTGATCTGTTTCAAATATGTATGTTTGTGCTTGAATCTGATATCCTAATGTAACATTAGTTTACATTACATTAGTCGTGTTTCAAAGCTGTTGTATACAGCAAACACAGACTCAAAGGAATCCATGTTTAAAATGGAATGAGGCAAAAATGTGATTCTTTGTTAAACTAGTTTGCATATGCCCACCCAAAATCCTTTGCGGTAGTAACAGCGCTGCAAATTTGTGATTTCTGTGGGAAAATCAAGTCTTATGGCTTGTCTGGTGTGCAGATTGTTGTTTAACATTGTATTAACTATCCACAGTTAGTGGATATTTTTTCCTCACCATAACCTTTTTGGTTTTTGCTTTCTAAGTAATTTAAAGTATTTAAGTGGGTTCTAGCTATTGATTCAAAATGCTTTATGTGATTATTTAAATAACCTAGTGTACAAGTAAAATTTGACAGAACTCTAAATGTACAAACAGTCATTTTATAAAACCTTGAAATAATCAGATAGTGACATTTCTTTTTTTTTTTTTTTACATTCTTTATTTATTGCATTCCACATAGGCATAGTCAGACATAATGTTACATGGACATTAAGAGCATAGAGGTAGTCGACATTGGGAATCATAACATCTCCTATAGTAAAATATGTGGATTTTTTTTTCTTCGTTCGTTTAAAGTTTAAAATTAGGAACATAAGCAGTATCAATGAGTATTCCCCAGTAGGCATGAAGTGGCAAACGTATAAGTAGGCTAACTCAATAGATGTTATACATTCAAGGGGAAGAATCACCTTCTGGGATAACATAAACTTCCACATAGACGTACACTAGAAAGTATCCAGAAAGGGCGTTGATGGTATAAAGTTGGCTCGATAAAGGATCTTGATAATACTGTACAAAGAGGATCATACATTGGGTGTAAGACAAGTGGCAGACATATCAATCATATTGCTCGTATGATATTCTCCTAATCTACAGTAAATCAACAATTTAACCTATCAATATCTATAAAATAAAGGAAAGGTTCTAAAAATAAAATAAGAGAAAATAATAAGGGTCTTAAAAGAGCAAAAAACTTGTCAACAGGACTCAGTGGTGGAAAACAGGTTTCCCTATAGTAGTAAACTTGCTCCAGGTTGTACCGCCTCAGGTCGGCATTCTATCAGGTACAAAATGCCATGATGCACAGGGAGTAAACTCCTTGACTGCAGAAGGATCCAAGTAAGAGAGGCCTGCTCTGCCCGCACTCTGGAACTCTATTATGCCCAGATTGCGTAGATGAGTCTCTAGTTTTGGGTAGTCCTGAACTCAATGGATATCATCTGTTTTTGGGGACGCCCATAAGTAGGGAATGTCTCTGGCATGGAGGTGCTGCAGGAGGGGTTGTAGCGATTTGTGTCAGGTGAGCAGGTTTCTGCTTAGGTCCAGGAACACCAGCAGAGGTATAGCAACAAGAAATAAGGTTTTATCTTGGAGTGATTGAAAGTTTATTATTAGATCAGCATTATTATTAGATCAGTGGCAAAGAAGGGCACAAGAGGAAGGGGCACACAGAGGGGCTGAGGGGGGACAAAGAGAAACACACAGAAGGGCTGGGGGCACAGAGAGACACACAGAGGCGCACCTAGAGACACACTGAGTATCAAAAAGAGACGCACAAAGAGACACAGAGAGACTTGGAGGAAAAGACACACAGAAGAGACACTCAGAGACAAACTGAGAGGCACAAAGAGACAGGGAGGCTGAGAGGGGACAAACAGCACACAGAGGCGCTTGGCAGATTAAGAGACACACAGAATGGCTGAGGGGACAAAGAGACACACAGGGGGGATTATATGACAGAGGGGCTGGGGAAGGAGAAAAAGAGACACAAAATGGATGGGGAGAAACAGATGCACAAAGGAACTGAGGGAGGAAAGAGGCTGCGGAGGACAAAAAGGCATACAGAAGGGCTTGAAGGAACAAACAGACACAGAGACAAACAGACACATAGCAGCCAGGCTGTCAACCAGCCACAGCAGCAGCCAGAATGCCAGTCGGCCACAGAAGTCTGCCAGCCAACCATAGCAGCCAACCACAGCAGCCAGCCAGCAAAAATAATTAAGGTGAGAAGAGACAACTTGGGGAATGGGGGCCAGAGAGACCCCACTTTAGGGCCCATTAGACTCAGTGGCGTCGCTAGGGGGGGCCAGAGGAAGCGATGACCCACCCCCCCAAATGCAGGCACTGTATCAAGGGCAATGTGTTTTTTTTTTTAAATAATCCCTGGTAGAGAATAATGAATCCTCCACCCGGTATTATTAACAAAACAAACACATTGTGGTGGGGCAGGGCTTTCCGTGTGGTGGGGCCAAATAGCAGCAGAGGTGGGGCTAGAGATGCCCAGGAGACATCGGTCGGGGTAACTGCTGCACTGGAAGGGGGAAGCAAGAAGGAGTCCCTGCTTCCCCAACATCTAAACTCCAGGAACTGCAACTGCCTCCACTCCAGCCCATAATAAATAGAGGTAATTGTGTTTGTGTGGGTGTGTGTGTTTGTGTGTGACTGTGTCTGCCTCTGTGTGTGTGATTGTCTGACCTCTGTGTTTGACTGTCTACCTGTGTGTGACTGTAACTGTGTGTGTGAGTGACTGTCTCTGTGTGTTTGTTTGACTGACTGCCTGTATGTGACTGTAACTGTGTGTGTGTGTGGCTGTCTGCCTCTGTGTATGTGGCTGTGTGCGTGTGTGTTTGACTGTCGGCCTGTGTGTGACTGTAACAGTGTGTGCGACTGTCTGTCTCTGTGTGTTTGACTGTCTGCCTGTATGTGACTGTAACTGTGTGTGTATATGTGTGTGACTGTCTGGCTCTGTGTGTGTGTTTGTGGCTGTGTGCCTATGAGTAACTGTAAATGTGTGTGTGTGAGACTGCCTCTGTGTGTGTGTGGCTTTGTGCCTATCTGTGACTGTAAGTGTGTGTGTGTGACTGTCTGCCTGTGTGTGACTGTAATTGTGTGTGTGACTGCCTGCCTCTGTCTGTGTGGTTGTGTACCCATGTGTGATTGTAACGGTGTGTGACTGTGTGCCTATGTGTGACTGTAACTGTGTGTGTGTGCAGGGTGTATTTACCACAAGGCAAACAAGGCATTTGCCTAGGGTGGCACTTTCGGGTGGGGGGGGGGGTGCCAAAAAATGCCACCTCAAGCTCCCAGACAAATGCCTTGTTTGCCTTGTGTTCTGGGGCTGTCCACCTTACTGTGAGTGAGTGTAGCTGTCAGTGTGTGTCTGTGGGTGAGAATGGGTGTGCCTGTGAGAGTGTGTCAGTGTGTGTATGTCATTTTATGTGTATCTGAGAGTGTGTGCCTGTCAGTGAGTGGGTGTGTCAGAGTGTGTATGTTGTGTGTGTTGGTTAAACAGTGTGTGCCAATGATTGTATATGTGTGCCAATGACTGTGTTTCTGTTAGTGAGTGTATATCAGTGCATGTATCAATGAGGGCATGTGTCTGTCAGTCAAAACAAATGGCCTTAACACAAATTGGGGGGGCAAATTTCGAATTTGGGGGTGCCCGAATTTAGTTGTGCCTAGGGCAGCACAAATCCAAAATACACCACTGTGTGTGTGTGACTGTCTGCCTCTGTGTAGGTCTGTCTGCCTCTGTGTAGGTCTGTCTGCCTCTGTGTGACTGTAACTGTGTGTGTGACTGTGTGACTGTGTGTCTCTGTGTCACTATAACTGTGTGTGCATCACACTCTGCCTGTGTGTGACTGTAAGACTCTGTGTGTGATTTTTCGCACAGGTCGCCTAAAGGCCAAGGCCGGCCCTGGCTCTAGCTATCCCAAAGTGCCCGCTTGGACGTGTTCAGTGCTTCTTCCTGTTTTGGAGGAAGCAGTTTATGGACCCCCAACGGGCGGCTGTGAGCACATCAGAGGCAACGAGGGAGCTGTAATCCTCCTGCTTTGGTCCCTTGCGAGCCATCTACTGATGCCGGGAGCTGGAATATGATATACTTAAGAAAGAAAATTCAGTGTAAAGCTGAAAAAGGTGATAAGCGTACACAATAAGAGGAATTGTTACCTCATACATACATTCTTCTTGCTTATGAATAACAATAATTGTTTCCTATACAGAGGATAAAAAATAAAAAACAACAAAGTGTAATCTGCCAATATACTCTGTATGTAGTTGTTAGAATTCAGAACATTCCAAATTTTCTGAGCCCACATAAATTGGCTATGGAGAGTGTATGTCTCCTTTAGGACACAGGATAGCTTCCTCCAATACTCAGGTCCCACTAAGTGTAAAATGCTGAAATCAGGAACTCCAAGAAAGATCGAGTAGTAAAAACGATTTATTATTATTTATAAAGTAAAATATACTATAAATAAAAGATGCACAACGCGTTTCAACCCCAGAATAGGGGTTGAAACGCAAATACTATGTATTCAATACACACACTGCATACAAAACAAATGACATCCACGACATGGAAGAAGGGGGAGAAAAGACATGAAAGGGAGGAACACAGAGACATGGATGGTAGGGGGGGCAAAAGAGACATGGATCCTTCAATCCATGGGCTAGATGCGATCTGAACGGACAGTGCGGCTACATCTAATGTGTGACACATTACCTAGCTGAGACTGCAGTTTGCAGAGGGATTAAGGGAGCGTGTGTATATACATATATACATGTTTTATAACTGCCTCCCTACTTTTGTCCCTGGCCCACTATGTGCCCCCATAAAAATGAATCCTAGAGACGCCACTGATTAGACTCTATTGTAGTCGCTATGGGGCCTTGAGCGGACTCTTTCTAACATACAGTTTACAAATGTGTGCAAAAAATATTCTTGAAAACATTTTTTAAATTTGTGGATGTTTTTACATTTTAAAGTGGGGTGTGCCAAAGGCTCTAGATATGCCCCTTCTAAGATAGTGTCACGGTTCCGCGGACGGCTGTGAGGGGAGGCTGCGTGCCGGTCGCAGCACTCACCCTCAGTCCATCGCCACCTGCGGTCCCCCATCCTCTTACGAGCGGCGTACAGCTTCCCCTCGCGGCGTACAGCTTCCCCTCGCGGCCGCTCGCGTCCTCGCCTCCCAGCGGCAGCATGTGTAACGCTGCACACTGGGAGTCCCAGCTTTTATGTAAACGCCAGGGTCACTCACGTGACCCGGCGTTAAAGCCACATTACCCTAATCAGAATTAAGCACTGCTATTAAATACTTACCTTTCCTGTCTCTCAGTGCCCTGTTGTGGTCTTGTGTTACCTGTAGTGCAGTTTGATTGTGTTGCTCTCTGGTTACCGATTATTTGGCTCGTTATTCCGCTTTTCCTGTATTCTCCACTCCTTTGACCTCGGCTTGTTTCTCGTTCTCCCGTTTTCTGGCTCCCTTTACTTGGCTTGTCTCTTGACTATTCTTAGTGTGCTTAGCCCGGCCACTCTAAGGATCGGTATAGCATCCTTCCTCTCTGTGACCTGTTAGCGCGTTAGGTTCTGGAATCGTGACATTACAACAGGGCCACCATGGAACCTGCTGACATTCCACAGCTCTTAGTAAATCAGGAGGCTAGAATGGATGGTTTAGACCCCCGTATGGATCAGTTTGCCCAGGCTTTACAAACCATACTGGCTCGTACTGCCCACTTGCAACCTGCCGTTCAAGAAGCTGTTGCTGCTGTGCCAGAACCCATTCCCGATCCAGTACCCGCTCCTGCTCACGTGGTTCACATGACGCCACCACAGCGCTATAGCGGTGATCCAGCATTGTGTCGTGGTTTCCTCAACCAAATTGATATTCATTTGGTGATGAATCCTCGTTCCTACCCCACTGATAGAACCAAAATTGCTTTTCTAATCAACCACTTGTCTGGGAAAGCCTTAGCATGGGCTAATCCCATGTGGGAGAATACGTCACCAATGTCCTTTGCAGATTTTTTAACAGCTTTCAAATGTACATTTGATCAACCCGGTAGGGTTGCTTCTTCTGGCAAAGCCCTGCTTAGAGTCCGACAGGGTAATAGATCTGTAGCGGATTATACTATTGATTCCGCACTCTAGCAGCTGAAGTGGTTTGGAATAACAACGCCCTCGTAACAGCCTTTCAGGAGGGTTTGGCCGCTTACATACTAGATGAAATAGCATCCAGGGAATTGCCTGTTCTTCTGGATGATGTAATAGATTACATCATTCTTATTGACAACCGTATTAGAGAGAGGCGTAGTCAAAGAAGGATGAATACACAGGGGCCACCTGCTTTACCCAGTACTGCATTACGAGCATTACCTCCCCCTAATCAACCATCTCCCGAACCCATGCAATTGGGTGCTGTAGGGTTAACTGAAGCTGAAAGACCGCAAAAGGGAGGGGTTATGCCTTTATTGTGGAAAGAGGGGGCATCTCCGAAGAAACTGTCCTAGTTTGCAGGGAAACTTCAGCACCTAAGGCCTAGAGAGGGGTCGGCCTCGGGTGTTATGATTTTTTCCCCTCATGTGTCCATCTCCAGACCATTTATTACGGTTACTCTTTTGGTCAATCAAACCACTATAACAACTAAAGCCTTGATCGATTCAGGTGCTGCAGACAACTTTATATATGAGAACTTTTCTAAAACCGCAGCCTTGACTCTGATCCAAAAGGCCACACCCTTGGCCGTTGAGGCCATAGATGGTAGACCACTTGATAAACCTCTGGTGACTCATGAAACCCAAGAAATGGTTATGGCCGTGGGTGCCTTACACAAGGAAAGGTTAACCTTCCAAATAATTGACTCCCCTACAGCTTCCATCGTTCTGGGCTTTCCCTGGTTAGTTAAACACAACCCGGTACTTGATTGGGGTTGTTTAGATATACTCTCTTGGGGGGAATCTTGTCAACGAGACTGTATGGCCTGTTTTCGTTCTGTTTGCTTACTTAATGTGCCTACAGCTAAACCACTTTCTGTTTCTGTCCCTTCTGTGCATGCAGACCTCGCATTGGTTTTTGAAAAAAGGGAGGCTGATAAGCTACCTCCACACCGGGATTATGATTGTGCCATAAACCTGTTACCTGGTACTATGCCCCCCTAGGGGTAAGGTCTACCCGCTTTCTGAGAAAGAAAATCAGGTCATGGAGGAGTATATACAGGAATCCTTACGTAAAGGTTTTATCAGAAGGTCCTCCTCTCCTGCTGGTGCTGGCTTCTTTTTCGTTGCCAAGAAAGAGGGCGATTTGAGGCCATGTATAGACTACAGGGGTCTGAATAATATAACAATTAAAAACGCTTACCCTATCCCTCTCATCACTGAGTTGTTTGACCATGTCAAAGGTTCTAGATATTATACAAAACTAGACCTCAGGGGGGCTTATAATTTGGTTCGTATAAAAGAGAACGATGAATGGAAGACGGCATTCAACACACGCAGTGGGCATTACGAGTATCTAGTCATGCCTTTTGGACTGTGTAATGCTCCTGCTGTGTTTCAGGACCTCATAAATGATGTCCTTAGGGATTTACTACATATCTGTGCCGTAGTTTATCTTGATGACATACTTGTATATTCTCCTGATTTGGAGTCACATAATACTCATGTGAGGATGGTTCTTAAGAGATTGCTGCAGAACGGTCTCTATTGCAAATTAGAGAAATGTTTATTTGACCAAAAATCTGTACAATTCCTAGGGTATGTCATTTCTGAACAGGTATTTAGCATGGATCCTTCTAAATTAGAAGCCATATTGTCTTGGCCTCTTCCCCAAGGCCTTAAGGCAATACAGCGATTTATAGGCTTTGCCAATTATTATCGGAGGTTTATTAAAAACTTTTCATCAGTTATTTCTCCTATCACTAAACTGACTAAAAAGGGTTTGCACCCCTAATGCCGTTAAAGCCTTCGAGACCCTCAAAAAGGCATTTGCCACTGCCCCTGTGCCACACCATCCTGATCCTTCCCTTCCCTTTGTTATGGAAGTTGACGCTTCAGAATCAGGTGTAGGAGCTGTATTATCGCAAAGACTATCGCATACCGAACCCCTACATCCCTGTTGTTACTTTTCTAAAAGGCTCTCTGATTCAGAAAAGAACTACGACATCGGGAACAGGGAACTATTGGCTATTGTGATGGCTTTTAAAGAATGGAGGTACTTATTAGAAGGAGCTAGGCACAAAATCCTGGTTATAACTGATCATAAGAATCTCTCCTATATAGCGGATGCTAAAAGGTTGTCCTCTCGTCAGGCCAGATGGTCTTTATTTCTTTCACGCTTTCAGTTCATTATCACATATAGGCCTGGATACCGTAATGTCAAAGCTGATGCCATCTCCAGACAGTACGAACCCTTGGAGTCGATTGGCCCCGCTCCTGAACCCATTGTACCTACATCTAAGATAATAGCTGCTACCCATTTAGTTATTTCGTCCCTTTTCCTCAATGGTATCAAGAGATACCAATCCCAAGCTCCCCCTGAAACACCTGTTGGTAGATTATACGTGAAAGAAAAAGATAGAAAGAAATTATTAGCTTTATTTCACACCGCCAAAACTTCTGGTCATCCAGGGGTTACCAAAACATACAAGGGTCTCCTTCAACAGTTTTGGTGGCCCTCACTTAAACAAGACGTGATAGATTATGTGCAGGCTTCTAATGCCCCTTTCTGTACCCAAGAAACCATGGTCCCACTTATCCATGGACTTCATTGTAGATCTTCCTTCATCTGATGGACAGACTGTAATTTTAACTGTGACTGATAGGTTCTCTAAGATGGCACACTTTGTTCCCCTTAAAAAGCTACCTTCTGCGGTTCAGTTGGCTCGGGTATTTGCCAAGGAGGTGTTCCGCTTGCATGGTATACCTCAGGATATCGTCTCCGACAGGGGCCCTCAATTTGTCTCTCGGTTTTGGAGGGGCTTTTGTGCTGAGATGGGAATCTCCTTGTCGTTTACTTCCTCCTATCATCCACAGTCTAATGGATCTGCCGAATGGGCAAATCAATCTGCGGAGTTATATTTATGCTGCTTCACTAATGCACACCAGGACAACTGATCTCATCTCCTTCCCTGGGCTGAATTTGCCAGGAATACCGTGACTCATTCGTCCACTGGCTTAAGTCCTTTTATGGTTGCTTATGGGTTCCAACCCTCTGTCCTTCCCGGTGTGTTCTCCGACAAGGGAATGCCCGCTTTGAACGAGCACCTTGCCTCCTTGCGGAAGATGTGGGATTAGGTCCATGCTGCTCTCTCTCATGCGGCTGCTACTCAGAAGAGATTTGCTGATCGTTATAGGTGTGCTGCTCCTTCTTATGTCCCGGGTGATAGGGTTTGGTTGTCCTCTAAGAATCTCCGCCTCAGGGGTCCCTCGATGAAATTTGCGCTCCGGTTCCTTGGCCCCTTTAAGGTATTGCATAGGGTGAATCCCGTGTCATACTCGCTGGCCTTGCCTCCTTCCATGCGTATACCTAACACTTTTCACACCTCCCTTTTGAAACCCTTGCTCTGTAATCGATTCTCTGGTCCTCTCAGGCGGCCGAATTCCCTCCACGCGATCTCCAGTGACGTTTACGAAGTGGCTGCTCTGCTTGATTCTCATTTTTCTCGGGGTCGGTTGCAGTATCTGGTGGATTGGAAGGGTTACGGCCCTGAGGAGCGGTCTTGGGTTTCTGCCTCTGATTTGAATGGGCCCTTTTTGATCTGCTCCTTTAATGCGCGGTTTACTTTGAAGCCTTTGGCTTCCAGCCCGTCGGGCGGTCCTCGGGGGGGGGTTATGTCACGGTTCTGCGGGCTTGCAGCACTCAC
This sequence comes from Pelobates cultripes, assembly GCA_933207985.1. Classification (NCBI taxonomy): domain Eukaryota; kingdom Metazoa; phylum Chordata; class Amphibia; order Anura; family Pelobatidae; genus Pelobates; species Pelobates cultripes. The sequence goes on from OW240914.1 coordinate 174,761,922, forward strand.
CCTCAGACCATCGCCGCCCGCGGTCCTCCCTCCTCTTACCTGTGGCGAGCGGCGTGCAGCTTCCCCTCGTAGCCGCTCGCGTCCTCGCCTCCCAGCGGCAGCATGTGTAACGCTGCACGCTGGGAGACCCGGCTTTTATGTAAACGCCAGGGTCACTCACATGACCCGGCGTTAAAGCCACAGTGCCCTAATCACAGTGTGAGGTATAGATATCTCCCACGTGTGATTATTAATTCTGACTGGAAATTATCCAATCAGAATTAAGCACTGCTGTTAAATACTTACCTTTCCTGTCTCTCAGTGCCCTGTTGTGGTCTTGTGTTACCTGTAGTGCAGTTTGCTTGTGTTGCTCTCTGGTTACCGATTATTTGGCTTGTTATTCCGATTTTCCTGTATTCTCCACTCCTTTGACCTCAGCTTGTTTCTCGTTCTCCCGTTTTCTGGCTCCCTTTACTTGGCTTGTCTCTTGACTATTCTTAGTGTGCTTAGCCCGGCCACTCTAAGGACCGGTATAGCATCCTTCCTCTCTGTGACCTGTTAGCGTGTTAGGTTCCGGAATCGTGACAGATAGGAGTTGTATAGGAGATTAAGCAGCTGACTAATAGAGATAAAGGAATTATGACACTATCATATTACCTGTGTTTCTATTACTATATTAAATAATGCTTTCCTATGGGGAAATCCTAATGCAAGCGGGTCATTGCCACACATGCGCGTTAGGTCTCCCCCACTGGCTGACATTGGTGGTGGAGGAGTGTGGGCAGAACCAGTTCATTGCCGAGGGACATCGGTTCTGGACCTAGGTAAGTGACAGAAGGGGTTATTCACCCATTCAGCACCACGGGATGGGGGGCTTGACAGAGGGGGAAGCTATAGTGCCAGGAAAACGAGTATGTTTCTGTGGCACTTTAGTTTCCCTTTAACTGAGGGTGCAGGAAAGAAAGAGGAAGTAGTTAGTTTGGTTCTGCTTGTTATATGATGGAAGTGATGGTGATTGGCTGACTGTGTTGCTATGATAATTTGGCTGTTATATTATCTATGTGTTATACTGATTTTTAAATGTTCTTTTCTTTGCTGCTTAGGGAAAGAAAGAAAGAGTGCAGCATAATAGGAGCCTCTATTTTGTTAAGAAAACCCTGCTGTATGCAGAGCCTATGTTTCAACCTATACCTGGCACGTTCTTTTATCTCTACATACCACTAGGTGGCAGTGGAGGAGTTGTTCACTTAACGCTGCATTCAGGGAAATATGCAGCTGCCCACGTGAAAAAAACACATTACAAAAATATTTCAGTTAAATAAAAGGATCCAGCAGTCCCCCTTTGAAGATTTCTTGCTGGGCCTAAGCTTAAATAAATCCCCTGCTCAAGTTGTATTATGGATCACGGACACCACTGCAGGACCCCGATTAGTCAAATCCTGAAAGATGTGTATGAAGTCATTACCTGTACTAATCTGGTTCCAAATAAATGTTGTCTGTGTTAAATTGGTTTGAAGGGAGTGCAAAAAGCAAGAATCCATGACAAATGATGAAATACTCTACCTACGTGGTTTGGTGGTTTGCTCAGGTGAATGCCCGATATCATCACCAAAGTCACAATTTCTCGTCTGTTAGGCTCTGAGCTCAAGGAGATGCAGCATCCTCTTTGCACGTCAGTTAACTATCAATTTTGATGATTTCGCTCATTTAACTCTACCCAAAATAGGTAGTGTCAAGCTGTAGCATTAGGAAAACAGGAGGGTATTCCCAACGTTATAGTGTTTCTTTAATGTTATTACAGTCCAGGGAATACCCATTTTTTATAATTATTAACTCCACTGGCCACATATTCATCCAGCATGTAAATCTGCTTTGCAACTCTCATTCTGCTGGCAAAACTAAACTTGCTATAACTATAGAGGTCCAAACAGCTATGTTCTGTAGATTATTCCTATATTTTTTTCCAATATAATTTTTATTGATTTTCAGTGGTCAATGGTTTTGCTCCATTGACAATAGAAGTATATCTCAACATATAGGGTATAATAAAACATACAGAAGTGAGTCATAATGGTACAGCAAGGTAGTATCATAGCAACTTAGTAGCGGGCTACACATGAGTTTGCCCTGGCACAACGTTAGCTTCTGGTATTGTACAGTATAGTCGTTTTGGGGACATAGTATTTGTTACATTAAAGCTCGTCATGCCAACTTTGCCTTACTGTATTCGTACATCAATCATCGGAACAACGTATAAACAACAACAAGAACTAATAACTAGCGTCCATTATCGGACATCTCTCCCTGTCTATCTACTCCTATCATTGGGGTGTGTTGGTTAGTGAAGGGGGGCTCAACGTGTTGTGGTGTACCTCCTCTCTTTGCTCCGCTAGCGGGTTTCTGGGATTACCTATCGATATGCGTAGTTTTGGTATTGGAATTGTTCAATCACGCCTGTTGGCGTAGTTATATGGCCTCTGTGGGTCGACTCTGGCTATGTTGGTTATGTCTCCTGGTTAACCCTTTTTGAGTGTGGTCAATGTGACCCATGGGGCCCATGTCTCTTGGAATGTTCGCACTGTGTTGTCGTCTGTTATGGCCATGCGTTCAAAAAGGTAAAATTGTTGTATTTTGTCTCTTAGTTGGGCTTTTGTTGGGCACAGTGTGGATTTACAGTTCAAAGCCAGTAAGTTATGGGCTGCAAGAGTGGTGAGTGCGCACAGTTGTTTTTGTGATTTGTCAAATAGTGGCGGAAACCGCAGAAGTAGGTACACCTCTGGGGTTTTTGGGGTGTTGAGCACGTGAAGGATACGAAGTGTGTGATGTACCTCTGTCCAGAGGGGTTGTATGTTAGGGCAGTTCCACCATATATGTATGAGTGTACCCTCAGCAGCCCTGCATCTCCAGCATACTGAAGATGTGTTTGGGTAGATTTTGTGAAGCCTACTTGGGGTTAGGTACCATCTATATAATAGTTTCCTATGGGCTTCGATGTGCGTGTAGCAACGTGTCCATTTGGATAAGTCATTGAGTGCATGTATCCATTCCCCCTCTGTGAGTTGGATAGAGCAGTCTGCTTCCCATAAAGTTTTATATTTAGGTGTGGTAGTGGGTAGGGTATCTTCCCACGCTTTATAGCAGAGGGAGATAGCTTTTGATTTCGTTGGTGCTGTCCTGCACCGTTCTATTATCGCTTCTGTTGGGAGAGATGTTTGGTTTGGGTTGGGGTGTTGGTTGTGCACATGGGTGGTGATCATACCTTTGAGTTGGAGATACGAGAATATGGTGTTATTAGGTAGGCCCCATGTCTGTTGTATTTCGGGGAATGTCATCAGTCCCTGTGGCTGTAGAATGTGGTATATATGGGTGATTCCTGCTTTCAACCATTTTTGTAAGTGGATGTCTGGTGAGATTGCCTTCAAGGCTGTTAAAGGTGCTTTAGGATGGAAGGTATGTTTGGCTCCTAGGGTCTCCAGAAAAGTTGTCCATACTCGGAGGGTAAATTTTGTTGTAGGGAGCAGGTCGGCTTTAGGTGGCCTGAGTTTTTTTTGGGTCCACATGTAGTCTAGTGCAGTGTTATCTTGGAATTGGGCCCTTTCCAGGTCAACCCATTGGGTATTCCCTACTGGGGTATGCAGGAGTATTCCCGCTGTCAAGACGGAGGCTTTGTAATAGAGGCTTATGTTGGGCAGTCCCACACCTCCTTGTGATACGTGTCTCTGTAGTATGGTGTGCGGTATGCGTGGTCTCTTGTTTCCCCAGATATATTTGTTGCATATGGTTTGGAGGGTTTTAAGGAGTGTTTGCGGGATCTGGATAGGAAGCATTCGGAAAATACACAATATTTTTGGTAGAATCACCATTTTATATGCGTTAACTTTTCCCAGCCATGAGATTTTTGTCTGTGTCCATTTTTGGACTTCTTTTGTGCATTGTTTGGGAAGGGTGTCGTAATTAAGTTTTGTAATCTCTGTCAGTGAGGACGCTATTTTTACCCCCAAGTATGTCAGGGAGGACGTTCTCCAATCGAATTGGAATTTGTTTTTTAAAGAGGTTGTAGTGGTCGGGGGGAGTCTAATAGGTAGAGCTTGGGTCTTGTCTTGGTTTAGGCGGTAATGCGATATGTCACAAAACTCTGTTAGGGCCTCCATAAGGTATGGTACTGATGTTTGAGGATTCCCTAGCGTCACTAGAATATCATCGGCGAAGAGAGCCAATTTGTATTCGTGCGTTCGGATTTTTATGCCTTCTATGTTAGGGTGGGAGCGTATTTTTTGGGCTAAGGGTTCTAGGGATAAAATGTAGAGTAAGGGGGATAGAGGGCAGCCCTGTCGGGTCCCATTTGATATCGGGAATGTGGTGGAGATGTAGCCTCCATGTGAGACTCTGGCTGCTGGTGTTGCGTATAATGCCATGATACTTCTAATAGTCTCATGAGGGAGGCCGTATTTCAGGAGTACCGCCTGCATGAAGGACCAATTTAGTCGGTCAAAGGCCTTCTCCGCATCCAATGCAAGGAGAAGGCCTCCTACCGAGTTGCGTTCCATTGTGGCTAGTATGCTAAGGATTTTTCGGGTGTTGTCTGAGCCTTGGCGTCCCCTCACAAACCCAGTTTGGTCATTGTGTACCAAACTGTTTAATACAGGAGTAAGTCGGTTGCTTAGTATTTTCGCGTACAGTTTGGCGTCGCTGTTGAGGAGGGATATGGGCCGAAAGTTTTTACATACAGTAGGGGGTTTACCAGGTTTGGGTAGGGTAGTAATGTGGGCTAGTAGCATTTCTGCTGGCAATGTTCCCTGTCCTGCGCAGTGTTGAAAGAGGTTCGTTAGGTGTGGGGTTAGTAGTCCGGAGAACTTTTTGTAATATTTATTAGGTAGGCCATCGGGTCCCGGTGTTTTGTGTGGGGGGAGGTCAGCTATAGCTTTATTTATTTCGTCGGGGGATATTTGATGGCGGAGTTTGTTAATGTCAGCTGCTGATAGGGAAGGCAGTTGGACATCCGTTAAGTATCTATCGATATCTTCGTGTGTAGGGACCCTCACCCCCCCATCTGCTTTTAGATTGTACAGGTTGTGGTAATAATCTGAGAATTCATTTACAATTTTTTGTGGGTCTATGATTTTCTGACCTCTACTATTGTTCAGGAAGGCAATCCTGGAGGCGGCAGATCGTTGTTTGAGTTGAGAAGCCAATTTTGCTCCTGCTCTGTTGCCGAATGCAAAAAATTTGTGTTTGTTTTTTTGCAGTAGGTATGTGGTTTTGGCTAGTTCAAAATCTCGTAGTTTGGAATGTGCCTGGTGCAGGGCAGTTTGTATGCTAGGTGACGGTGTATGTTTATTCCTGTGAGTCAATGACGTTATGTCTGCAATGATTTGTAAGTATTGTGCTTGGCGAGTTTTTTTGGCGTGGCTCGCGTGTTTTATGAAGCTGCCTCTTATTACAGCTTTGTGTGCTAACCAAATTGATTCCGGTGTTGTGTTGCTTTGTACATTGTCTGCAAAATAGTGTTGGAGGTCTGTGGTGATGTGGGAGACTATTACCGGATCATTGAGAAGGGTCTCGTTCAGTCTCCAGGTGGTGCGGCCAGCGGAGGGGAATTGTTCTGATAATGTCAGTGTGATTGGGGCATGGTCAGACCATGTGATATTGCCAATGTTTGTGTGAGATACTCTCTCTAGGGACGAGTATTTGATTAGGAATCTGTCAATTCTTGAGTAGCTATTGTGTGCTGCAGTGTAGCAGGTATAGTCTATGTCCGTCGGGTGCGAAATCCTCCATGGGTCGACATAATTATGTGTCATTAGTGTTTGGCAGATGGTGGATGACAGTGTGAGTCGTTTTTTTGATGTAGTTGTATTTACCGTTCTAGAAGCGGATGAGTCCATATATGCATCTAAGAGAAAATTGGTGTCGCCTCCAATGATTACCTCCCCAAAACTGTACATTGATAAGAGAGAGAAAACATCATCAATAAACATAACCTGGTTTTCATTTGGGCTGTAGATGTTCACTAACGTATACGGTTGATTGTTAATGTGACATTGTATGATAAGGTACCTGCCTTTTTTATCTCCAATTTTGCGTATTAATTCAAAGGAAACATTTTTGCTTATTAGTGTCGACACTCCTCTTTTTTTGGTATGATAGCATGTATGATAATCTATCGGAAACCAGGGGGAGTTGAATCTGGGTTTAGCTCTCCATTTGAAGTGGGTTTCCTGGAAGAAAGCCACTTGTGCGTTCTGCCTCTTAGCTTCTAGTAAAGCTAGCCTACGCTTGTTGGGTGAGTTCAGCCCTTTGGTATTGAATGAGAGGATTTTTAACAGCATTATGCCTACCTTGCGGTTTGGGGGGTAGATGGGGTGTTGAGTCAGTCAGGGGGGGGATCTCTTACTCTGGTCGCCTATTACCTTGGCTGCCAGGTATAGATTCGAATGGGTCGGCAAAGAGGGGGGAGGAGTGGGGTCAAACAAACTATATACAGGTTCCCGTTGGCCCTTGGGGCTAAGTGCATAAAATTGCACACAGGTATATGTTGGCCTAGCTTGTAAGTCGTGTGGGGGGTGGTGGTGAATTCTAAAGCGTATATGAGTAGAGTTGTAATTCTAGTGGTACTTCTCTACCGCTCGAGGGCCTATCGTTGTGTTCTTATAACTGTGTCTATTTGGAGTGGAACAATGCAATAGTAAACATATATTACACAGAAATACAATAAAGCCATTGTGGATGAAGATATTACGTGTCCCGCTGTTGTCAGAGGAAAGTCTTAGGTACGGGGTGTTCGGCGGGTCTGCGGATCTGTGGCGTTCCATGGAACCTGTTGCCAGTCTCTCGCCATTTTACGTGGCGGTGGGGTGCCTTCTCTTTGTTTATCAGTTATTGGGATTGGTATGTTCCAATCTTCTAGGGCCTTCAGACCATCTTCTGGGGTGAGGATTATTCGGTTCGCTCCGTTTTTGTTCACTAACAATTTAGCTGGGAATCCCCATCTGTATAAGATATTGGCCTTGCGCAAGGCCGCAGTAATGGGTGCAAACGTTCGCCTCTTGTACATGGTGGCGGCCGACAGATCAATGAAAAGCTTAATATCTGCATAGTCACCTGGAAGGGTTTGTTCTAGCCGTGAAGTAATGTATTTTTGCGATCACGTCTCTAGGGGTGGTAGCAGGTAGATGTCGAGGTTTAGGCAGTCTGTGTATTCTGTCCAGACGAAGATCCGGTTCTTCTAGGGCTGGGATCAAGGTTTTGAACAGCTTTTGGGCATATTGAGCGAGGTCTTGTGGCCCTATGCTTTCAGGTATGCCTCGGAGTCTGATATTGTTTCTCCGGTCACGATCTTCATTATCAGCTATCTTCCCAGAAACCTGACTTTGTCTGCCAGAGCTGTATGTGCATCAGATAAATCGTTATGTGCGTCTATTAGGCCTTCTGTCTTCTCCTCCAGGTGAGCCGTTCTGTCTCCTAGGGCCTGAATGTCAGCCCTAATGTCCGACGCCATTTTTAGGAAGTCTGAACGTAGGTCTGCTTTTAAGTTTTGCAGCATGTTGCTTACTGAGGCATCGGTGGCTGGATGCATTGTTGCACTGTAGGAACTACTCCGGCTGTCATCAGCGTCGGGTTCGTGCGGGGGTGATCTCGGTTCCCCTCCGCCATCTTGGACTCGCGGGCATGCCATGTGCTGTGCGTGGAGCAAGGAATCCATCGTTTTCTGTTTCATTTTTTTGTGGGATTTGGTCGACATGGTTTTCACTGTGTGTTTGTCGGCAAGTCCGGCCAGTTTTGTGTGGGGGTAATGCTGTGTGCTTCGCTGCTGGGCCCTCGCTTCCATGCGCCCTTGGCCACGCCCCCCGATTATTCCTATATTTTAAATCCTAGAAGTTCACAAATGAACATTTATAGCAATAATTTGTGAATACCTAAATGGCAATTTTGGACGTTAGGGTATTTTCATAAAATTTGCTATGTTATATACATCTTGACCTAAGAAAATAACCACATCACAGTTGGCTAATTTCAGCAATGTCATGCTGTAGGACAGTGATGGCGAACCTTTTTGAGCCCGAGTGCCCGAACCGCAATACATGCCAACTTTTTTTTCCTCAAAGTGCCAACACGGCAATTAAACCTGAATACTGAGGTTTAAATTTAGAAAAAAACAACTTGTACAGTTTTGCGAACTAATTAACATATTTTGTTTTAAAAGAAGAAGTCAACAGAGAGTTTTATGATACAAATTTTAAATAATGATATAAATTAAGTTTATATTTATTAGTATCTCCAACGATTGCAATACATACACACAGACTGCTTAATACATACACACACCGAAAGACACAGACAGACTGCTAAATACACACACACACACAGACAGACTGCTTAATACACACACACACACACACAGAATGCTGAATACATACACAATTTGCTGAATACAGACTGTATACAGGCTGAATACACACACACACATATACTGCATTCATGGGTGCAGTGTATGTGTTTGTGTGTAACGGTGTGGAGTGTGTGTCGAGTGTGTGTTAGGGGTGCTATGTGTGTGTGTGTGAGGGGTGCTTTGTGTGTGTAGGGGGTTAGGGGTGTTGTGTGGGGGGGTATGAGTGCTTTGTGTGTGTAGGGGGTAGGGGTGCTGTGTGTTGGGGGGGAATATACATAAAAAAATAAATTTAAAAAATATATATATATATTAAATCAGTATCCCCCCTCCCTTCTTCTTACCTTTGGTGATAGGGGGGGGTGGGGGACACAGCCATCCCGGGTGGTCCGGTGGTGGTAAGTATGCGACAGGGAAGCAGCTGTCCTCCCGTGCGATGCTGTGTGGAGCGTTGCCATGGTAACGCGTGGCAACGCTCCACACAGATTGCTCGCGGGAGGACAGGAGAGCTGCTTCCTCAATCCCTCTTCCTGCCTCCGGACACGGAAGCAGAGTAGGCGCCTGCCATTTTGGGCAGGCAGGTGCCTACTCTGCATTGATGGCGAACCTATGGCCGCGTGTCCACACTCGTGCCATAGGTTCGCCATCACTGCTGTAGGATGACAATGCCTAGGCTAGGTGCCTCTGGTATTTCAGTTCTCACAACTCTGAATATTTGTCCCTGACTCATGGTGTTTCAACCTTGCTTGCCATATGAATGTCTAATAATCTTTTGACCATTCCACCAAGTACACATTTGGATTGGTTTTGCTTGACCTACACATCTGCCACTCCTAACCCCATACAATCCAAAGACAAATAGAAATAATCAGACACGTTTTTAAAATCTAGAGGTATTGCCATGCACACGCTTGTAACAGCAATTCAATCGATCAGTCATTCAGCTTGAGGCCATTGAGATTGGTCCCAGATTTAATATTAGAACTAATCAGTGATAGCAATGGCACTTTAAAGTCCATATGGTCATAACATCAATGGATGTTAAGGGGCAGCAAGAGGTTAAGTAAACACGTTTTACTATGTAAGCAGACTGACTGACAATTTCATATTAGATACTTTTCCTTTAATTAGTGGCAAGCATCAAACCAGCCCATCCTAGTATATATGCTCTGTAAATATAAATCTTCTGTTAGATTATTAGCTTATATCACAGATGCAAGCTTGTTTTCAGGGAAGGGTTCAGTACAGACAATTGTTTGATAAGTTAATCACCATGTGACTCTTATGAGAGTAACTCTAGAAGAACAGTAAAAGAAGTTAAAAGAGTTATAAAAGGCGTCTCTATAGTGATTCATGTGTCAGGATGTAGAGGCAAATGTATGCTGTATCTGCATAAGACAACCAGTTAACCCGCTTTTTAAAAGGGATTATAGAATATTTGTATACTATAACAAATACAGAGTCTAGATCAGAGTGCCTTCACCTATGTACGTACACACCAGTGAGTTCTTCAGATGAAGTCAACAGATACATCACTTCTAGTCTAATGTAAGAGTTTAAAGAGTTTAATGGTATGTGATTAGAATGTTACAAGGGTACTTGCAAATAAAACATATGAGGTCCCTAGCTAGAAAATCTGTGATTTCCTACTGCTGAGGCCAGAGAGAATATACAGGTTAAAGTTTCAATAACCTGTCTGCCATTGCAGGTACCAGACATTTACCCCATGGGAATCTCGCACCTCCTTTCCTCCTCCACTCCATTTAGTTCCCTGTCACTCAAACTTCTTTATTCTATTGTTACCTTAACATCCTCCTCTCTCTTTAATACCTACTGGATTTTCTCAAAAACTCCATCCCCATAACAAGCGATTATACATAGACTCATGTATTTTAGAGTTTACCTACTATTGTTCTTTTTTTTTTTACAATCTTTATTTTTCAATTAAGTGGTAGGTTTGACAATTACACAAGCACATAACGAAACAACGAAATAGCCCAACATTGAGATGAATATGCCACGCACATGCTGATAAGCCTAAAAACAGAGCTAACTTTCGGTGTTCCAATGATACAGAGTCCTTCATATTTTAATGCTTAGTCGTTAGCCACTGGATGTCATCTGTAATTCATTATCTATACTAAGTATCAGTGTTGTGACGGATGCTGACAGTTACAGGGCTGGAGAGAACTGGCGTGGCTCTAGTATGATTGTGACAGTGAGTATATCAGGGTAGTTATGCAGTGTCTGTATCATATGTAATTTGGGGTCGCCTATCCCTATGCCAAGCTTTCTGTTGCTATTTCGATTTAGCCCATCTTTGTATTCGTTGTCACTGCGTTGTGGGCATATGTAAAGGGGGGTTGTGTGTGTGTTGCATATAACTGAGATGTATAGTAATGACGTGGGATTAGCGGTACAATGTTAGGCCCATGCTATCATTAGATTGTGTACAGGTATCAAGGGTATCTGTCGGTTGCGAGTGTAAGGGATCAGCTGTCGATCCTTCAGTGCGCTAGAAAGCCTTCAATGTAGCGTACATACAGATATGTGTATGGATACAGGGGAATTGGAGGTACACCTGAGGAACACTAGTTGTTGTTTGGTGCAATACCTACTGTTGTTCTATCTTGTACCAAATCCCAGTCTCTTGCACCTATTTTGATGCTATGTACCCTTAACCACAGTGGTGTATTTTGGAATTGTGCTGCCCTAGGCACGACTAAATTCTGGCACCCCTCTAATCTAAATTTGCCTCACCAGCAATAGCGTACAGATAGGGCTCGCAGGGGTCGCAGCTACGACTGGTCCCGACATGACATTCCAGGGGGCCCGGCCGCCCTGCGGACCCCTGCAACCGAGTGCCCGCTTTCATGATTTGCGCGCCATTCAAGGGGTCTATCGGGTGGCCCATGCTGGACTGAGCTCCGTCCCTGCGTTCCATATCTTCATAAACCCCCTTCCATATGGCTTACTTCAGGGTAGTATTTGTCTAGGGCCACCCATTGTTTTATAGTATTTGTCTAGGGCCACCCATTGTTTTTGCGAGGAGCCACTCCAGTATACGCTTCATGACCTGATGGTACTTTTTAAAGTCGGGCAATGCCAGGCCTCCACAATGTCTAGGTAGACAGAATAAGTCGTGTCGGAGTCTTGATCTTTCCCCCCCGCCATATGGAGGAGAAAAAAGGATGTCCGTAAAGCCAGAGGGATGGTCTGAAAGTGATAAAGGACCCGTGGGAGTATATACATTTTTAGTACTGCTATTCGCCCTTGCCATGACACATGTGGGTATGCCCATTTGTCGAGGTCTGCCAGTAGCGTCTTCAGCAGGGGAATGAAGTTATGTTGGTACATGTCTCCTGGGTCTGACGTTACCCAAATCCCAAGGTACTTCATTTTGCCAAAGCACCAACGGAACGGGAACAGCGGGTCCAGGACAGTATATTCCTCAATAGGGAGTGTTATGTTCAGCACTTCACACTTGGACAGGTTAAGTTTAAAACCTGAAATTCTGCCGAATCGTTCAAATTCTGAGAGTAGGCAGGGCATCATGGTACGGGGGCAGCGACCTTATGTTCCACCTCCTGCCAGGTGTAACCCCGTCTGGAGCAGAGGTTCCAGGGACATAGCAAATAACAGCCGAGATAAGGGGCATTCCTGCCTTGTTCCATTGTTGATCCCAAAGTCGGTTGTAAGAGCCTTACCGCAGCGTGTGGTTTGCTATACAGGGCAGTGATCCAAGCAAGGAGTCTCTGTCCCAGTCCCAGTCAAACGCCTTCTCAGCGTCAGTTGAGAGTAATAGGAGACATTGCCGTGACTTCCTCAGGTGGTGTTGTATTGAGAACAGCCATAGTGTGCTATCTTGCGTCTCTCGACCAGGAATGAACCCTGTCTGGATGGCGTGTATCAAAGATGGCAGGACGGACTGGAGTCTAGACGCCAGGACCTTGGTGAACAGCTTGGTGACCACATTTAGCAGTGAGATCGGGTGGTAACTGCTACAGTCCAGCGGATCTTTTCCGGGTTTTGTATAGTTGCAGCCAAAGATTCCGCCCTGAAGGTCCCCCCCTCTGAGACAGCTTTGAGGGCTTTCGTTAACCATGGCATGAGCACCATTGAGAAGGTCTTGTAGTATCCCGTGGAGAAACCATCGGGGCCTGGTGCCTTGTCCGTTTTGGTCGTCTTTAAAGCAACTGAGAGTTCTTCCACGTTAATCTGGGCATCCAGTGTCGCTGCTTTGTCCAGGCTTGCCTGTCTCGCAACATTACCATTTAAATAGTCATGTATGTGAATGGTCTCTGTCGCTGCCATGTTGTCTCCAACTGGCGTGGTCAGGTTGTATAGGGATCGTTAGTATGTCCTAAATTCTTCCGCTATGTCGGTCCTGAAAGATGATGTAGTGCCTGTCGATAGGTGTCATTTACAAACCGGCAGGTGTTACCTTTCAGAAGACGAGCGAGGAATTTAACCCCTTTGTTGGCATGGGCATAGAAGAAACCCCTGGAGTGCTGTAGAGAGCGAACATACCATCACATTAGGAGTTCCTTCAGCTGTATTCTAGCTTGCATCAGCTCCCCGTAAGTTTCCATCAATTGAGATCGTTTATGTCGGAATTCCAGGGTTGAGATTCATTGGTAGAGGCCAGCCATCTACCTTAGAGCTATCTTTTATTTATGGGAAGCGATGCGTATGAGTGTGCCCCAAATGACACTCTTATGGGCCTCCTAGATCGAGATTGGTGAGGTGTCCGGCGTACCGTTTTCCTGAGTAAAGGTCCAGTGCTTGGGAGACTTGCTCCCGGACCTCGGGTTCCAAGAGCAAGGCCTCATTGAGCCTCCATGTCCATGTCGAGGGCCAAAAAATGGGAGACTCAAGCTCAATGCTAACCGAGCCATGATCCAACCAGGTGGCGGGCTCTATGGTGGCTTTTAATAAGCGGGAAAGGCCCTCCTGTCTGATGAAAAGGTAGTCGATACGAGAGTATCGGTCATGAAGTGCAGAATAATGTGTGAAGTCCCTAACGTTAGGGTTAAGCGCCCACCAATAATCCACTAGGCTCATGTTGCCCAGTGATCTACGTATGGAGCAAATGCTTATTTGGGAGATGCTACTGTGTCCTGATGAAGAGTCGGGTCCAGTGGAGTGTTGAAGTCCCCCCCCCCAGGATCAAGGAATCTTTCAGCTTAGCCAGCATTCCCCAGTTAACGTATTCCCCCCCCCTTAACCCCCCACACAAATCCAAGGGTAACAAGAGATGAGGAGACTGTAAAACTGCCCCACTACCCGCACCTCCCAACACTGTCCTGGCGGAGACCAACCCAGGGAGTTGGATGTTGAAGTGGGTTACCTATACCCGAAGGAATCCATTTAAGGGGGCCCAAGACATGTGGGGCACAGGGTAGGGCAAGTCAGTGCAGAGTATTTACTCACTCCTCGGGATAGGTTGGAGACCCAGTTCCTCCAAGAACCGTGGCACTTCTTCAGGCCAACGGGCCGATGCCCATCCATTCTGGAAAAGGGAATCCCCATTTATACGTGATATTGCGGTCTCGTAGAGCTGTTGTCACCGCCCTGAGCACCTGTCTAGCTTCCAGCGTGACGGGGGATAAATTATTGGAGAAGGATACCTGGGTTTCCTATGTGACCGGCTGAATGCGCGCGCAGCTCTTGCCGCGCGTGCGCATTCAGCCCAGGAGGAGGATCGGAGGAGGAGAGGAGGCAGAGAGCTCCCCGCCCAGCGCTGGAAAAAGGTAAGTTTTAACCCCTTTCCCCGTTCCAGAGCCGGGCGGGAGGGGGTCCCTGAGGGTGAGGGCACCCTCAGGGCACTATAGTGCCAGGAAAACGAGTATGTTTTCCTGGCACTATAGTGGTCCTTTAACTTTGAGTCACTGACAGGAAGACTGCTATACACTATGTGCAATGGAATGTCCATATCTTCACTGAGGCTCCTATCTTGGTCATTTAGTGACTTTCTGGATAGAGTGTACGCCAGGGATGTATTTACCACAAGGCAAACAAGGCATTTGCCTAGGGCGGCACTTTCAGGGGGGTGCGCCAAAAAATGCAACCCCAAGCTCCCAGACAAATGCCTTGTTTGCCTCATGTTCTGGGGCTGTCCACCTTACTGTGAGTGAGTGAGTGTAGCTGTCAGTGTGTGTTTGTGAGTAAGGGAAAGTGTGTGTCTTTCAGTGAGAATGGGTGTGTGTCAGTGTGTGTATGTCATTTTATGTGTATCTGAGAGTGTGTGCCTGTCAGTGTGTGTCTATCAGTGAAAGTGTGTTGGTTAAACAGTGTGTACCAATGACTGTATGTGTGAGCCAATGACTGTGTATCTGTCAGTGAGTGTATATCAGTGCATGTATCAATGAGGGCATGTGTCTGTCAGTCAAAAAAGTGGCCTTGACACGAATTGGGGGGGCAAATTTAGATTTTGGGGGTGCCCGAATTTAGTCGTGCCTAGGGCAGCACAAATCCAAAATACATCACTGGTGTATGCAACAGGAATGTCCTTGCCTGGTCCATGTGTAATGGTGACGTACTTCTAGAGCTGCTGCTGCAGGATCATCCTCTGTAGCCTTGAGAGACTTGATGCGAGAGGTTTACACATTATGGACTCAAGGATTTATGGTCACTTTCAATAATTGGTGGCCATAAATGTATTGATGGAATCGCTTGAAACAAAGTAATATGGCAGAGGTTTTTTCTTGATTTAAGCGTAATTCATTTTACATTCAGTGAGCTACTTTCATCTTTGTGAGGTCCAATAGGCTAATATTGGGCCTGGTTTATGTGTAAGAAGTCATTAAATTTTTTAAAAGCCTTGATATGCTGGGCATTCCAAAGAAACTCACGTGATTCCTTCAGAGCTGGTGAATCCGTGCATTGATATCGGTGCGGCTGGGTGCAAATTTTGAGAGGTAATTAATCATGCCTAGCACTGACTTAAGTTCTCTATTAACTATAGGTGGCTTTCACAGATGCAACTTTGACAGGGTCTAGCTTTATTTCATCAGTAGTGAGAAGATGTCCAAAATAACTTACTTCTGTAGAACAAATGATGCTCTTTCCTGGATCGAGAATGACTCCTTTCTCTCTCGAACACTGTTGCATAAAGCTCAAGTTTGGTTTTCCCATAAATCTGAATGTTGTCAAGTATGTGACACCATTCAAACCTTCATAGGTCTCATCGATTTTTCTCTGGAACTCATCTTGGGTGGAAATCAGCCCAAAGGGGAGACATCAGAACTGACAGTGCCCAAAGACTTTATTTAAGGTTTTGAGAATTCCTCCATTGGTATAATACCTCAATAGCCCGATCTAGCATCTAAAACACTAAAGTATTGGGCACCAGCTAGCTTGCATGTTATGTCTTTAAAGGTAGGTAACAAGTAATGAAGTCTTTTTATGGTCTTGTTAAGGTCTCTCGGGTCTAGACACACCCATAGTTCGCCTGTGCATGTTTTTTCTGCTACAACCATGGAATTAACCCATACAAAAAGGATTCAAAAAGATAGCAAAGGCATTGAATATTTCTAGAGACACTGTTGAAAGCATAGTTTGCAAGTTGAAAGTTGAAGGAACAGTGGTTACACTACCTAAACTGGGCAGAAAAAGAAAGTTACCATTGACTGCAACCAGATTTATGAGAAGGCAGGTTGTGAAAATCTCTTGAGTGACTGCAAAAGACCTGCAGCAAGACTTGGTGGCAATAGGCACTGAGGTTTCAGTGAGCATAGTAAAGCACATACTAAATTCAGAAGGTTTCCATGCCAGAACTCCAGGAAGTACACCATTACTGACCCAAAAGAAGAATAAAAGTATACTCCAATTTGCTAAAAATCTAATTTTGGTATTCTGTTATGTGGAGCGATGAAACAAAACTGTAACTTTTCAGCCCAGTGGATCAGCGGTATGTCTGGAGGAAGAAGAATTAAGCATACACTGAAAAGAACACTTTGCCTACAGTTAAGCATGGTGGTGACTCAGTGATGATTTGGGGCTGCTTTGCATTCTCTGATACTGTACACCTGCAACATTTAAATATATAAAGGGAATCAACACAGTAAAGGAGGAGACTATATTTAAAAGAAGAAAAACTACCACAACCAGAGGACATAGTCTTAAATTAGAGGGACAAAGGTTTAAAAATAATATCAGGAAGTATTACTTTACTGAGAGGGTAGTGGATGCATGGAATAGCGTTCCAGCTGAAGTGGTAGAGGTTAACACAGTAAAGGAGTTTAAGCATGCGTGGGATAGGCATAAGAATATTTAGAATATTGGGCAGCCTAGATGGGCCGACTGGTTCTTATCTGCCGTCACATTCTATGTTTCTATGTGGAAGGCAAGATGGATTCATTGAAGTATCTTAGGAGAAAACATCCTGCCATCTGTGAGGATGATAAACCCAAGCATACTTCCAATTCCACCAATGCTTGGTTGCAGAAGAAGTCCTGGAAAACTCTGTAGTGGCCATCACAGACAGTCACCTGACTTAAATTCCAGAGAAAATCTGGGATTTGAAGAAGGTGGTTGCAGCACGCAAACCCAAGAATATTTCTAAGCTGGAGGCCATTCCTCCTGAGCTATGGGCTAAGATTCCTCAGGAACACTGCCAGAAGTGCAAGAAGCTGGTGTCTGGCTATGCATCTCATTTGCAGCCGGTTATAACAGCAAAAGGATGCTCTACTAAGTATTAAAGATGCTTGCCATGAAGCGGTTGAATACATTTGAGACTGGAGATATCATTATAAGTCTAAATTTGGGGAAACCACTTGAAGCATCCATTGTGTTGAGCTATTTCAATTGCTTTTGTTTGATTTGTTCATTGCAAACAGCTGAAAGTCTGAAAATGTTGACAATAAACCTGATTTTTAAATGGGGGTTAAATCATTTTGATTACAACTGTACAATGAGTAGTCAGTTTGGTGTATTCATATAGGGGAATGATCGGTGTCCAGCTTTAATTTGATTACAATTTGTTTTAAATATTGATAAAAGCCTGCTCGATATCTGAGCTCATAGCACTCTTTCTGATCAGTGCTTTCCTTACATAATACAGGGACCTATTTCTCGTGGCTGGAACAAGAGACTTTTGCAAAGTGGTTTAAAATCTCAAATATGTTGCACACCTTTCTTTTTTCAGGCCAGAGAGATCGATCGAGACTTGTTTCCACAATAGCTGCATTCTTTGAAATGCCCTAAAGCAACATTACTGGATTGTGAATTCTCACTGTATTCTGCCCCCATTGTAAGCAGTCAAACCGTTTATTAAAGGGCACACCAGGCACCAAAACTACTACAGTGAACAGTAATGGTTATCATGCTTAAAGTATTCTATTTAGTTAATTTAGGTTTTGAATGGTGTGATTGTTTAAATACAGTATGAGTTTATAGGATAATGCACATCATGAACTTCCAATTTATCAGACCACTAAAACTGTAAACACTGTGAGTGTCTGACACAGCAACTAGTTATAAATGATTTGTCATATTAACGGCAGATGGACCCAGGTATTTTTTGAACCATGCTATATTAGTAGTTATGGTGCCTGCAGAGTGCCTTTAATTTTGCAAGGAGAGTCAGTAAGGACTAAATTATTGGATCAAATGGAAAAAAAATAACAAAATCTGATCAAATGGTCAAAGGAAAAAATAAATACATGTTAGTCCTATGCATACCTTCCAACATTTTAATGGGAGTGTGGCCTGTTACTAATAACAATTTATACTACTAAAATTTACTTTAGAAGAAATACAATCTTACTTACAAGACTAATGTGGGCAGACTAGATGGGCCGAATGGTTCTTATCTGCCGTCACATTCTATGTTTCTATGTTTCTAATGTCTAGACACATTTATTACAGTTTAAAAACTGTGTGTTGTATTGTTGTGGAGCTATGTTATACACTCAGACACACAACAAATGTGGAGCTTCTAGAAGAAAGGGACACCAGGATAGAATTTTGGCCCAAAAATAGGGACTGTCTCTCCTAAATAGGGACATTTGAGGGTATGGTTTTTTTTTTGTCCATAAGATCCAATAAATTACTCTTTACTTGCTTAACACTGTGATGACTATGTGCTGCCTTTCCTAATCATTCTCCCTGGGAGTTGTGAGTCCCCGGTTTAGTTCCCCAGTGTCCCAGCATTTTTCCACTGCTAACTACATTCCTGTGTGACACAATAATATTTTATTGCCGTTTAGATTCAGTTCAGACTTTAGTGGATGAATTTGATCGATATTTGATTGCAAAATAGGTAACTGTGCAGAATTGTTGAGGGAATTGCAAACTTTAGGCCAAAATGGCTGGTTTGGAAAAATGCACCAGCTCAGTTTTCTTTCCAGAGCAGCTGATGTGGCCTACAATCAGCAAATCCTTTGTCAATCTTCAACAATTTCCGGTTTAGTCAATAAACCCCATTGACTTTTCCTCTGTAAAATCAATTGCTTTTATAAAGGAAAGGACATGGGAGGTCAGAAAAGCACAATGAATAATTAATGCTGAAATATATAATTACCTCCTAATGTTGTGCAAATTGACCACGGAAGAAAATACGATTTATGCTGTTGTTTTTAAATAGAAATTACTAAACCATCTTAAATGTTTGCTTTAAGGGGACTTTATTGGCACCCAGACTACTTGATCTCAATTAGGTGGTCTGGGTGCCATGTCAACTGAAAGAAAGGCAGCTACTATAGATGCTTCCACAGTTATAATTAAATTAAACGCAGTTATAGCTTATATAACTCTCATTGAGAACATTTGCTTGATTGGTGCAGAGAGGTGTATTGCCATACTTACACACAACTCTCCCAATGTTTTGGAAACATTGGATTGGCTGAGATCATCAAGGCTGATCATCTCAGCCAGGGAGGTGGAGCACAAGCACTGATAACAGTGTGCTGCAAGACGTAAGGTAAGTAAAACATACCGTTTATACCCCTGGAGGTGGACACCTACATATGTTTGTATACCTAACACTGTATTCCTTTAATTGCATGATTTTGCTATTACATGACGAAAAGTCATGATTTTATTAAAGACACGGAGGCGAGTATTGCATATCCCTTTCTTTACTGTCCACCAATAGCAGCAAAGGATATAAACAGAATGAAAAAACAATGAACATACAGTGACATAGGCCCCTCCCTGCACGTCCCAGTATAATAGGCAGCACTTCCCTTCCATTTCCCTCTTTCTGATGATGCAACACTATACACAGTGGTGTATCCTGGTTTTGTGCTGCCCTAGGCAGGACAAAACTCAGGCGCCCCCCTCCCCCCGCGCCACCCACACCCAACCCTTCCCGCGCCACCCTCCCAACCCTTCCCCCGCCCCACCTTCTAAATACACAAACACACAGTCAGACACACACAGTCAGACACAAACACACAGTCAGACACAAACACACACACACAGTCAGACACATACACACACACAGTCAGACACAAACACACACACACACACACACACAGTTAGACACATACACACACACACAGTCAGACACAAACACACAGTCAGACACAAACACACACATACACAGATACAACACACACACACACACAGTCACAAACACACACAGTCACACACAAACACACACAGTCACACACACACACAGTCACACACAAACACACAGTCACACACAAACACACACAGTCAGACACAAACACACACACAGTCAAACACACACACAGTCAGACACATACACAGACACAAACACAGTCAGACACAAACACACACAGTCAGACACAAACACACACACAGTCAGACACAAACACACACACACACAGTCAGACACACACACACAATCACTCACATTAACTTTTTTTTTTTTAATTTAACCCCCCCCCTCAACCTCCTTACCTTTGGGAGTGCTGGGGGGGGGGTTCCTCTTTCTCCCTGGTAGTCCAGTGGCTGCCGGTCGGGCTACTGGGCGGGCGGGTGGCTGGCGAGGGAGCACTTCCTCTGAGCTGACTGCTCAGCTCCCTCGCGCGCCGCAGAGTGAGGCTGGGAGCCGGAAGATGACGTCATATTCCGGCTCCCAGCCTCACTCTGCGGCGCGCGAGGGAACTGAGCAGACCGCTCACAGGAAGAGCTCCCTCGCCTGCAGCCAGCGCCGCCCGCCTGGCATGTCAGTTAGCCGCGAGGCTAACAAGGCATTTGCCCTGGGCATTTGGGGGTGGCGTTTTTTGCCGCCCCCTGAAAAATGCCGCCTAAGGCAAATGCCTTGTTTGCCTCGCGGCTAATACGCCCCTGACTATACACAGAGTCCAAAACAGGAACAGCAACATAGTCCAGAGATAAATGAAAACGGAAAAACTTCAACCCAAGAGGAGGATCATAACGTCAAATAACATGGAAGCACAACTTGCTGCCTGCCAACCAAACTGTATTTGCAGGGAGAGATCTTCACACGCTGAAGCCAGACATTCCACCGGAGTAGATTAGGCTGTGAAAACATAAAGAAACAGGAGCCCAAGGGTTAAACTGGTACGTGAGGCTGACATCCAGGCCAGACAGAGCAAGGCCCCACCAATATCTACAGAGAAGTAACCAGATAGACCCGAACTGACATAGTTACAAAGTCAAATCCCTTCCAACACAGATCCCACTTACCGTACCAACCAAAGCGATACGTGTCACCTATATATTGAAATAAACTGGGGGGGGAACAAACAAGTTATAACCTGCATTGTATAAAACGGGTGGGACAATACTCGCCTCTGTGTCTTTAATAAAATCATGACTTTTCGTCATGTAATAGCAAAATCATGCAATTTTATGACAAGACACGGAGGCTCATATTGCAAGTTTAAAGCTGATCGACTACTGCCGCGAACGTATGGGGAACCGGTCTGAAGTAGAATTCCCGAAAAACCGATTCCCGCGACCAGTCGACCATCTTCATGAGGTCCTCCAGGTGTGCGCCTGAAGCCATCATTGAAGATGCTGAGGCCCCCCTGATCGAATGTGCGCCGAAAATCGCAGTGTCAATACCGGCTTGAGAGAGTAGCCATTTAACCCATCGAGACAAAGTGGTGCTAGTTACGGGTTGAAACGGCGGATGGGTAGATAAAAATAGTTGGGGGGAGGATGCGGAACGGTGTAGCTTGGTGCGATCCTCATATGCGCGTAGGCAAGCCACCGGACACAGCGCCGGTGTAGTGGGGAAACTCGGATAGGATACTGACCTAATAGACGTTTTGGTGCGTCTGTTGATATTGAATGTCTCTCCATCTGGGGTGTACGATCTGGCAGTAAAGTCCAGTGCTCGGACATCCGAGACCCTCTTACAGGAGACAAGACAAAACAAACAGGCCAGTTTGGCTGAAAGTTGTCTTAGGGAGAGCGCGGAATTAGTGGGCCAAGAAGCGAGGAAGGATAACACCACCGATACATCCCAGGTCGCAGTATAGCGCAGTCTGGGTGGCCAAGAGAGGCAAGAACCTTTAAGGAGTCGGCACACCAAGGGGTGCTGGCCCACTGGGCAGCCATCGAAACCCTGATGTGTTGAGGAGATAGCTGATCGATATAGGTTGATGGTTCTGTATGCCTTACCTGTTTCAAAGAGGGAAGTCAGGAACTGTAGGACCGCAGTTACAGGGGCTGAAACGGGATCCATGTCCCGAGCCAGGCACCAACCAGCCCAAGCTCGCCAAGCTGACCCATATGCCCGTCTAGTGCCGGGGGCCCATGCCGCTGCCAGTAGGCATCTAGAAGTGTCCGAAACTCCCTGGACCTCCCAGGGTCCCCTGAAATCCACCACGCCAGCAGCGGGAGGGAGCCCTTTAACTGGAGAGGGTGGCAACACCCTATCGGATCCCAAAGAAGTTCCTGGTAGGGTGGCAACAGTCTGGGATGATCTATCGTCATCGTGAGAAGTTGAGGGAACCATGATTGTGTGTCCCAGAATGGGGTCACTAGGACCAGTTCGGCCTGATATCTGCAAGAGTGTGGAAGGGCGCGAGGGATCATGGAGAACAGGGGAAAGGCATATAGGAGGTCTCCGCTCCAAACCTGCCGGAAGGCGTCCACTGCCTCCGCCGCTGGATCCGGCCTCCAGCTGAAGAATCGAGGGAGCTGGGTGTTGAGCCGGGAGGCGAATAGGTCTATCGCAAAAGGTCCCCAAAGAGACGATATACTGGAGAACACGTTCGTGTCCAATTTCCAGTCGCTGGCATGCGATAGATATCGTGAGCCCCAGTCCGCCTGGACGTTGTGCAGTCCTGGCAGGTATTCCGCTTGAACCACCAGGTTCCGGTCTAAGCAAGTCCCAAAAGTCTTTCGCCAATCTGGCCAGGACCGCAGATTGAGTACCGCCCAAGTGGTTGACATACCTCACCGCTGATACGTTGTCCATGCGGAGGCGGATGCATGTATGGGCTCTGTCCCTCGCGAAGCTGCGGATCGCGAAGGAGCATGCCAAGAGTTCCAATGCGTTGATGTGGAGTCGGGATTCTGATTCCGACCAGCGACCCCCTGTCGCCACACCTGCGCAATGAGCCCCCCAGCCATGGAGGCTCGCATCTGAGTCGATGAGTCGTTCCAAGCAGACAGGTTGAGGATCCACCATCGCAATTCGTCCTTTGTCTCTTTGTCTAGAGATACCAGGTCCGCGTAGGATGCGCCAGCCCTCAGGTGAGCTATTTTTAAGTGTTGCATCGCACGGTAGTGGAGTGGACCTGGGAACACTGCCTGAATGGAGGCTGCTAGGAGGCCGATGAGACGCGCCAGTTGCCTCAAGGTGAGTTGCGGTCGTAAGAGAGCCCTGCGGAGCTCCTTGCATATTGAACGAGTCTTGGACCCTGGAAGGCTCAAAGTGGTCATCTCCATATCCACTAGGAATCCCAAGAATTCCATGCGAGTGGCGGGAGTCAGGCAGACTTTTCTTGGTTGATAATGAACCCCAGGCGGGAGAGCAGGTTCATTGCCAGCCGCAGGTGTGCCAGAAGTATATCGAGATCTTGGGCCATGAGCAGGATATCATCTAGGTATATGATTAGATGAATGCCTCGACTGCGTAGCCAGGCCATGGCTGGGCGCAACAGTTTTGTGAAGCACTGCTGATGATAGGCCAAAGGGTAGGCATGTGAATCGCCAAGTCCCTGTCCGCCAATGGAAACGCAGGAGATCTCGGGATGCTTCGGCTATAGGCACGGTGAGATATGCATCCTTGAGATCCAGCTTTACCAACCAGTCCCCCTGAAGGAGTAGATCTCTCAACAGATGGATACCCTCCATCTTGAAATGGCGGTACTTGACCATAGCATTGAGTGGGCGCAGATTTATGACTGGGCGCATTTGGCCGCCCTTCTTTTCCACTAGGAAAATATTGCTTCCAGGGGGGCCCGTTCTATCGCTCTCTTGGTGAGGAGTGAGGATAGTTCTTCGTCGATCAACCTGCGATTCCGGATGGAGAAGCAGATCGGTCGAGGAGGCGGGATAGTTACAGGGTTCCCCACAAGGTCTATGTGGAAATCTCGAATAGTGTTTAGTACCCAGCGGTCGGAGGTTAACTCTGACCAGGCTGGGAAAAAATGTTGGAGTCTGCCCCCTACATAAACATGTGAAGAAACATGAGGTATGAGTAAACTCACCATAGGGTCTTCTGGAGTCGGTGTTACCCCGGAAACCTCTGGATCGCCACGGGCGTCCGCGTGATGGGAAGAATGGGGAGCGGGCATTTGTCTCCTGGAAGTTGGAGCGGTGCTGAAAAGAGCCTCGTCCCGAGCCACGGGACTGAAAGTAGGACCAGCCTGGATCTGCCGGCCCTGGTAGAGACCC
>OW240914.1:174793222-174807471 GCA_933207985.1 Pelobates cultripes
GCTACAATGAAGGGAAGGGTCGCCTCTCATGATCCCAAAACTGTTCCCCCTAGAGCTAAGTGTTTAGCTCAATGAAGTGTGAGCAGCGCTGGACTGGGAATGAAAAGCAGCCCTGGAAATAAATTATATACCAGCCCCATAATACATCACGCCAGCACAGTGTGCAAATATGGAAGCGGGGAAAAAAAAATAAATTAAAACTGAAAACTATCACTCAAACGTGAAAGAAATTACTCATAGGGCTTCAAAATAAACAAAAGAGCAGATTTATTGTAAGCAGACGTGCATTTGCATATAATCAATATTTCAGTCCAACTACCTTAACATATTAAGACATGTTTGGTAATTGGACTGAAATTGGGAATGTATGCTACTGCACAGCAGTAAAAAAATTTTTATCTTGGGGCGGGGCCTGACTGCAGAGCGGGGAAGAAGCAACCTTTCACAGCTCCTACTATACCCAGAGATTAATAGTGATTTTCTATGCCCAAACTGCGCTAAATTGAAGAAAGAGGGTGACCATACGAGAGGGGACATCACCCTGCATAAAACGATACCACTCAAGCACCAATCTAAGCAAAACTCACCTGATGAACATATGGGGCCTACAAGCCTGGCGGACGCGGGAGAGACGGCCGCTCACCCGATGCCGCTGCTGCGACGACCCGCGCGCCTGCATCAGGGCCCTCGTTCCCCCCCCATGGACCTGTGGGGGTCATCCCGGTCTGTCACAGTGGAGAGCGCACTCACCATCGACGGAACACAGAGCATGTACCCGAAAGCTGGGAGACACGAGGCCCGCCCAAGATGGCCGATGGCCTCACGAAACGCGATGAGCAACTATCCGCCAGAGCCTGGGCAGAAGCCTTCCAGAGAAAATTCGATGACCTCTGCCAGCAATTCTGGGAACGCCTGGAGAACAGGCGACAGCCACCGGCACTGTCACCGGTTAACTCCCGGGTCAAACCACTAACAGCCAGAAAACCAGCTAAAGCTCTAGTCCAAACACGGAGAAAAACCGCGATGCAGCCAAAGAGGCCACAACCGGGCATAGCTACCAGGGTACCTGCCTACAACAACACTGCTAGCCCACCTAGGAAGCGAGCCACAAAGGGTGCAGCCCCTAAACATCACTCACGCCTGCGAAGAATGAGACGAATACACAAGCGACTAAACACAGCCTTACGCACAGGGGTCAAGTCCTGGGGAAAAAAGTGTGGGAACTCACCCAAGATTCCCGCTTCCCCCCCCGCCCCCCCACTTAAAAAAAAATAAAAAAAAATTACACTCCTATGCATATAGTGCAGTGCAGGGTGTGTATAATGAATGTAGTGTGTTTGTAGTGAATGCAGAGTATGAATAATAAATGTAGTGTGTTTGTAGTGAGTGCAGTGTGAATAATAATTGTAGTGTATTTGTAGTGAGTGCAGAGTGTGCATAACAAATGCAGTGTGTTTTTAGTGAGTGCAGAGTGTGTATAATGAATGTAGTGTATTTGTAGTGAGTGCAGTGTGTATAATAAATGTAGTGTGTTTGTAGTGAGTGCAGTGTGTATAGTGAATGCGTGTGTATAGTGAATGTAGTGTTTTGTAGTGAGTGCAGAGTGTGTATAATGAATGCAGAGTGTGTATAGTGAATGTAGTGTGTTTGTAGTGAGTGCAGAGTGTGTATAATGAATGTAGTGTGTTTGTAGTAAGTGCAAATTGTGTATAATGAATTTAGTGTGTTTGTAGTGAGTGCAGAGTGTGTACAATGAATGCAGTGTATGTAGTGTGTTTGTAGTGAATGTAGTGTGTAGTGAGTGTGTGTAGTGAGTGCAGAATGTGCATAATAAATGCAGAGTGTGTATAGTGAATGCAGAGGGTGTATAGTGAATGTAGTGTGTTTGTAGTGAGTGTATAGTGAATGTAGTGTAGTGTATAATGAATGCAGTGTGTGCATGTGCTGGATGATGTGTGTGTGCGCTGGATGACGTGTGTGTGAGTGCTGGATGATGTGTGTGGTGAGTGCTGGATGATGTGTGTGTGAGTGCTGGATGATGGGTGTGTGAGTGCTGGATGTGTGTGTGTGTGCTGGATGGTGTGTGTGTGTGGTGCTGGATGATGTGTGTGTGTGTGTGTGTGTGCGTGGATGTGTGTGTGAGTGCTGGATGATGTGTGTGTGTGTGCTGGATGATGTGTGTGTGCTGGATGATGTGTGTGTGTGTGTGAGTGCTGAATGATGTATGTGTGAGAGTGCTGGATGATGTGTGTGTGTGTGTGTGCTGGATGATGTGTGTGTGTGTGTGCTGGATGATGTGTGTGTGTGAGTGCTGAATGATGTGTGTGTGAGAGTGCTGGATGATGTGTGTGTGTGTGTGCTGGATGATGTGTGTGTGTGTGCTGGATGATGGGTGTGGGGGGAAGCATTTTTTTACTTTATGTATATTTTTTATTTTATTCCCCCCTCCCTGCTTCTTACCTTGTCAGGGAGGGGGGAGATCGCCTGGTGGTCCGGTGGAGGGAGCCAGCCGCTGCACCCAGGAGCCATCGCACGCTGTGTTCCCTCTCCAGCTCTAACTCTCGCGAGAGTTATAGCTGGAGAGGGAACACAGCGTGTGCTGGCCCCTCTGTGCAGGTAGCAGGGCCGGTCCTGCAGGACAGGTAACGGGAACGGCGTTCCTGCTTTGGAAAAAGTGCAGGAACGCCGTTCCCATGCGTTCCTGCAGGACTCGAGCCCTGCTTACACAGCCCCGCACAGGGGAAGGACCCGGCCCCAAGATGGTGGCGAGTCAGTGAGACAGTGGTCATGGCTCCAACAAGATCCCAGGGCAAGGGGAGTACCTCATCTGGACTGCACTGGGAGGCACACAAACACGCGCAGGACACTGAGGAGCAGCTGGGGAGACTCGCCAACGGAACCCACAGGCGCGTACCCGCTACTCCCAGACTAGGTGTCGGCTGACCCTCCAGAGACTGACCCATGCAACCACAACACCCGGACCGACAGCCAGGGAGACCCACCGCTCCAGCTGAGCATCCCATAACCCATTCAAGCGGACACTTTCAACGAACTCTAGATGCTCACTGGGAGTAAATATGTTGTTATAGCTCATGCCTGCACCTTTTATATACTACCAACAATGTGCAGCATGTATGTCCTAGGTTGGTAATAAGCCAGCTCACTTAAGCTAACTAGTTAAAATTCTATGACCCTGTTTTCTTTTTATTTATTTTTATGGGTGCATTTAAACCTCCAATCACTAGCATGTCATTTACAGTACTGGCACCCCAGGCTCCACTTTACTGGCCAAATAACTCAACTCAGATTTAACCCCTACCTCTACAGTTACATAGTTGGCTCTAGTTTTCTCCAATCGTGAATGCTCATACTGGGCTCCTGTTACTGAATTATCTGCCTTATACTGAGGGACCCGACATAACTAATTTGTCTTAAGATCTGGATCTGCACTAGCCTCTCATTATAACCTCAACCAGTATGTAGGTCAAGCCTATTTGTCGGACACCCTCTCAAGTTAATTTCCCATGCACTGTGTAATATAAATTTTTACTTTAAAAAGGTGCAGAGCTATTCACATGTACAGTATACTTAATGTATGAGCCAATATGTCCCGTATTGCAAACCCTAGCCTATAACCCAATGCAAATACAAAACGCATCTACCCATGCAGGGTACTTATTGTTGGTTTGAAGCTAATGTTTCTCTATTAAAGCAACATTTTCAGACCTAGCATAAATATCACGTTATAATCTAACTATAATGACAGGTTTATATAGATAGCGTTGTAAACCTGCATTATTTGTATTGTTACCAGAATAGCCAAGTTACAGGTCATGCAGCACTACAGGCTAGACGTACCATTAACGTTCATTTATTATTTTTGCAACTTGTTCTCTCAATGCCATGCTATAAACTTAAGCGTATATAATGTTGTCAAATAGATATCCAGCCTAGCATGTTTATTGCCAACTGTTGAAGTCTCATAGCCTGTCTTTTTCATGGTCTGAACAAAAAATGGTACTGTTTAAACTGCCAGACTTTGCAATGCAATGAAAATCTCGTTAATACTTCTTGTCTTATATAAACAAAATTTATGTTGCATTTTGAACCTATCTAAGCAACATAAACCTACCAAAAAAAAATGTGCAATATCTACTGTTTACCCCTATGTTTAAACTGTTCATAATGCGCTAGAGGAATGCCTTCGGGGTACCTCTTAAGAAATTGTTATAATCGTACGCACTACAAAAATAAAGATTTTAAATTTTTTTTTTTTTTAAATGTTATCTTGTTTTTTTAAGTAATAAGAGTGTATACTCTTTACTTTGGCTGACAAAATTTCAGTCACTGCCAATTCAATTCCCATAGAAAAGCATTGGGAGGCTATTGCGCACGTGTGGCAAAATGCTGCATTTCACCGCACCAATCAGCATCTATTCATAGAGATGCATTGCATCAATGCATCTCTATGGGGAGCGATCAGTACCTCCATGCAGAGTGTGCAGCACTGGACTAGGAAGCATCTCTAGTGGCGGTCTGCGTGGCTGTCACTAGAGATGTGCCTAGGCAGCACTGTAGACACTGTCTTTTCTCTGAAAAGGTAGCATGTACAGTGCTCAGCCTACAGGGACAGGCTATAGACACCAGAACCACTACATTAAACTGAAGTAGTTCTGGTGACTATAATGTCCCTTTAATATGACATCTTTCTCTCACCGGTCGAGTTACAGGGAGAGCAGGAGACACAAGTGAAGATACATTTTGTTTGTCTCTTTCTCCCCCAGGCCTGTTTCATGTGTAACTTAGCCCAAGCCCCATTTTCTCTTTCTCCCTTTCCCCGGCCCTTCTGTGAGACTCTTTCCCAGGCCCCAGCACCTCTATGTGTATCTTTTCCCACAGCTCCTCTGTGTTCATCTTCCTTAGCTCCTCTGTGTGTGTCTCCTGTTCCCCTTTCCCAACCCCTCAGTCTCTTTCTCCCCACACACCTCCGTGTGTCTTTTTACTCTCCAGCCCCTTTATCTGTCTCATTCCACCCTCTCCAGTCTTCCATGTGTCTCAGTAGCCCCCACATGTGTACCATTAGCCCCCAGGCCTGCATGTGTCCTATTAGCCCTCCCTCCATCCATATAGCCCCCCCAGCCCTCCATGTGTCCCACTAGCCCTTTCTCCCAGCCCTCCATGTGTTCCTATAGCACCCTCCGGGCCCTCCATGAGTCCCTATACCCCCTCCCAGCCCTGTATGTGTCTCATTAGCCCTCCCATGTATCCCATGAGCCCCCCTGTGTGTCCTATTAGCCCCCCAGCCCTCCATGTGTCCTAATAGGCCTACTCCCAGCCCCCATGTGTCCCACTAGCGATCCCTTCTAGACCCCATGTGTCCCTATACCCTCTCCCAGCCCTCCATGTGTCCTTATATTCCCCTCCCAGCCCTCCATGTGTCCCATTAGTTCCCCCCAGCTCTCCCTGTGTCCCATTAGATCCTCCCCCAGCTCTCCCTGTGTCCAGTTAGTTTATCCCCCAGCTCTCCCTATACTTTGCTGTAGCGTGGCCGAGCAGGCAGACATGGTGGAGGAGCTCCTGCTCACTGTACCCGGTCTGACAGGAAGCAGTCATGTGCTCTCTGTGAGCACTTCCTGTCAGACCGGATAGGGGAACAGGATCTCCTCTACTGCGGTCTGCCTGCTCGGCCACTCTACATTCTTTGACCAGCAGGAGGGGAGCGCATCCCCTCCTGCCGGTCACCCTGTAATTGCAGTGTGTGGCCCGCGGTATCCCGGTGGGTCAGTCTGGTTCTGAGTGTGAGTGTTCAATTGTTTTATAAGTACTATTTAATTATAGTATACGGTTATACACTTTTGTATATATGTCTATGTTTTAAAGGTACATGGTTCATTTGAGTTAAAAGACTTATTACACTGATCTAAAGGTACACTTTTCAGATACATTTGTGTCACATTTTATACATCTTTTTGACTGGTAATAAGCGGTATACTGTATTTTGTATTGTGGTTTATTGTTGGGGTGTGTATAGTTTAATAATAAATGCTGGTACATGTGATTATTTTTAAACAGTCAAATCTTATCTTATAAATTGAACTCATGAAACATGAAAGTGGACACGATAGTACCCTAAGCAACCTTGTTTGACCCAATATATTCACCATCTGTTGCTATGCTTGTATCGAGCATGTCTCTGAACTGCAGTTTTGTTGCGCCTATGCTCACAGGAATTTGCTGACACTTATTATTTAGTACAAAGAAAC
The DNA here is from genome assembly GCA_933207985.1 of Pelobates cultripes. Classification (NCBI taxonomy): domain Eukaryota; kingdom Metazoa; phylum Chordata; class Amphibia; order Anura; family Pelobatidae; genus Pelobates; species Pelobates cultripes. The sequence continues at coordinate 174,799,486 of OW240914.1, forward strand.
GTGTATATAGACAGCACGACATACAACAAAGGGCGCCAGACACCAATAATCTGTGCTAAACAATAGTGGATACAAAAGTATTTACCAAATGGAGATATGGACTGCTACTTCCAGTGTTTGAAGGATGGCTGTATTCTGCCATATGTCAAATATTCATACCAACCAAAGTAATCCCCCGGGAAGGCTCATTATCGGCAGGATTGATTCTTTAACTAGTAACATCTCTAAATATGTAGACTTCTTTCTAAAGAAATACACGTCTATGGCTCCCTCCTATGTAGAAGATTAAATACAAATTATAAAAGAAATGGAAGTCCGTCAATGGAAAAAAGGATATTTATAAATGGGTCACTATTGATGTCACTTCCTTGTATACAGCCATTGGTTATACAAAAGGAATTGAAGAGGTTAAAGTAATTCTAGAAAATGACCCAGGGATGCACAGTATGCAGATCCAATTTATTTTAGAGTATTACGTTTATTTTATCTAAGAACATTTTCTGTCGTGAAGGAGCATATTACCTACAGACATGTGGGACAGCTATTGGAACTGGTTGCTCCTAGTTATGCCAATACATTTGTGGCAAACTGGGAGTCCAGGAACATCTGGCAGAATAATCCTTTTGGAGCAAACCTGGTGCTATGGAAGAGATACATCGATGATGTAATAATTATCTGGGGCGGTGGTAGGGTCCTTTTGGAAGAATTCTTAGGATTTGTTAACTCCAATCAATATTGTTAAAATTTACAGCAGAAATAGATAAGGAATAACTTTGTTTTTTAGAGTTGACTTTCTTTGTCAATAATGGGAAAGTGTGCAATATAATTTATTTCAAACTGACAGATGGAAATGGTTTGATTGAGTATTTCAGCTGTCACCACATAAATCGGTTTAAGAATTCCTAAAGGTCAGCAGATGAGGGTTTTTAGAAATTGCAATGAGGAGGCAGATTTTAAGGAACAAACACAGGTTTTAAATAAAAAGCTTTTAAATAGACATTATTTATGAGCTCTTGGGATCTTATAAATAAAACTCAAATAGAAATTGAAAGCCAGAAATAGACAGGAATTGCTATAAGGTAAAAGTAGAGAAAGCAAGGTTTCTAATATGAATTTTGAAACACATTTTTAGCTAAATTTAATAAAGATAGTTTTTAACAAGCACTGGCCTATTTTAAGACAAAATACATTTTTAAAAGGAATTTTACCTGAAAAACCTAAAATAATATATAAAAAGACAAATGATTCTAGCACCTTGTCTTTTACCAAAATTAAAAGAGACTCCAAAAGGAAGCATTTTAAAAGATAAACCAAAATATTTTTTTCAAGTGTGCTAATTGCAGTACATGTAAACTTCAAACCACAAAACCGGCTGTTTTTAAAAGTTCTATCACAGGGGAAGGTTTTAAAATGAATCATCTTATTCATTGTCAAAGTAAAAATGCTGTTTACCTGTTTATAATGTAAATGTGGCATTAAATATATAGGAAGAACAATAAGAGAATTGCATGAAAGAATGTTAGAACATTTTAATGGTATAAATAAAAAGATCTTAAAACACAATGTCCACAGACACTGCACCAAATACAAGGATTTTAGTTTTGATTAATTCATTTGTATGGGGATAGATAAGGTAGTACCGAACTGGAGAGGGGAAACACTCTAAAAACCAAAAATAAATTTATAACAAGGTCTTAGTGCTGTTTTACTATTCCTATGATGCTTTACTTTCAACATAAAAGGATATGCATATATAGATTATTTTAAATTTTATTTTTGGATAAAGTATCTGGAATGGGCATTTTAGGTTAGGGAATGTTTAACATCTTACAGAATAATAGCTAATACAATCTTAACAATATTTTATGATGCTTATATAGCCTATATTTAGATACACCTCTACTGATTAATTTTTAAATGTGTTTTGGAGTTTGTTTGTTTTTATAGAGTTTTCAAAATGGTTCTTTAAACAGACATGATGAAATATTTTATGGAATAATATTGTTGGGTTTGTTGCACTTAATACATTGTTTCAATATAAAAATGTAATATTGTAATAATAATACATATAATACATAATCCTATATTAATGTTTTTATATACAATTGTTGTTTTGTGTACAGCTATATATGTATTTTAAGCACTACTTAGACCAAGACCTATAATACACTAAACAGTTACATGCAGATTGTAATTTGGGAATTTATTGTTCCCCTTTTTCTACATTTGTGTCCATAATAGTGAGCTTTTGGAATCATAAGTACAATGTAATAAAGCTGTTTTGCATTCCATGGTGGATTGTGTATGTGTGCGCATCCAACATGTGACATAATTGGGCGACATCATGAATACATGCAAACACCAACCAGTAAGGGCACAAAAGTACATATTTAAAGAAGTAGGCTGATGGGATACCACATCTCCTGAAAAAGTCCAGAAAATGGCAGGAGCTGGTTCCAGGGCTGAAGCAAAGTGTCTCTGCTACCAAGGAGGACTCAGATCTAGGACCAAGGCTGACTGACAAATCTATCCACAAACGAGACTATACATAGGACACGAGGTTAAGACTGGAAGAAAGGAGATTTAGTCTAAGGTAAAGTAAGAACAATAAGGATGTGGAATTCTCTACCTGAAGAAGGGGTTTTTATCAGAGTCTGTGCAGGTGTTTAAACAGTAACTCGATGCATACTTGCAAAAACATAATATTCAAGTATATAATTTTTAAATTGTGGAGTAATATCTTCTTGATCCAATGATGAATGTAACTGCTATTATGGGGTCAAGAAGGAATTTTTCAAATAAGCTTACAATCAGGAGGTGGTGTTTAAAAACACAATAGAAGGTGAGTGTGAGCAACACTAACCAAGTAACAAGGTGGAAAAGTAGCATAACTGGAAGTGAAACGAAGAATGGTCCCACTATTTAAGTTGAGAGAGTAATGACAGTTACCGTGGGAAACCACAGTCTTTTCCGAACAGGTAGGTTTTTAGTGACTTCTTAAAATAAATGAGAGAAATGGAGAGACTGATTGGGGGAGAAATCCTGTAAGCACAAGTTAGCAGTACGGGTACAAGCTGTAGATGGGGAAATGTCACCTCCAGAACGGAGTGGCTGAGATGGGATTCACCTATGAATTAAAGAAGAAATGTAGTGGAGAGTAAAGTTGTACAGAGTTTTGTACATAAGAGTAAATATTTTTAACTGAATCCTATAGGGCACAGAAAGCCAATGTAAAGGAGACACTGAAGGAATGTTGGGAGAGATAGTATGAGAACCACAAAAGGACATTATCACAAAGACCAAGGGTGTGAAGAGTTTGGAGAAAGAGAGCATGATCAACAGTGTCAAAGGCAGCAGAGAGGTCTAGAAGAATTAGTATGGAGTAGTAGACTTTGGATTTAGCTGCAATCAGATCATCAGTTACTTAATATATACAGAGAGATTAGCAGGTGTTTAGGCGCTTCAAGGTTATGTTGGGTGTGTATCACATATTATAGGTGTTTCCCCAATCACCTCAATGTATACAATAAAAAACTGGTAATGTAAAACACTACCAAATACATACAACACCTAGTGTAACAGATTAGAAGATAAAATGTACAGACATGTATACTTCTCAAAAGACATCTACTATGGGTAAGCAGAAGTACCACTCTTGGGATCTACACTAGATAAATATAACCACACAGTGTAATCTGTACATTTAAAGAAACTGAATAATGAGAAAAGTTTCACTCACAAGTGTAGAGCCATGCCAGGCTCTATATAAGCAGTCAGATCAATCTCAGCAGAATGGAGGGGCAAAAGCCAAATTGAAGAGGTTCGAGAAGTTAGTTTGAATTGAAAAAGCATGTCAGACGGCTACTGACAAGTCGTTACAGAAGGTTTGAGGAAAGGGAGTAGAGATATGAGATGATGGATGAGGAAGACGGGTCAAGACATGGCTTTATTTAAGATGGGTACAACAGTAGCATTTTTTTTTTTTTAGAAGAGTGGGAATGATGCTAAAAGAAACAGAGCAGTTAAATATATGCATTAAAGATGTCACAAGGCAAGGGTAGAGAGATGTGATAACTTAAAGGACCACTATAGTGCCAGGAAAACATACTCGTTTTCCTGGCACTATAGTGCCCTGAGGGTGTCCCCACCCTCAGGGCCACCCTCCCGCCGGGCTATAGGGTGAGGAAGGGGTTAAATTTACCTCTTTCTCCAGCGCCGGGTGGGGGACTTTCCTCCTCCTCTCCTCCTCCTCGGCTGAATACGCATGTGCGGCAGGAGCCGTGCGCGCATTCAGCCAGTCCATAGGAAAGCATTAACAATGCTTTCCTATGGAAACTGGCGTCTTCTCACTGTGAAAATCACAGTGAGAAGTGCGGAAGCGCCTCTAGCAGCTGTCAATGAGACAGCCACTAGAGGCTGAATTAACCCTATTATAATTATATTCTATGTTTAAAGAAAAAAGGGTTAACCCTAGCTGGACCAGGCATCCAGGCCACTTCATTAAGCTGAAGTGGTCTGGGTGCCTATAGTGGTCCTTTAACAGGGAATGGGATCAAGGTGATAAGTACTGGGGCAAGAGAAAGAAAGAAGCAGTCATCTCCTGTTCAGTAAACGGGTAGACCAGAAGGGTAGGAGAAGCACAGTCCAAGTCAGCTTGAGAGAAATAAAGAGGAGTGAAGGGAGAGAATTATTTTCTTAACTAATTGTGTCAAATAGTAAAAGTGAATTCAAAGTTATCATCTGTAAAGTTGGTACGTGGAGTGTCCACATGGGGGCAAAGTAGAGAGCTGAAGGTATCAAATAGATGGTTGGGATTGTGAGAGTATACACTAATGAGGGAGGAAATGTAATGATTATTTAGCAAGAATGAGGGCTGTGCTGTATGAGCATTGCATGAATTTGTAATGGAGACTTCCTCCACAGCGTTAATTGAATCCTAATTGGGGCAAACTGACACTAAACTAGTGAATATAGAGCTTGATCCTATATCATAGGGAAAACCTAGTTAACAATTAATGACTGGTGTTATCTGATATTTTTTAAAACAAATTTTAACTCTGGATTTAATGCCAGTTGAAATTCTATTTCATAAACACATTCAATGGGTTGGCAACTCAAGAAAATTTCTTATAAATGTGCTTTGGAGGCACATTTATCTGGCTTTTTTTTTTTTTAAACAAATAAATAAAAATGTACGGAGGGGCAAAATGATCCCCATATTGGTAGGAGGTCTGAAACTTCCCCTATTTCTCCACTTGCCATGCCTGCCACTGGCTGCTCACTTTGAGATAAGACTAGTTACTGGTGAACTATTGCCCAGTTGCTAGTAATTTACATGGGGAAGGGAGCTGGTACATTGGCATTGTGTCGGGGCTTCAATTTAAAACATGAGGGATAGACAGATTACTGTCTACCCTCCATTGCCCCCATGGTGGGGCTAAAGTTTTATTTTTATTTTGGCAATTTTCAAGCAGACTTTTTTTTTTGTCAAGAATAACAAAAAGGAAACATGGAAGTATACATATACATAGACAAGTATACATTTAAATAACCGAGCGAAAAATAAAAACAAGAGATACAAAACAGTATTAAACCAAAATCACATTACAAGGCATAGCAACACAGTATTCATGCCAAATCCAATCTTAGTAGAGATACTTAGATTGTCATCCACTTATGACCCAGAAAAAAAGGTGATGAAGGGGTTGCGGAAGGGAGAGTAGGGAAATGGGAGAAGGAGATGATAAGAGCACTAGTGACCCACACAGTCAAACAAAGGTCACAATGCCAGCCACCTGAAACCAGCTAAGTGGGAGGCCCCAAAATTTTCCTGCAGAAACCTCTGCAACTGTTTCGCAGCCATGATACCAAATCTCCAAATACTTAGCTGATCAGTCTCATAATGCAGCATTTCCTCCATAGTTGTAATTTATTCAACATACTCTAACCATTACTTAAAAGTCAGAGCAATGCACTACTTCCAGAGGTCAGGTACCAGGGATTTGCCCCTGTCAATAAATGCTTGGATAAGGACTTTTTTTTATTTTTTATAATTCTTTATTTTGTGTGTGCAAGATATAACAAACGAGCCGTGTTGGCTAAGGACTTTACTTTTTATATTTGAATATTGGTGAAATATCCTCAGCAACCTGGGTTAGGGTAGCATAAACCTATTTCAATAGGGTATATCAGTACTTTGCAATACCACTACATGTGGAGCATGATACTGTGAAGACATATATGCAGTCAAGAAACAAAAAACAGCATGCCATCTGCAATACCAACAACTTTGTGTTCCACTGTCTGTGTTGAAAACATCTTAATGTTGGGATTGGTACAAATAGCTTGTATGAAAGGCTCCAGACAAAGCATAAAAGTTGGTCCATGAGCACAGTGTGGACCCTTATCTGTGCCATTGGGCAAGTATATAATGTCTTGCGTAATGCTGAGTGCATAAAGTTCTATCACCCGGTCATATACATTCTCCACATCAGTAGAGAATGTAGTGATTGTGCAGTGGGGATTATTTTAGGTAATCTGATAGTATTATCTTTGCCTCTATACTGGGGACAAAGTCACTCTGATCTGAGCAAACTAGCAGCGGAAGCACAGGAGTAAGTTGTGAGGACAGCATTTTAGTGTACAGTTTACATGAGATTGGCCTATTGTCACGGGTGGCGGTCTGGAGACCGGGACACCTGTATGCCTGAAGATGGTAGGAGTCATAGAATGGAAATTAACAATCAGGGCCTGGTGCAGGGTAAAACACACACCGTGGTGTTAAGCACCAGGGTTTGTGCGACCACATACCAGGGCCCTGATGCAGCTTCTGCGGTTCCCAGGAGCTTGATACTATGCAGATATGAATCCAGTACTAGAATCAAGGCAAGACTAGAATAGGCACCAAAAAAGATAACAAGACTAGTCAAGAAGAACCCAGAATCAGAGCAGGACAGAAAGCAGAACCCAGAACATGTACATAAGACATAAGGGAAACAAGAACAGGACATGGACAGTACAGGACTGTACGTGAACTGGGAATACAAGACAAGAAATACAAGGCAAAACAAGAGGAGAAATAACCAAGTACTATATATGTAATAAGCATTGGTGATTTAGACATACATAATGGCCAAGATGTATGCAGCCCACCACTGCACCAAAGTACTCCAATTACGGGGGGTCCTAACTGCCTAGATATGCATGACTAAAAGTACAACAATAAAACACACTCTTAGGGACACTGAGCAATTTGGGGACACTAAGACACTAGGGACACAGAGAGACAAAGGAACACAGACACTGGGAGACATGGGGACACTGAGACACTTGGGAACACTGGGAGACAGTGTCTCCCTGCTGCCTTTCCCCCCATCCTTAACTTACCTGAGCTGAAGAGCTAGTGTCTGGACTCTCTGTGCTGTGTATCTGCTCCCCCACAGATCAGTGAGTAGAGAGAGGCAGGGATATGCTGCAACTTCCTATCCCTGCCTCTCCCCACACACAGTAACCTCTTCTGGCCGGTGCTGGTATTGCAGAGTAATCTCAGTTTATACTGAGAAAAATATCTGCATTTGTATTGCCGGTATTGCTGCAATACCAGCACAGCCAGGCAGCCTCAAATACCAATACCAATAAAATACCAGTCAGGAGGCAAACCTAAGAGTAGTGTGTAAATTGGCCTATTCCTTGGGCATGGGCATGGACCTGCAGCTTAATCAGCCCCTATGTTAATCCGCCTTGTACTTACCTGCAAAGAAAGGAGCAGAGGAATGAAACCACTGCTAGCAGGAACACACTGAAACAAAAAGGGATAAATGGCAAAGGAACGGGTGTGGAAACAAAAAACAAACAGTTAAAGAAATTCAAGAGACTGGCAATTCCTGGAACAGAATAAAGGAATGAACCCAGAAAACCCAGCATAAAGAAAACCAGACATATAACAGAGAACCAGAAAAACATAAACGGTCCAAGGCAACATTTAAG
>OW240914.1:174810837-174825536 GCA_933207985.1 Pelobates cultripes
CCGACTGCCAAGCCAGAAAGACGTGCCTAAGCTTAGCTCTGTGTCCACAAGCCTGGTTTTCCCTGATTTCTCAGCAAAATACTTTCCCTCTACTGCTCTAACACGGACTAGGCTCTCCTGAGTGCCCGAGCACTATAAATAAGTAATGGGAAGAGCGCCTGGATTGGGCCTTTGCCAGATTTTGGTCCAAACTGTGGCGTGCGACCCAAACCAGCACAACTCCCACACCTACCTCATGGAGAGGTGACAGAGGGCAGATGCCAGAGGTCTGCCACTGCTCTTGCAGCTCACCTGCTTAGGACCAAAGACCACAAGGGGTTTGCCCCAGAAGCGTCGGCCACACCACTGGAACACCACCTACCTGGCAGCGGCAGAACACCTGGGCCTTCCATCGTGCCCAATTTAGGAAAGACTAGGACTCACAGAGGACACAAGCCCATGGCACACGGATGCTGACCTTCACACTGGCCTGGGGCGGGAGGGAGTCATTTCCTCGCCACCGCTATGCCATCTTAGCCCAAAACTCTCCAAGCCCAGTGTGGGAATCGGCTGAACGTGAGTCTCAGGGGCTACACCTGCCAGATACGTCATATCTGCACCGCCTCATAGAGACATTATCTGATGCTGAATGTGCCGGGTCCCAGTGGCTTTCTAAGCTTGTGACATTTACCGTGCTATTGTCTTATACAGCTTGACTCAGTGACATTCCTAGCTTAACTTTGTGGCAGAAATGCTTCTGCCATGTGTTCCTGGAGGGGCCTGCTGGCTAGCCTCATGCCCAAAGACTATAGGCCCTGCAAAAAGCCTGTTAAAACACTGTGTTCATGCCATTTCTTCATGCTGTTCGGGAACCGAACAGAGGCACAAACTATGGACGACCCCGGAGCTTGTGAAACCCTATCATCACCTCAGAACGATTCTAACCGCAGTGTTCTAATTGTTCGTCTAGCGGCCATCTTGTTCGCATGAACGCAGGAAGCGGTGTTTGGTCGTCGAGTTTATGGAATTAAAATCAGACAATGAAACTCCCGAACACCGCTGGACTTCCATCATCCACTGTGTTCAGTTCTGTAGATCCTAGAACAGTGTTCCGTGGTAACGTTCGTTTGGATGAGGGGAACAAGCTCCCTGGTTCAAATATAGACTACGTTTGATAATTCTTTTATTTTTATGTTACCGAAGTTGACCAACCGCTAGCACTGATTTCACGGAACTGTTTTGGGCATAGGACCATGTGTGCGTTTGGTCAAATAATTGACTTTCATGAAAAATCTTGAACCGATCTGGGTGATTTTTGGTTATGTTGGTCACCCAGATCTGGGCTATCAGGGGATGTAATTGTGTGGGGTTCTATGTGTTTTGGGGGTACTTTTGGGATGTTTGTAAATTGTATGTTTTTTGTACCTGAGAGATAATTGAATTATATGTTTGCTTCTCAGATAATTATCTCTCAGGTACAAAGGATCCTGGGAGGGATTTCCATGTATTCTTGTATTAGAAACCCTGTGCATGGGCTTGTGCATAAAAGGCCATGTGTGGCCTCTAATAAACAGATGACTCCCAGGCCTTGGCTCATGTGTGGGGGGCACAGCTATACTGCTCTTTGGATTATTATATCTGCTATACTCTATTGGAGGAGAGGTCTTCCCACTGGGAGCTGGATCCAGGTGGTTGGTCCAGGGTGGGACGGTGGTGTGTTCTTCACTTTGGCTGAGAACATCAAACTTGATGATCCCAGCCAATCCAATGCTTTCCCATTGGAAAACATTAGGAGGTTATTGTGCGGTAAAAAGCTGCACGGCCAATCAGCGCCTCCATGGGGAGCGTTCAGCACCTTCATGCAGACCCAATCTAATACACTGCCCCCTCCCCCCATTCTAATACATTGCCCCCAAATCCAATACACTGAACACCCTCCCCACTCTAATACACTGCCTCCTCCCCCAATCTAATACACTGCCCCTTATTCTAATATACTGCCCCCTCTACCCAATCTAATACACTGCCACCTCCACCCAATCTAATGCACTGCCCCTTTTCTAATACACTGCTCCTTATTCTAATACACTGCCAGCTCCCATCACTCTTATTAAATACACTGTCCTCCCTCCCACAATTTAATACACTGCCCTTCCCCCAAGTTAACATACTGTCCCCTCCCACAACTCTAAAACACTGCATACGCCTCCCACCACTAGTACACTGCCCACTACCTCACCCAATATAATCCACCTCCCCCAAATTAATACAGTGCCCCCTCCCTCCCTCAAATTAATACACTGGCCCCCTCCCTCACCCAAATTAATACACTGCTCCCTCCCTCAAATTAATACACTGCTCCCTCTCCCCAGTTTAACACACTACGCTACCCTTCTTCTCATACCTTAAGATGAGCCGCCCATCCTAAAGTTCCAGCCCTGCTATGCTCAAGCAAGCCAGAAGCTCCTCTGGCACTGCAAGCAGGAAGGAAGGGGGAGTGTCTGGCCTGCTCTGCAGACAGACAGGCACTCTGCCCTCTTGTGGCTGTGAATGAGAAAACAAGGATCAGATAGGAAAGAGCCTTGCGGCTAGTTGCAGCCACAGGAAAAGGGACCCCAGGGCAGGCGGGCCGCAAGTTTGACATGTTTGTTCTACATATTACAATGTGTTCTTGTTATATGAAGGAATTTAAGGATCAATCATAACATAATGCTGTCAGTTGATTGCTGACAGAAGAGTCACAACTCAGTTACTCTGAACCTTCCTGGAAGTTTTCCATATTCTAAAACTCAATCTTTCCAAAACTGGACTTATAATCTTTCCTCCTTCAAATATTTTACCTCTAATTTATCTTCCTGCAAGTCAATGGAACATATATTACCCCCCACCACCATGCTTGCTGCCTTGGAGTTAGTACAGACACTAATATACAAAGCCATCACTAATTAAATCTATATATTTCCTCTTTCATTTATTTGTTTACAACTAAAAATGGTCAAAGACCCTGCTTATATTTACTTGTAAGGACCCTGATGACATCATCATCAGTAAAGCTTGTAAAAGATTTCCTCAGAATATAAAAGGAATGTCTGCATTGGAGTATAATGTGCACAGGTAGCAAGCACAGTTCAATAATATACTTCTAAAATATAGGTATTTGAAAAGTGCAAGTAATCTTCATCAGCTTCTGGAATTCTAACGTAATGCTAACAGTGACACGGCACAGTTCATTCACTCCTCCTCCCTGGCGCCAAAAAATAGTATGCAGTTGGGAGTTTTGTTTTTATTGTGAACATTTGTGGGATGCTATTATTGCTACTTACATGAATTGGTGAAACTTGACAATCCTATCAGTACTTGAAAGGCTCTCCCCATGCCTACATACCGGTTTAACCCCTTAAGGACACATGACATGTGTGACATGTCATGATTCCCTTTTATTCCAGAAGGTTGGTTCTTAAGGGGTTAAAGAGGTTCTCATAAATGTGAGTATATCATTTGTATACAGATATACTAGCTATTTATAAAGACATACTGTGCTATGTTATCATATGCCCTTCCCCTCTTAGTTTGCACATCATCAAGAGGGTAATTGTATTTTAAATGTGTTCTTTTATAACATAGCTTTTTATGTGGCGTTAACTTAAATAACAAGGATGTTCCATTCATGATCTAGATAACTATTATACTCTACTACCAAAACCTAAAACCTTCCTCCCACCTTCACTAAGTCCATGGCCAGCCTTAGGACGTTAGGCGCCATGTGCAAAAAATCTTCACAGCGCCCCCCCCCCAATTTCAGGCAGACAATGACACTTACAGGTACAGGCAGGCAGTCACACATACAGGTACAGGCAGTTACACACACACACACTCTCTCTGTCACACACACACATACACGGTTACAGGCTTGAACCAGCATCGCAAAGTTGTTGCTTGAATAAAATATATAGCTGAGATAATTCTTCATTGAAACCTGCACATTCTGACTGATAAATACCAAAAGTTACATGATATTTGACATGTTGCTTTTATTGCTAAGCAGAAAACACCTACTTTTCTTACATACATATTAAAATCAAAAAATAAGTAGTAACACACATTGTAAATCATAAAACTGATTTTTTTGTGAAACATTGAACAACATGAAGATACTATGTATTTAAATATATGACAACAAAAAATATAATTTATATTTTATACTTTACACCCTTGCACATTATTTCTTAACATATAAAGTGCCAACATTTCTGCAGTCCCCCACAATAGTATCAAGTATTTTCAGTAATTTATGCATATTTCAATCTGTCACTTACAAAATAGATTTTCTTTTTATTATTTAGCCCAAAAAAATTTTTTGGCATAATATTTTGTCAATTACTGTTATTTCTGTAACTTATATATTAATTTTAAAACACAAAAAAAATTATTTGAAAAGAATACCTTTCCCAATTAGACAACATTCACATGCTTCGCTGTTGTGATCTTTTCTGTCAAGGCATTATGTCTATTCCTCTTCACAAACTTTTGTTCTGTAGATCAGAAATTAAATTGAAGTCTCTGTATCTAAGTCTTTTATGCCACTGAACAATTCCTGGCTTATGCCGCTGAACATTAGCCTTTTCTATCCTGTCCTTTCTTAAGTATCTTTTCCTTGAGGGTCTTCAAGTATGGCAGCTAATTATTATTATGTTATTATTTATATATTAATAGCATGGGTTTCCAGTTTCTGGGAAAGGAAAATGGATTCAGCTAAATCAAGCTTCATCTAATAATCACTTACTTTTGATTCAGATTTTAAAAAAATCCACATATATTTGAACTGGTTCATATTTATCAGGGACTTTTACCAGGAACTCTCCCTTTACTTTCCTTGGGAATTGAATGCTGGCTGGCTATACATTTGAACAGAGTTTCTAGATTAAATTTGTTTTGTCTTAAATTTATCTTACACGTTTGCAATTCATATACTATCCTTACGTTTATGTAGTGTATGATTTTCTTTAAAAAAATATGTATTAAACAGAATTTTGTCAGGTCTCATTTCCTTCTATGTTTATTTCTGGTCCCTAGCTAAAACATCTCACTATTACGCCATCATATTAGTTTGCTCCTGTTCCTTGTGGGTCTGCAGTACGTCATCATGAACTTGATTAAGAGTAGTCTTCTGTACAGTTGGACTATGGCTGACACTAAATTCATTAATATTAAGACATAAAGACATAAGTTACCTTGAAATGGAATTATTTCCCAGGATTGTATTATTATAAGGGTTATTCACTAAAATTAAATGTGAATTTAAAATGTAAGGCCAAAGTAGTTAAACTAGAAGCTGACAAAGATCATTTTAAATTCACTTTAAAGTAACTTTGAATTCTCACTTTAGTGAATATCCCAGTCTGATTACGTATGCCCTATATTTGGCCAGTATGTTTTTGTGAATTCTGAAAAATAAAATTAAATGTAGAACTGTACACATCTATCATGGAACTGGGTACCTCCATCTTGGATCTCTGTCAATAATCATTATAAATGCTCCCCTCTTCTATCTTAGAATGTAGGCCTTGACTTAATAGGTTTTTCTGAATGATGCAATTCTGTTACAAAAAACTTTCCAAATGGTTTATCTACACAAATTCCTATAAACTTTAATGGTGATTTCTGTAGATAAACAATTTAGTTTTTCTAACAGTATTGAATCATTTAGAATGGTTGTTAAATTAGGCTTATAGTCAGTGGAAGAGAAGAACCAATGTTTTTGTTTTCCTCCTCATTTGCATTTGGTACCGTGGCCATGCCTCCACTAAACTGGATTATGATGTTGCGTGCAAAATCTTTGACACGCATGAAAACTGAAAATTTTTATCAGCTAATACATGTAATAGGTGATTTTCAATAGTGAGTGTATTTCAGAGAAGTGAGAGTTCTGCTTTAAACATTTGCGATTCCATGGCAGTGACCACGACTAGAAAGATTGAGGGAGTAGCATGTCTTTGTCAGATATTCTGAATGCTCACATGTATGGGTTTGTCCACTGTTTGGTGATAGGATCACATTATTTATGTCTGTCATGTAATCCAAAGTGTTGGATGCAACCGGGATTGTTGTATCCATGGACCATAAATCTGTAGCTAGACTTGAGATAAAAATCATTCTCTCTGTGTAAACTGCTCAAAACAGTGTTGCACCCCCAATGATGTTGAGACAGAAGACAGCTATACACATAAACCTAGTGAGATAAGCCCCTATCACTTCCCTCCTGCTTTCAGAGGCCTATTTAACTGGTGTCTACATCATATGAATAGTCCAGGAAAAGTACTCAACTGTCAGCAACTTGGAATCTGATTTGTACATAGCATAGTAAAGTAGAAAGTGTAGTCAGAAATCTGATTTCAAACGTAGAATTCACTGTGGTCAAAAACAAGTCTGACTAGAATTCACAATCGAATGAGGTTGCAGTTGAGGTAGCTGTAAAGTTCAGTCCCTGAGTGCCAAGAGAGGGAGGCATATTAGTGAAATGTAATAAATAGACTGCATCAGATCTACCACTGGGTACATACAAGCAAGTAATCTATATGGTATCCACAGTATGTGTGAAACAAAGCTCAAAATGTTTATCTATCCATGGAGATTGCAGTTATTCTCTAGTGTAAAGTGCTAAGTCCACATATTGATGCTGTATAAAATCATTCATATGATAGGCACTGTTACTATGTATTGTAATAAGAATGATGTATTCTTATATCATTACGTATTAAGAGCTCGAGGTACTTGCTTGGCACTAACCTATGAAATAAAACAATGTTCAATAAATAATGTAGACACAATGCACAGAATTCATTATTAAATAATACCTTCATTGCTGGTTGGTAGGATTACTAAATTAAAATCGTTTAAAAACATATATGTTATTAAAATCAACGTAAAACTATTTTATATTGTTTATATACAGCATACTGTAATACCCAATGCAACTGTTAAGTAAAACTTCTGCTTAAGTCAACATTATTAGAAATGAATAATACTCTGAGCGTATATATAATTGCAAAACAACATTTCATAAATATTTTCTGTAGAACAACAATACTCAATCACCCTTACAGCACATCAAAAAATATCTTCATTTAAATATTACTATCAATATGTATATAGTATTTGTCTTTTTGGTATACAACAGGAAAAAGGATGAAGCATGGAGGTAGAAAATAGATGTCTTGTGTGGTCGCATGTCCAAATTATTTCAGGATTCCAACAATGGTCATTAAAAGTTTTAATCTTAAAATTAAGAAGAGTTCACTGTCCCTTGATAGGGTATCCAAACCCCCTCTCCAATGTTGGTGTTGCATCCCTTTATTCCTTTAAAAATGAAATAGAAAATAAAAAGTTTTAGGTATAAGAAACTAGAGATAAAATGTTTACCTTATTGTTCTATATACCATGTTTTAGACCTTTAAGAGCAGGTAATTATACTCATAGTCAGCATACACAGCATAGGATCATCAAATGCACTCGAGGCCAACCAGTGAGCTCTTTGGTGCATTATAATTAATAAGTTTGTCCACTAGTGTCATGGTACCTGTGGATGTTTCTCCTACGCCATGCAACACAATGCTGTAACTTGCATCAATTTGGTTTCAGGCATGACATTGCTTGCTACGCTACACTCACGCATCATTTATTGCTGCATGACTATTCTGACACACGGTCTGTTGCATCATGTTTCGGCATTGCAAATTTGACCTTGATCAATGCATTGTAGCCTTGGCCTATTTTACAACAACAACTAGTGACCTTTCCCAGCTTCAAACTATCCACAGAATTTTGAGAATGCATCTGAGGTTTGAACATCATCTATTACTGGTTTCAGTTGTGCTACCTCTCAGAGGGGGTTGTACATGATTCATATATTAATCTTAAACACCATAGTCACCAGAACAACTACAGCATAATGTAATGCTTCTGGTGTCTATAGCCTGATCCTGTTGGTTTTTCAATGTAAACACTCATAGGAAAGCATTGGGTTGGATGAGATCATCAACATTGATGATCTCAGCCACAGAGGCAGAGTCAGGCAATGGTCCGCCACGCAAGACTGGTACAGTGTGGGGAAAAGTTGAGTAAAGTCATGTTTGTATTCCTGAAACTATAGTGTTCATTGAATGGTTTAACACTTGTACTTTTACATTTTTAAGTTAAACATATGTGAAGGGAAATGTGTCTCTGAGAAATCTGAAACATAAAAAAATGGCAAAAGTTACTTGCTAATAATGCTATTTATTGAAAATAGTGTTTTTATACTGTTTAACTTTATTATTCTGTAACCAGATTGTGAGTCATTTTTATTTATTATTAATTGGCAAACACTTGGTAGTAGTCATGTCTCGTAGCAGTTTACCTTTGAAATAATTTTAACAAGTCTCTAATTTTCTCTTATAAGATGCAGCCAGTAATTTTAAACACTTTTTTTGTGTCTTCTATTGGTCACAAACAGCAGCAACATAAATTTAGTTTCAAGGGGGGGTTGTTCACACAGGCTTTTTATAGGTATAAATGTTAGCATGAACTTCCTGTCCGTATATCTGTCCATCCATCCACCTATCCGTTCATCTAATTATTATTCCTAGCGTATTACCACATCCAGCAGATTATGGCCAGTGCTGAGTCCTCTCTGGTCCTCTATATGCAGCACAGCATCGTGAATAGTTAGAAAACAGATGTCTGGTTTGATAATATCATCAAAAAATGCACAGTCTTCCAATTTTTCATAAACATTATCTGAAAAAAATGAAATGGTTACTATTCAATATGTATTCTACTTATACAACAACAAAATAAATACAATATAACCCCTTCCCTTCCAACTCAATGCACACATGTACTAATTTTTTTTTTATACATGAGTTCAAGAGGCTTATAATGTACAAAGCTGCATTCAAGCAGCCAGGCAAAGAGCAGTGGGGAGAATGAGCTCCATGCTGCAATACACTATGCAGTACTCTTGTTTTGGCAGACCACTGCACATATTGTAGTACCTACATACAAACATTATATTTTGAAGGCATCATGGGGAGAAATGAAACAGCTTGTCGTAGTGAAGGAATTAAATGACCACTATAGGCACCCAGACCACTTCAGCTTAATGAAGTGGTCTGGGCGCCAGGACCATTTAGGATTAACCCTGCCTGCTGTAAACACACCAGTTTCAGAGAAACTGCTATGTTTACATATGGGTTAATCCAGCCTCTAGTGGCTGTCTCATTGACAGCCGCTAGAGGCGCTTCCTCTCTTCTCACTGTGATTTTCACAGTGAGAAGACGCCAGCGTCCATAGGAAAGCATTGAGAATGGTAAGGGATTAACCCCTTCCTCACCCTAGAGCCCGGCGGGAGGGGGGCCCAGAGGGTGAGGGGGACCCAAGGACCCTATAGAGCCAGGAAAATTAGTATGTTTTCCTAGCACTATAGTGGTCCTTTAAACAGCTTCTGTCAGGTGGAGAGAAAGCATTCATATGCATTCCTGTTTGTCTCCTGCTATATTCTCAAATATTGCCCTGTTTGTGCCTGTCATATTAAAGGAACACTATAGTCAGGGCCGGTGCAAGGATTTCTGCCACCCTAAGCAAAGATCCATTTTGCGGCTCCCTTATGAAAGCAAATACAATCTCATAGAGGTTTATTCACTAAACTCTGAACTGCAGTGAGTTGAAAACCAAATTGCAAAGTTGAAGCAAAAACAGATGAACTGTGACTGTAGACGGATTGGAGAATCATTCAAGTTTAACAGCTATTTTGGCCTACATTTTGCCATATGGCTTTCAGTTAGTTCTGCCTAATACACACATACTGCCTAATACCTACATCCATACACACATATACCTAATACAGCATCTGTAAACACACACTGTCGAATACATGCATCCACACACAAAAATCGCCCAATGCCTACATCCATACACACATACTGCCTAATACCTGCATCCATACACACATACTACTTAATGGGTACATCCATACACACATACTGCCTCATACATGCATCCATACACACATACTACTTAATGGGTACATCCATACACACATACTGCCTCATACATGCATCCATACACACATACTGCCTCATACATGCATCCATACACACATACTGCATAATACCTACATCCATACACACACTGCTTAATACAGAATCCATACACACATACTGCCTAATACAGCATCCATACACGCATACTGCGCAATACCTGCATCCATACACACATACAGCTAATACATCCATCCATCCATACACACATACTGCCTAGTACCTATATCCACACACACACACACTGCTTAATGCATACATCCATACTGCTTAATACAGCATCCATACACACATACTGCCTAATACATGCATCCATACACACATACTGATTAATACAGCATCCATACACACATACTGCCTAATACATACATCCATACACGCATACTGTGCAATACCCGCATCCATACACACATACTGCTAATACCTACATCCATACACACATACTGCCTAATACATCCATCCATCCACGCATACTGCGCAATACCTGCATCCATATATACATACTGCTAATACCTACATCCATACACACATACTGCCTCATGCATACATCCATACATACATACATACTGCCTAATACATATATCCATACACACATACTGCCCAATACCTACATCCATACACACATACTGTCTAATACAGCATCCATACACATATACTTCCTAATACATGCATCCATACACACATACTGCCTAATACCTATATCCATGCACACTCACTGTCTAATGCATAAATCCTTACACACATACTGTTTAATACATGCATCTATGCACACACACTGTCTAATACATGCATCCATACACACATACTACTTAATGGGTACATCCATACACACATACTGCCTCATACATGCATCCATACACACATACTGCATAATACCTACATCCATACACACATACTGCCTAATACATACATCCATACATGCATACTGCGCAATACCTGCATCCATACACACATACAGCGAATACATACATCCATACACACATACTGCCTAGTACCTATATCCACACACACACACACTGCTTAATGCATACATCCATACTGCTTAATACAGCATCCATACACATACTGCCTAATACATGCATCCATACACACATACTGCCTAATACATACATCCATACACGCATACTGTGCAATACCTGCATCCATACACACATACTGCTAATACCTACATCCATACACACATACTGCCTAATACATCCATCCATCCACGCATACTGCCCAATACCTGCATCCATATATACATACTGCTAATACCTACATCCATACACACATACCGCCTCATGCATGCATCCATATACACATATTGTCTAATACATACATCCATACACACATACTTTCTAATACATGCATCCATACACACATACTGTCTAA
This sequence comes from Pelobates cultripes, assembly GCA_933207985.1. Classification (NCBI taxonomy): domain Eukaryota; kingdom Metazoa; phylum Chordata; class Amphibia; order Anura; family Pelobatidae; genus Pelobates; species Pelobates cultripes. Next base: position 174,822,264 of record OW240914.1, read on the forward strand.
TACATGCATACATACACACATACTGTCTAATACATGCATCTATACACACATACTGTCTAATGCTTACATCCACACACACACATACTGCCTAATACATACATCCATACACACATACTGCCTAATACCTACATCCATACACACATACTGTCTAATACAGCATCCATACACACATACTGCCTAATACCTATATCCATACACACTCACTGACTAATGCATACATCCTTACACACATACTGTCTAATACATGCGTCTATGCACATACACTGTCTAATACATGCATCCATACACACATATTGTCTAATACATACATCCATACACACATACTGTCTAATACATACATCCATACACACATACTGTCTAATACATACATGCATACACACATACTGTCTAATGCTTACATCCACACACACACATACTGCCTAATACATACATGCATACACACATACTGTCTAATACATGCATCTATACACACATACTTTCTAATGCTTACATCCACACACACACATACTGCCTAATACATACATGCATACACACATACTGCCTAATACATGCATCTATACACACATACTGTCTAATACATTCTTTCATACACACACGCTGCCTAATACCTACATCCATACACACATACTGCCTAATACCTACATCCATACACACACACTGCCTAAGACATGCATTGTACATTGAATATTGTGTATTCAATGCATTTGGTGAATTTAATTTATAATAAGACTAGCATAGACGAGCACACACTGACAGAAACTTACACATACTGACAGACACAGTCACTGACAGACACACACTGACAGACACACACACTCACTGACAGACACACACTCACTTACAGACACAAACACTCACAGACACACACTCACTGACAGACAGACATACACTCACTCACTGACACACAGACATACACATACTCACTGACACATATACTCGCTGACAGACACTCACGGACAGACATACTCACTGACAGACAAACACACACTCACACATGACAGACACTCACTGACATGCATACACTCACTCACTGACAGTCAAACACTCACACACTCATGGACACACACTCTCACACAATTTTTTATTTTTTTTGAGGCCCATCCAGTCTACCTCTCTGGGGTTCAGTGTGGGGCAGCTTCTCACTCCTCAAGCACGCTGTTTAGTATGCCAGGGCCGGAATGACGTCATATTCTGGCTCCCGGCATCCCAGATGGCGCGCGAGGGAGGAGTGGGAAGCTGCAAGAACAGCCTTTCTTCGCTGCCCACACTAGCCCCACCCAGCTTTGCCTCCTTGGTCATCAAATTTGATGATCTTATCCAATCCAATGCTTTCCCCTAGGAAAGCATTGGAAGGACATTGCGCATGTGCTGCAACTGCTGTGTGGATACGCTGCACATCAGTGCTGCATAATGTGCAGCATAAACCCAGGAAGCACATCTAGTTGTCATCTGAGTGACTCTTATTAGAGGTGTTCCTCGGCAACGATGTAAACACTGCCTTTTCTTTGAAAAGGCAGTATTTACATTTACTGACTATGGAACCACTACATTAATCTGTTTTGTTATAAAACCCTTCAATGGATCTGCTCCAGCAATGTGAGATTTGTTGGCTTTATAAAAAGAGGTAACAAATATAAATTTACCATCACATCCTGCGATATACACATCTACATCAATCCTATGGAATTGTTTGTATATCTGAAACAGAAGAGCAGTGATTTAAAGGCATTTTTTTTCACAGAGATTGGCATCTGAAAAATATGTGTAATATTACCATAACACCATCCATTTAGAAAGTAAAAACAAAAAATATTTTCATATAGAATTACTTAAAGGCATAATGCAGACAATATGTGACTGTCGCTTTCTTTATTGTAAGGATTTGTATTCTCAATCAGTTGTGCTAACCCTCCATTGAGAATATATTTTAAAACCCTTACCTAAATGTTATGAAGGGATTTACAGCTGCAGCACTTTTATTTAAATTATTGCAGTTATTAGCAGTAAAATGCAGTAAGACGTACAATATCCTATAAAGGAGCATTTAATAATAATAATAATACTAGTAACAACAAAGTATTTAACGAGGAAAGGTACAGTCAGATTACTCTGGTTTCCAAGTATGTCCTGTGGATATTACATTTGCCCAACATCCAGGGGTTGTTACTATTTTTGTTGTTATGATGCTTGGAGTGTCCCAACCATCCCAATTTCAGTGAACATTCATGATTTCTGGGTCCAGGAAATGGTCACCGACAAGCATAGTGCAAGTACATCACAAGACACGCTGACGCTACGGTGAGGGCTCTATAGTGAGGGCAGACAGCACAGAAATAGTGCTTTTTGCATGGCATGTTCTCAGTGGGCAAGTCTGAATGGTGGATTGCATTCATACCGGCTGACCTGCCAGTAATTCAGGGAGACAAACCTGGCTTTGGGAAACTTTGGAAATGCAAAGTAGGTATATTGCAATGTAAAGAGTAAACAAAAACATATCCATCATTCTATATTTAAGGAACCACATATTTTGTAGAATAGTACATAATCTATTGGCATATTAAAGGGACACTATAGTCACCAGAACAACTACAGCTTATTGAATTTGTTCTGGTGAATAGAACCATTACCTTCAGGCTTTTCGCTGTAAACACGGTCTTTTCAGAGAAAATGCAGTGTTTACATTACAGCCTAGTGATAACTTCACTGGCCACTCCTTAGATGGCTGTTAGAGATCCTAAAATGCATCCAAACATTCAGTATGTCCTGCAGACACTGAACTTTCCTCATAGAGATTCATTGATTCAATTCATCTCTATGAGGAGATGCTGATTGGCCAGGGCTGTGTTTGAATCATGCTGGCTCTGCCCCTGATCTGCCTCCTTGTCAGTCTCAGCCAATCCTATGGAGAAGCACTGTGATTGGATCAGGCTACCACTTCTGATGATGTCAGCAGACTGCTTTTTTTTTTTTTAGGCAAACAGCATGCAGATCTACAGCTTCTGGCTTGAATACATGAAGATGTTGCGATATTTATGGAGGCATGAAGGGCCCAGGGGGGCTAGATGGTGTTTTTAACACTATAGGGTCAGGAATACATGTTGGTGTTCCTGACCCTATAGTGATCCTTTAACAAATGTGGATTAAGCATAAGCAACACACGGTCTTAACAAATCGCATAGCTCATTTTGTCTGAAAGTTATTTAATGTGTTTCTTTTATCCTGTCTGTCTTTCTATAAGGATGCCTCTTTCATTCACTTTCTGAGACTAGCTTG
>OW240914.1:174825636-174837324 GCA_933207985.1 Pelobates cultripes
TTTGAGGCTTTTGTTCTTTAGTTATGATATGGGCAAATGCAAATATTACAAGTGTTAGAAGGAAAAGTTGCATTTCTTAAACTGTATGGAACATATTGTTTTTCATACAATGTTTCTTTAATAAATGACCGCTTACCCATATACAGTTAATATAGTGTTCAAACTTTAGGACACCATCCGTCCCAGGTTAGTGTAATTCCCCAAGTCAGGGAATTTTCCATGTCATGTGCACCCTTATGGATAAGATGTTCCCATGTGAAATGACCATGTTATAGCCTTGTATTTTTGCCAAGTTAAGATTGGTTCTAAAATTACCTAATTGAACATCTAAGGTATAAAAATGTGTACACAGAGGAGAGATTTTGGAGACAGAGATGCTGCTCCATTTTATCATGACTGAGAGAGGTTGACATGTTCAGGAGGGTATTTTATTCTATTTTACTGATATTGCAAGCATATACTTTACTTATAAACTCTGCTTTACATTATTGTAATGGATTTAATGTCTATATTTATATTTTTATGTAATAAAATATGTTAAAAGATAAAACTTTATTGCTTCCAAGACAATCACTATTTTATATTGTATTCTCAATTATTTATATATATTAAAAAGAGGAACTCTTAATAACTATATAATATAATGCTAAGATATCTGCATGGTTAGCCCTGCTAAATGCTATGCTTTGAGAGGTTATAGTGGTAAATAGGGGAACTGGCTGCGATTACAGTTATATATTAGAATTTTAAGCAGCATAAACCTAAATAAAATGTAAGTCTGATGTGTTTCATCCAAGAAAAAAAAAAGAGAAATACCTATCCATCTATCTATCTATCTATCCATCTATCTATATTTATTATATAAGGCACATTCTACAGATAGAAGATTTACATATTTATGTAAAAAAAATAAAAATTGTATGATACTGATATTAGAGTAGCTATAAAGCAATATAAATATCTCAATAATCCTCTCACATCCACAGTTGTTGAGATCTGTTTTCTAACTTCCATTGTTCCTATTTTCAGCCACTGCAGGGTGTTACTATTAACCAACATAGGTTTCAATTTTATAACCTTTCCAAATTATTTATCTACATAAGTCATCATTAAAGTCATAATTTATTACACGAAATACTCTGAATATTTTCACAATTATGTATATAATTGAAAGTGTACATGAATTGTGAGGCTAAAAAAAGTTCTTAAAATAAATATATTTATTTGTCCTGATTTATATCACACATAATAGTAGTAATAATAATAATAACAAAGTATTTAACCAGAAAAGGTACATTCAGATTACTCTGCTTTTCAAGAATGTCCTGGGGATGTTACCTTAACCCAACATCCAGGGGTTCTTACTATCTAGGATTTCAACCTGTTTGGTAGTTACAGATCACAAAATAACAGTTCAAAATTTTAAGAATTTAGTATCATTAACAGCAATTACAGAAACCAAAATTGACACAAACAAATATATTTTTAGAAAGTAGATTCTTCAGCACCACAACGCTCTTACGGCCATAATGCTGCCAAAACACATGGGGAGATGTAGTCCACATCTGGAGTGCTGAATATTGCTTAACCCTGATCTACACTGACCAGCCACAACATTAAAATCACTGGCAGGTGAAGTAAATAGCATTGATATAGAAACATAGAATGTGACGGCAGATAAGAACAGTTTGGCCCATCCAGACTGCCCAATTTTCTAAATACTTTCATTAGTCCCTGGACTTATCTTATAGTTAGGAGAGCCTTATGCCTATCCCATGCATGCTTAAACTCCCTCATTGTGTTAACCTCTACCACTTCATCTGGAAGGCTATTGCATGCGTCCACTACTCTCCTGAAATTATTTTTAAACCTTTGCCTCTCTAATTTTAGTCACACGGATGAGAAGTATTATAACAATATAGACATAATCTTCTATTTATCCTGTTGGATCATTTACTCACAATCTTATCTATTTTGTTCAAGGTTTCCTGTCCTTCTCAGTATCGCTTAATTTCGCTATTATATCACATACATATTTTTTTTAGCCAGTGGGAACATATATTGCTTTTTTTTCTAGCTCCTTTATCTTGCTATCCTAAACCTGCTTCCATCTTTAATTGTGAATATAATTTTTATTTGTATTGGTTAGTCAAGATTCGAAGACTCGCAGGTCTCCAAGGTGAGTTATCAAAGGATATGAAGGCATTTGGAATATATCAAAAACAGTAACTTTTAGTCGGGCTCGCAGGCCCACAATGTTGACGGACTTGCAAGTCCCTTTTAACTTATTTTACGAGCATTTCTCTATTACAGTTCATTACATTTATTGCAGTTGTAATTTGTGTGTGGGTTATACAGAGGCTCGTCGGCCTTTTGTCCGACTTACTGGTCGGGGTGACCCGACTCCCTGTGGGTTTGACGTTCAATTCTCATGTGTGCCCTCTCATTGACTTGTGTATCTACTTAGATTGGGTTTATTATCTCTTGGCTTTCCTCTGGAGGGTGGAAGGGAAAGTTAGGGTTGGGGTAGGAAGGGGTGTGAGGGTAGTCAGTCGTCGCCTGTCGTAAGGTGTATGTTCCCTAAGTCCTCCCAGTCTGTAGTGTGGCGGTTGGCGATTCTAGTTCCCTTTGGAATCCTTCTTTCGCCGTCTCTAGGATCCAATGTGTCCATATGTCCATGTAGGTTGTCGGGGAAGTGTTAGTCGTCAGGGTCAGTTCCTCTATTGTCCTCAGTTCCTCCATTTGGCTAAACCAGGTCTTAAGTGGAGGTGTTATGGCCTGTTTCCAGTATTGGGGGAGCACTCGTTTGGCTACATTGAGTATTCGAATAGTCATAGATTTTTTGTATTTGGAGTGAGGGGTAGAAGTGTGATGTAGGAGCATTGCTGCTAGTTCCAGGGGGGGTGGTTTGTCCGTGAATTTCTCTAGCATTTTGTGGATGTTTTGCCAGTATGGTTTGATCTTTGCGCATTCCCACCATATGTGTGTGATACTGCCCTCCTCTTGTTGGCATCGCCAGCATAGGCCTGGTTGGTCTGGGTCTATCTGGTGTAGGAAGTGAGGTGTCCTGTACCATTGTGTCAGAAGTTTGTAGGCTGTCTCTTGTGTTTTGCTGTGCGTGGAACAGTGGTGTGTGAGGTAACATATGGACTCCCATTCCTTATTTGTCAGCGTGTATCTGAGGGCATCCTCCCATTTCCTCATAAATAGGGGTGTCTCGGTCGGGATGTCCGTTTGTAGCATGGTGTAAAGGAAAGATACTCCATGTGGGAGCGGGTCTGGGTGCATACAGACCACTTCCAGTGTGGTATGTTGTCTAGTGAGCGCTGAGCCCTGTGGTAGGGTATGGACGAAGTTGGTTAGCTGGGTGTATCTGAAGTGCTGCATGAAGGTCGGGTGCGTCGCTATCGTCATGTCTGTCAGTTTTTTACATTTCTCTCCCTGCAGGACATGGTGTAGGCGTGGGTGTGGGTCTGGGAGGATGTCTCTAAAGGCTCTTGGGTCTAGTCCCGGGGGGAAGTCGACGTTGTGCGTCAGAGGAAGAAGGGGGGAGGGGTATGGTGACATGGTCCCCTTCCTCGCTATCTTCCTCCATACTTTCATGGTGTGTTTTGTGTATATGGACATTTCGCCCCATTTTGTCGGTTCACGCCCCCAGGGTAGTCCCGAGAGTGGTCTGCCTGCTTCCGCCTCTTCTACCGTCTTCCAGAGTTTGTGCACGCCGTCTTTTGACCACTCCACAATTCTCTGGAGGTGTGTGGCCACATAATATAGGTGGAGGTCTGGGAGGGCTAACCCTCCTTTATCCTTAGGTCGTGTCAGGGTAGCGAATTTCACTCTAGGTTTCGTCCGTTCCATACGTATCTGGTCATTTCTGTTCTAAGGGTACTGAAAAAGGGGCCCGGGATCTCAATGGGGATGGCCTGGAGGAGGTATAGGAGGCGTGGGAGGAAGTTCATTTTTATTACTTGGACTCTCCCTAGCCATGAGATGTGGGGGTACGACCATTCTCGCATGTCTTTTTGGAACGTCTGGAGTGTGTCTGTGAAATTTTCCCTGAACATGTCCTCACTTCGATTGGTCAGCCAGACTCCTAAATATCTAATTTTATGTTCGGCCCATTGGAAGGGGAAGCTTTGTCGGAGGGGGTTCGCCCGTGCAGTAGGGACGCTTACGTTAAGGATATAGGATTTGCCGTAGTTAATTTTCAAATTGGAGATTACCCCATATAGCTGTAGTTCCCTCTGTATGTTTGGGAGGGAAATTTCAGGGTTCGTTACCAGGAAGAGTAGGTCGTCTGCGTACGCAGCTACCTTGTGTTGCGTGTTGCCTGTTGTCAGTCCGGTTATGTCTGGGTTGTGTCGGATGTGTGTGAGGAATGGTTCCAGGGCAAGGACGAACAGAAGTGGGGAGAGGGGGCAGCCTTGTCTCGTGCCGTTATGTATTGTGAAGGCATCAGTTAACGCCCCGTTGACCAGCACCTGGGCCGTGGGTTCTCGGTACAATGCCTCTATCCAGCGTCGCATTTGTGGCCCTAGTCCCGCATGGGCGAGTGTTTCAAAAAGATATGTCCAGCCGACCCTATCGAAGGCCTTCTCTGCGTCAGTTGACAGCAGGATAAGGCCCCCTTTCGTGCCTCCTGTCCCGTGCATGAGGGTAAGTGCCCTGATGGTGTTGTCTCGGGCTTCTCGGCCTGTCACGAATCCCACCTGGTCTGGGTGGATCAGTGATGGGATGTCTTGCGTGAGTCGGGTCGCCAGGATTTTGGCCAGTAGTTTAATGTCGCTATTTATAAGTGAGATCGGTCTATAGTTTCCGCATCGTTCTCTGTCTTTGCCGTCTTTGGGGACAATAGTAATGTGGGCTGTTTGTCTGGGGAAATGGTTCCCATCTCGTATCGAATTGAACGCTTCTATCATGAGTGGATATAAGTCTACAGCGTATGTCTTGTAATATTTGGTCGGTAGGCCATCGGGTCCCGGGCTTTTGCCTGGTTTGGTTTGTTTAACCGCTAGAGCTAGTTCCTCTATTGTGATGGGTTCGTCAATGACCTCCGCTATCTCCGCGTCAAGTGTCGGTGTCTGGTATTTTGTCAAGTAGGCCCGGATAGAGTCTCTGAGGTGTGTTGTCGCCCCGTTGGTCTTCGGTTGGGGGAGCGTGTAAAGATCGGTGTAATATGTGCGGAATGTTCTCATGATGTCTGTCAGGAGGCGGTGTAGGGTGCCCTGTTTATCTCTAATTTTATCAATATATGTGTGTTGCCTCTGCTTTTTCAGCATCGCGGCTAGGAGTTTGCCGCTTTTGTTCCCGTGTACTGTAAAGAAGGCTTTGTGTCTTGTTGCGTCTCTGTGATGTTTAGCCTGCAGTAGTGTGGCTAGTTCCCGTCTCAGTTGTAGGAGTCGGGTTTGGTGTGTGTGGTTCGGGGTTTGTTTATTTTGATTGTCTGTCTCCTGTATCTTGGTCAGCAGTGCCTGTAGTCGGGCTTCAGTCTGTTTCTTCAGTATTGCCCCCTGTTGTATGTAGTGGCCTCGTATCACGCTTTTGTGTGCTTCCCATCGAATCGTCGGGGATGTTTGCTCTGCTGTGTTAGTCGTCAGGTAGTCCTTGATTTTCTCACCTATTAGGGTTGTGACCTCTAGTTTAGTGAGTAGGTATTCGTTCAATCTCCATTTCGAGGTCGTGGGGCGGTAAAGTGGTGATTTAAGTTTTAGTGAGACCGGGGCGTGGTCTGACCATGTGGCCACTCCGATTGTTACTTCAGACACTAGGGAGAGGTCATAGTGTGTGGTGTAGATGTGGTCTATCCGGGAATAAGAGTTGTGTGGGTGGGAGTAAAAGGTGTAGTTTCTTACGTCTGGGTGGTGGGCTCTCCAGCAGTCCACGAGTCGTCGACTCCGGAGTAGGGATTTAACTGTTTGGAGTTGTTGAGTGGGGATGTGGCAGGTGCCCGATGAGTTGTCCCATGATGGGTCAAGAGTTATGTTGAAGTCGCCCCCTAGTATAAGAGTCCCTTCCGCGAATTCTTGAAGTTTGCGAAGTGTCTGTTTGAGGAAGCGGTAGTGTTGTGTGTTTGGGGCATAGATGTTTGTGAATGTATACTGGTGTCCCGCGATCTTCCCTTTAAGGAATATGTATCTTCCTTCGTCATCCGTTTTGCATCCCCCCTCCTGGAACGGCAGCCTCTTGTGGAGGAGTATTGCTGTCCCCCTGGCCTTAACCCCTTGAAAATCGCTATAGTAACCTTGTGTGTAGTGCTGATTAGTCAGTTTGGGTCCATTCCCTTTTTTAAAGTGGGTTTCCTGTATCATTACTATAGAGGCCCGCTGTTTGTGAAAGTCTCTCAGTGCTCCTGTTCTCTTCTCTGGTTTATTTAGACCTTTTGCATTGATTGTAAGGATGTGTAGGTGGTCTGGGGTCAGTGCCATCCCGCCAAGTCAGGTCGTTGTCGACGGGTGTTGTGGAAATGTCTTTGTCCTGCGTGCCTTTGGTGTGTGTAGTCTCAGGAGGTCTCACAGTCAGCTGTCAGTGTCGGGTTGGGGGATCGGGTGTTAGGGTTTAGGTAAGGATCAAGGGGTTGAGGTATTGGAGTAGTCCGAGAGGTTCTCAGAGGTCTCCGTGGTTTGCGTCACAGTGCGTGGCGACTAGGTAGTAGCGTCGGGGAGCGAGAGAGCCCGGCACCACCTGTGGTGTCCGTGCAACGCTCACCTTTCGGGTGATGCCTCGCCTGCTGGGCGGTGGTTGGGTGTCCAGTCGCCTGGCGCGGTGTCCTAGTGGTGTATCTCGTCTCGTGGCTTCCCTATGTGGCTCCTCAGTGATTACTCCGTAGGAGTTCGCGTGTGGTTCCCCGCCTCGGGGTGTGGTGGTTCTGGGGCTTGCGTGAATGAGTGTTTATGCACGTGTTCTTTTGGTTTGTGATTGGGTTACAAACATAAACATTAACAGCGTTATTAACATTTTGGTTTCAGGTCACAACAGGTGAAAACTTAACAATATTCTAACATTTCACATTTCAATTTTGTGTGCCGTTTACCTTTGTCCCCCTGCGTCCCAGGTTCCCACCCGCCCGCCTATCTAGTGTGTTCTTGTGTCCCTTGTGTCTCAACGCCCTGTTCCCTACATTTATGGGGAGGTGTGGGTGTCCCTGTCTGGGGTGAGAGACTGAGGTTGTTCCCATAGGCGTGGGTCTAGCTGGTGTGTTCTTGTCCCCCTGTCTCTGTGCCTTATGGGGTGCGCCCGTCGTATGGTTCCCTGGTGTGTTGAGCTTCCTCCCCCTGTTCTAGAGGTGTGTGACTGTTCGGCAGGTGGTTGTAGTTTGGTCAGCTTGGTGTTGTCGCTACCCATTTATCTCGGGTGTGGGGTCGGAGCCCCCACCCCGGGCGCGCCCCGACGGCGGAGCTGCCCGCCTGCTCCCCGTGGTTCATTACAGTGCGGCTAGGCCCCGGCGGCCGGGCGCGGCCAGGGGGGCTGGCACCCCCCCTCCGATCCCTCTCACTGTTGTGTTGGTACTAAGAGTTTTTGGGTCCCTGATACTTCCCCCCCCTCCCTAGTGTGAGTGCATTTAGTCCATGGGTGGCCTGGCAGGCCTGCGGGCACTGCATGCTCAAGCATCTGCGCCGATCTTGCCGCTTGGGTCTCGGGATTCAGTGTATCTCTTTATGTCTCTTGGCCTGTATGTCCGTGTGGGGTCTTAGTGAGTGTGTTGCCCCTTGGGCTATATACTTGCGGTTTTGAGGGTTTCGGTAGTGCCAGTTCCATGTGTTCTGGTCAGGGGCGGGCAGTGTCTGTCCAGTTCATTGCTGGGCCGTGTGGTTTCCCGGCAGGGTGGACAGGTAGTGTGCGTCTTTCTACATGTTGGTGCCCGTGGGGCGCGTTGTCTGTTGTCTCGTTCTTCTGGGTCTGGAGGTTTGTTGCGGCTGGCGTTGTACCTCCGGTGAGAAGGCATAGAAAGCCATTGGGTCTGGCCAGGACATATGTATCGTTGGGAGTTGCAGTTCTCTCGTCAGGTCTATCAGATCTCCCTCGCTCTTCACCGTGAAGGGGCCATTGCTTGTGGTGACCTGTAGTCCGGTGGGGAAATTCCATCTGTATCTGATCTTGTTAGTCTGCAATGTCCGCGTGAGTGGGCGCAGGGCTCGTCGGTACGCCAGCGTTGCAGGGGAAAGGTCTGGATACAGTTGGATCTCAGCGTCATTGTGGATGATTTGGCTCTGAGCCCTGGCGCTCATCTTTAATTGATATTCTAATTAATGTTTGAATTCTGAGTTACTTGGTATTTTGGATTGTGCCCAAAATTAAAATTTTTGAGACATTTAAATCATGTATTACTAGTAATATTTCTCTCTCTGGAAGTTTTTCTTTTTAAAAGATGTAATATAGCTATTTGTGGCATTTTCTTAAAAGAGTTATTCCTTGATCTCTTAAAAACGCATATGTCTTATTCGAAAGTTCACGTATCAGACTACATTGCCACCAGGGCCGCCATCAGGGGGTGACAACCATGATGGTTGTCACAGACCCGGCGGTCTCAGACCCCACATTGCCTCTCTGCACATATATATAGTGATCATGTGGGGGGGGGATGCTCCATTTACACTACATGCATACACTACACTTACATACACTCTGCATTCATTACACAAACACACACTCTGCATTCATTACACTAACACACATTCTGTATTCACTGCACTAATACACACTCTACATTCACTACACTAACACACACCCTGGATTCACTACACTAGCACACGCTCTGCATGCACTACACTAACACACACACTGCATTCATTACACTAACACACATTCTGCATGCACTACACTAACACACACACTGCATTCATTACACTAACACACACTCTGCATTCATTACACTAACACACACTCTGAATTCACTGCACTAACACAAACTCTGCATACACCACACTAACACACACTCTGCATTCACTACACTAACACACCCCCTGTACTTTTTTCTAGATTTACATCCATGACAGTTAAAGTCACCTCGTATTATTATAGAGCCTCTCGATGTCACGACACTCCTTAGTTGATTTGCCCTCGTGCAGTACTCACACTCACCACTGCTTCTGTTTGGCACTGTTCCTGATTTCTTTTCATTAACCCCTTAAGGACGGAGCCAAATGTACAAGTTGTGAACGAAACAAAATGTAAACAAAACCTGGCATTTGCGCTACATGTCTGTCCAACTGTAATTCACCTCTTTCATATTAAATACTCACCACTGCTAAGTGGCTACTAAAAAAGACTGGACATACCCTGTTTGCAATACCTTGGGTTGTCCACTATTGCAAATGGTATGCCATCATAGGGGTAATTTTCATTCTTGGGCTACCATAGGGTCTCAAAGGCAACGTAACCAATCTGGCGAATTTTAATGTGAAAAAAATGAAACACAATCCTTATATTTGACGCTGTAACTTTTGAAAACACCATAAAACCTGTACATGAGGGGTACTGTTGTACTCAGGAGACTTCGCTGAACACAAATATTTGTGTTTCAAAACAGTAAAAAGTATCGCAGCAATAATATCGTCCGTGTAAGGGCTGTTTGTGCTTGAAAAATGCAAATAACTTCACTTTTACTGGCGATATCATCATTGTAATACATTTTACTGTTTTGAAACACTAATATTTGTGTTCAGCGAAGTCTCCCGAGTAGAACAGTAACCCCCATGTACAGGTTTTATGGTGTCTTGGAAAGTTATAGGGTTAAATATAGTGCTAGCAAATTAAATTCCCTTTACTTTCAGCATGGGTTGTCAGGCAGGTCCCGCTAATTGTAATTAACTAAGATACCTAATTATGTAAAAATATTATATAAATATATATGTATATATATAGAGGATAAAGAGATGCACTCTCAGGACTTTGAAAAAAATAGTTAATTTATTCCAGCAGGTATAACATCAAAGTTTGCCAAACTTTGATGTTATACCTGCTGGAATAAATTAACTATTTTTTTCAAAGTCCTGAGAGTGCATCTCTTTATCCTCTATATATTTTATCTACATGGGATTGCACCCAGGCGATATTGAGCTACACATTTGAAAGGGTGAGTGCCAAGAAAAACATTGTTTTATATATGTATATATATACGTATGTGAATATATATGTATATATATGTATATATATATATATAATTTTTAAAAATATTTTTATTTATATATAGGTATATATATATATATAGTGATATATACGTATATATTTATGTATATAGATATATATATTATTTCGTTCTACGTGTATTTTGATATAAATATATATATATTAATATCACAATACAGTTAGAACGAAATAACACACATCTATATATATTTTAATTATATTTTTATTATTTTTTATTTTTATTTTTTAACGTATTTACATATTTAATTTTTTTATATTATATATAAATATATATAACAATAATTATATATATATTTAATCAGTATCAGTCTACGTGTAATTTGATATTAATATATAATTATATATATATATTAATAGTAAAATACACCTAGACAGTATATGTGTCTGTATGTGTATGTGTATATATATATATATATATATACTTAGATCATATATATATAACATATATATATATATGATCTAAGTATATATTTTCTTTTTTTTACACTTATTAAACTTTTTTTAATTTTATTTCCAGCCAGCAGGGGGACCACCTGTCATTACAGGCAGCACCCCTGCTGGCAATACAGGAGGCAGCTATCCCGGCCATGTGATTGTGAGGTCCTCGCAAGGACCTCACTCTCACATGGCCGGGGGGGCTTCCAGGAGGTCGGACGTGTCACAGGGGGCTCCCTGGGAGTCCCCCCAACCGCGATCGCCTGCGTGGGACCGCCGGCGACCGGGTAAGTAAGAAAAGACCGGAGGGCGTAGTATTACGCCTGGCGGCGTTTAGAGCCGCCTAAAATAGGGCGTAATAGTACGCCCTCCGGTCTTAAGGGGTTAAGCACTTCACCTGGTCCTTGTTTAGCACCTATTTAGTTTGGGTTCTCCCCTCACTCCTTGCCAGATCATTGCCTTTTGTGTCCCTGGTCTCCTGTGTTCCTGGCTACTGCATACTGTGACTTTGTCCCGTGTCCTCCTGATCCTGCGTTACTGTGTCCTCCTGGTCCTTCGTTGCTGTGTCCTCCGATCTTGTGCTCTGGTTCCGTGGTCTCTGCTTTACTACCAGTTATCCTGTCCCTGCAGCCTTGCTCATTTATTCGACTTCTGGTCTTGCTTCTTGATGTCACTACATTAGTCTTGTGACTCTGGATCTGTGCCCTTATACCAAAAGGACTGTTTCAGTATTTGTTGCTGCACGATTAGTGCTTATTCTGATTTACTGTATATATTTTATGGCCTTGTGTGTGTGTGTGTGTGTGTGTGTGTGTGTGTGTGTGTGTGTGTGTGTATGTATGTATGTATGTATGTATATATATATATATATATTGTTTTGGTTCCCTGTAAATATATATATTTCTTGCTTCAACCTATTCATGTGTGTCTTGGCCTTTATTTCTTTGCTATATTGGTTCCCACATTTAAAGTGACAGTGCTGCTCCAGGGCAGCACCCCTTCATGTCATTACACTCGATCTGTATCCTGATATATAATTTCCATATTTATTTTTTTAGATATCAATATTGCAACACATTTAGTTTTTTTTTTTTCAGTTGAAGATGA
>OW240914.1:174837424-174883714 GCA_933207985.1 Pelobates cultripes
ACAGGAGGATAAGATTAAATGATAGATTCTCAGTCTACCAGTTACATTGGGGTGTGAAGTGTATTTCTGCTTGCTCCTTGGTCTTTAGTCTCAGTTTTCGTGGGTTTAGGGTGCTTTTGACATCCCCAGCAAGGTCGGCTTCACAGCATTAATTCTCATGCCACACCAGAATTCTCGTGGCTCAAATCATCGATCTGATGACGTGTCTCTTGCTGAGCAGTGAGTGTTACGTCCCACACGTCATCGCTCGTCCACCCAGTTGCATTTTTTGGCCCTTTATGACTTTATGTATTTAAATGTTTCTATTATATCCCCCTGTCTCGTCTTTCCTCCAAGCTATACATGTTAAGATTCTTTAAGCTTTCCTGGTAAGTTTTATCCTGCAATCCATTAATCAGTTTTGTAGCCTTCTCTGAACTCTTTCCAAAGTAGCAATATCCTTCTGAAGATATGGTCTCTCCAGTACTGCGTACAATACTCCAAGTGAGGCCTCACCAGTGCTCTGCACAATGACATGCAACCAAGCATTCTGCTAGCATTTCCTGCTGCTCTATTACATTGTCTGCCTACCTTTAAGTCATCTGAAATAATTACTTCTAAATCCCTTTCCTCAGATGTTGAGGTTAGTTGGGTATCAAATATCCTATACTTTGCCCTTGGGTTTTTACACCCAAGATGCATTATCTTGAACTTACACATTAAATGTCAGCGGTCACAGCTCTGACCATTCTTCTAACCCTGTTGCAAATCTTTGTATCATCAGCAAAAAAACACATCTTACCACCAAGATATATCATTACAATGGCACGTGTCAAGGGGTGAGATATATAAGAGAGGAAGTAAACAGTCCGTTCTTAAATTGAATGTGTTTAAAGCAGCAAAAATAGGCAAACGAAAATATCTGACTGACTTTAGAAAGGACCAAATAGATATGGCCAGACAACTGGGTCAGAGCATCTTTAAAACGTCTTGTGGTGTGTTTCCAGTATGCAGTGGTTTGCATCTACCAATAGTGTTGCATGTGATTAGCAAAAGCTAGCCAGTCTGGTTCAATCACTCAGAAGAGCTACTGTGGCTCAAACTGCTAAAAAATTGCAGTGTATTGCAGTTTGGTTCTGCGTAGTTGCAGACCATGCATAGTGCCCAAGATGACCCCTGTCCACTGCCGAAAGCACCTGCAATGGGGACATGAGCGTCAGAACTGGACCATGAAGCAATGGCAGAAGGTTGCTTGGCCTGATGAATCACATTTTATTTTAGATCAGTTGGATGTCCAGGTGCCTGTGCCTCATTTACCTGGGAAGGAGTAGGCAGCAGAATGCACTATGGGAAGAAGGCAGGCGGAAGCAGTGAGTTCTGGGCAATGTTCTGCTGGGAAATACCTACCTAGAGATTGTTGCAGACCACAAACACCCCTTCATGGCAATAGTGTTCCCTGATGGAAGTGGTCTCTTTCAGCAGGATAATGCACCCTGCAATACTGCAAAAAAGTTGCGAGGTGGGGCATCCATGAATCGGATTTCTTGTTCTAGCACATCACACCATTGCTCAATCAGATTGATATCTGGGGAATTTGGAGGCCAAGGCAACACCTTCAACTCTTTGTCCTGTTCCTCATACCATTCCTGAACAATTTTCTGCAGTATATCAGGGTTCATTATCCTGCTGAAAGAGGTCACTGCCATGAAGAAGGAATTGCCATTGCCATGAAAGGATGTGCAAGGTCTGCAAAGTAGATGGTACGTTTCAAAGTAATAACCACATGAATGCCAGGACCCAAGTTTTTCTTAGCAGAACATTGCCCAGAGCATAACATTGACTCCGCCAGCCTGCCTTCTTCCCATAGTATATCCTGCTGCCATCTCATCCCCAAGTAAATAATGCACACACTTAGCAATTCACATCTAAAAGAAAATACGATTCATCAGACCATTGCTTCATGGTCCAGTTCTTATGCTCCCCATTGAAGGCCCCTTCGGCGGTGGACGGGGGTCATCATAAGCACTCTGACCGGTCTGCTATACACAGCAAACCGCAATGCACTTTGTGTTTTGTCAGCTTTCTATGATGGCCATCAGTGGCGGAACTACCACGGTCGCAGGGGTCACAGCTGCTACCAGGCCCGTCACTCCAGGGGGCCTGGCCGCCCTGCGACACTCGGCTATGTTATTCGGCCCCATCAGGTGGCACATGATCTTAGGGCCACCCAATGGCAATGAATTTCCAGTGAGCCCGGACAGCGCTGCGGCGCTTTAACACTTTATCACTTACACCCAGCAATCACCATTCCGCAAGGGAGGAAGAAGGAGAGGAGGGAGTCAGAGTGCGAACTCTGACTCCCATTAGCCTGAGCCAGTGGACCCCAGGGAAAGTCACCCTCCTGCACCTAAAGGGTAGGAAACAGGAGGGTGACTAAAACATTTTGCATGTGTGTATATGTCTGTATGTATGTGTGTGTCTGTATGTGTGTGTGTGTTTGTATATATGTGTGTTTTTGTATGTTTGTCTGTATGTATGTTTCCCTGTATGTGTTTGTGCGTGTGTCTGTATGTATATGTCTGTGTGTGTGTTTGTATGTGTGTGTAGGGGAGGACATATGGGTGGGAAGACGTATGGGTGGGGGCCCAAGGGCAATTTTCACACCGGGGGCCCGTGGTGTTGAGTTATGCTCCAGTCCAGCATTATGTTTTTCAGCAATATGAGCTACAGTAAAGATCTTTTCGCTTGCCTATTTTTCCTACTTCCAACACATGAAATTCATTAAAGGGACACTATAGTCACCTGAACAACTTTAGCTTAATGAAGCAGTTTTGGTGTATAGAACATGCCCCTGCAGTCTCACTGCTCAATCCTCTGCCATTTAGGAGTTAAATCCCTTTGTTTATGAACCCTAGTCACACCTCCCTGTATGTGACTTGCACAGCCTTCCATAAACACTTCCTGTAAAGAGAGCCCTATTTAGGCTTTCTTTATTGCAAGGTCTGTTTAATTAAGATTTTCTTATCCCCTGCTATGTTAATAGCTTGCTAGATCCTGCAAGAGTCTCCTGTATGTGATTAAAGTTCAATTTAGGGATTGAGATACAATTATTTAAGGTAAATTACATCTGTTTGAAAGTGAAACCAGTTTTTTTTTCATGCAGGCTCTGTCAATAATAGCCAGGGGAGGTGTGGCTAGGGCTGCATAAACAGAAACAAAGTGATTTAACTCCTAAATGACAGTGAATTGAGCAGTGAAATTGCAGGGGAATGAGCTATACACTAAAACTACTTTATTTAGCTAAAGTAATTTAGGTGACTATAGTGTTCCTTTAATTGACTGTTCACTTGTAGTGATGTCCCAAACGGTTCGCCAGCGAATAGTTCCCGGCGAACATAGCGTGTTCGCGTTCACCAAGGACGGCGAACATATGCGATGTTCGGTCCGCCCCCTATTAATTTACTAATACTAAGTAAAAATTACTTAGTATTAGTAAATTGTGCCCCTACTCGCAATACCGCATAGGGGCATAGGGGCATGTCTATTAAACAGTTTAAAAAAAAAAGTTTAAAAAAAAGGGTCCCCCTAAATACTAATGGGGGGGACCTATTGTCCTCCCCCTGGCTCCCACACCTGAGCGGTGGGTGGGGGCCCTAAAAATAACAAAAAGGGGGGGGGACCTATTGTCCCCCCCCGGCCCCCACCTCTGAGCGGTGGGTGGGGGCCCTAAAATGAACAATAAGGGGGGGACCGATTGTCCCCCCCGCCCCTGCGTGGCGGGTGGGGGCCATATTGATAATGAGGGGGGACCTACTGCCCCCCCGGGCCCCCACCCCTGCACGGCAGGTGGGGGCCATATTGATAATGAGGGGGGGACCTACTGCCCCCCCGGCCCCCACCCCTGCGTGGCGGGTGGGGGCCATATTGATAATGAGGGGGGGACCTACTGCCCCCCCGTCCCCCACCCTTGCGCGGCGGGTGGGGGCCATATAGATAATGAGGGGGGGGACCTACTGCCCCCCCGGCCCCCACCCCTGGGCTGCAGGTGGGGGCCCTAAGTAAATTTCCCCCCCTCCCAAGGTGTCTAGGGGTCCCCAAGCCCCTAGTCACCCACCCCCCCCCAAATAAAAAGTCCCTACCTACCCCCCTCACCCTAAAAAATAGTGAGGGGGGAATAAAATAACTAACCTGTAAAATAAAATTAAACTTACCATTCGACATCTTCTTTTTTCTCAAATCTTCATTTTTCAGCCCCAAAAAAGGCCAAATAAAAAACCATCATAACCGTCGAACTAAAAAAAAAAAAAATCCCTAGCGCAAAAAAAAACCCTACTCTCCTCCCCCCCCCCTTCAACCAGTAAGAGTCCCTGTGGGTTTTAAAATTCGCCTGCCTATTGAAGTCTATGGCGGTTTGCCGGGTTTGCCCGGCTCGCGAACATTTGCGGAAGTTCGCGTTTCGCAAACCGAAAATTTCATGTTCGCGACATCACTATTCACTTGCTGCCTAATACATCCCACTCTTTGACAGGAGCCATTGTAACGATATAATCTATGTTATTTACTTCACCTGTCAGGGATTGTAATGTTGTGGCTGATCAGTGTTTTTCCTTTGATGTTTAATAAACAAATAGTGCTGATAATGTTTTGTTTTGATCAAAGAATTGTTTCTATATTTACAATTTGTAAAATACAACACTAAAAAATATCTAAAAAAATTTTCTGAATGCATTACATTTTTAAACTTGTATAATGCTAAACATGGAATTTCAACAATGAGGGAGCTGAAAAGGAAAGCATTTGTAGAACATTTAAGAAATAGAATTTCAAATACTACTAAGATAATGAACATACAAAAGCAGTCAGGCAATAGTATAATAAATTACAGACATACTAATATATAATAAAGGCAAATCTAATTCACCGTATGTGCAATGCAAAATCAGGAAACATAGATGCTACAAAATATGATGGAAGATACCTATGAATATTATATAAGGAGTACATTTTAATATCTCAGTGAATGCAAACGTGCAAAACTGTTTAGAATGGCTAATATAACTTAAAGCATAAATAAGTATTACAAATACAGTAGTATTAAATGTAGGGATTTAATAAAATGGTGAAATAAACGAATATATTACTCTCTCTTTTGTATTATATAAATAATATAAAACTAAAAACAAATATGTTAAAGGAACATTCCAAGGATCATAACTAACTGTAGTTCTGCCAGGCACCAATCACCACCTCCACGAGAGACAGAGGTTCTATGCATTAAGCTAAACCCAGCAGTGCATGGCTTAGCTCATTGGCTGAGAACAGTCAACTGACACTCTCAGCCTATGAGATTGCCCCGAATGGCAGTATTTAGATCAGGACAGCTAACAGAAGCTCCTCGGAGGAGCTTTCCGGCTTTCAATTAAGGAACAGACTGGCATTCATTCCAGCAAATAATTTGGCTATTTACACTGGGGCTGTCAGGGCATTCCTTGCATCATAACAATTACAGCAGGCTGTAGTGGTTATGATGCATGGAACGTTCCTTTTAAATGCAGAATAAGTGGGACATAAATTGGACACTTACACTTGAAGTTTCTCTGTTTGCCACATATCTTCAGAATTTGCTCCTTCTTCAGTGAGCTCTTACCAAAAGTGTCTCTGCCAACCCTAATGCACTTGTAGCATTCTAGGGCAGTGCTAAGTATATACCATAAACTTCTGCACAATATGAACTTATGGGCACAGGAAGGGTTATGGCAGTTGCAGTGCAGCTGTCAGCTTTCTCCTATAAAAGCTAAATGCTACATTATAACATGTATAGCTGGTTTCCTGGCTAATCATGGCAGCATCACTTATGGGTAGCTCCGCCCTAATCAGGAACAGGACAGGATAAAATCAATTAATATGGACCAGACTGGGTATAAAAGGTCCCTCCTCCTTCTATCCCACAGTCTTTTTTTCCTGTCCTTTCAGGACACACAGGATATTTTATTTTGGGCCACCTTCCCATGTGTACCATGGGCCTCCAGATGAAGTTCAGCCTCTCTTCATCTGAAGAACTCAGTAAACAGCCTGCACGGGCAGGACTAACTGAGTTTAGTACAGATTAGCATCTGTACTATTATGGGAGAAAAAGTTTCAATTTGGATGTGGGGTCAGCTGTTACCTTAAAAATCCCCTTATAGCATCTAACCTCCCTGATCTGAGGTCAGTTATTGGGAGAGCCTAGGGTAAGTGCTTATGTCTGATAAAATTTCATTGGTTTCATTTTGTTTAAAATTCTGGAGGTTATTCTGACAGTTTACAAGTGCCTGGCTTACCTGCATCTGTCTTCTGTGTATTCTAAGCTTCCCTGGAGATCAGCAGGGTGCAGGGGCTTTCCTCCGGTCTGTCTCTTCTCTTTTCGGCTTCTGACGCATGCGCAGTACCGACGGCGTCCGGCGGGTGTTCTGCGCATGCGCGGAATAATTGCGCGCTTAAAGGTATATCGCGCCAAAAAATGAAAAATTTAAAAACCACTCAGAATTGATCCTGGCTTCTTCTATGAACTTCTGTTAATAAGGAAAGCTGCCTTTTTTGTTCAGAATCTGGTTTTAAGGTAAATCTTAAAAATTTTTTTGTATATTATTAAATCTTTCTTGCTGCTTAAATGTTTCTTTTACAATAAGCATATTTTATTCTAGATGGCTTCTCCCTCTGCCTCAAGATCTCGCTCTAGAAGACATAGGTGAGCCGCATAGGTCAAATTTGATTTAAGGGGGGAAAAAGAGTGCCATTGCAGGCCTATAATATATAATATATCGGCCTTTAATTTCAGCCCAGAAAAATCTCAAGAGGATTCTCCCAGAAAATATAGAGAAAAATCCAACAGATGTGCAAACTGCAACCAAGTGGCTCCTCCGGGAAAAAATTTGTGCAGATCTTGCCTCACGGAAGCAGCGAAGGACTGGGATGAGAAAAGTTCCCCACAGGATGACTTAAAGAAATGGATTTCAGAAGCCATTGCTGAAGGATTTAAATCCTCTAGTAAAATGGCTATCCCCAAGCGTCCCAGAGTGGAAAGCTATGTGGAATCAGAAGAAGAATCTGATATGATGGAAGACTATTCAGAGGAAGAAGAGGATGACTATGACTCAAAATCTTTGGATTCCAGGTCTGTGGATAAGTTGGTTCATCTTATCAGAGACACATTAAGAATTCCTGAAGAAAGCAGGGAGAAGAAGGAGTCTGATAGATATTTTGAAGATCTGAAGCCTAACAGACCTACTTTTCCAGTTCATTCGGCCATAAAAGAGGTAATAGGTGCAGAATGGAATAGACCAGAGAAGAAGGTGACTTTAAAGAGCAAAGTCCCCAGATTATAACCGTATGCACCTGAGGACTGCAAGTCATGGATTTCGGTTCCGAAAATTGATGCAGCAGTCATCCACATGGCAAAAAGAACAACTCTTCCCATAGATTCAATGGCATATTTAAGGGAGCCAATGGAAAAGCGATTGGACGCTGACCTGATTAAGGCATACTTGGCCCTAGGGTCAGCATTACATCCAGCCATTGCTCTTACCACCTTGTCCAGAGCTCTTAAAATATGGGTTGATAACCTAGAAGAGGATATTGCTAGTGGAGTCCGTAGAGAACACCTGATGGAGGGCATTAAAGATTTAAAGCTGGCCACAGAATTCTGTTCTGAAGCTTCCCTGGATATTACTAAAATGGTAGCGAAAAGTATGGCACTGTCAGTTGCTTCGAGAAGAGCATTATGGCTTCACTCTTGGGGTGCAGATTACGCCTCTAAGGCCTCCCTATGTGCGCTTCCTTTTCAAGGAGACCTTCTATTTGGTAAAGTCCTGGAAGATGCGATCCATAAAGCGGCAGATGGAAGAAAAGCCTTTCTCCCCCAGGGGAAAAGAAGATTTAATGCTTCCTACTGGAAGGATAAAAAGTTTAGAGACCGATCCTTTCGAGACGCCAGGTCATATAGACCCGGAAGAGAATTCTCCAGGAATTCTAACTGGAGAAGCTACCAGTCATCTTCATCAAAACCGGTTAGAGGAAGAGGATCTAGACCAGCTAATAAGAACTTCTGAACGTTTGCTGGCCCAGCCAGATGTTATAGGAGGCAGACTTCGCTTCTTTTATCCGGTTTGGGCCAAAAGCATTCAAGACTCTTGGGTTCTTTCTATCCTCAAGGAAGGATACAAAATAGAATTCAAAGAATTCCCTTCTGAAACCTCCTTTACCCGTTCAAGAGTGGCAAGAGGAAGAAAAGAAATGGCTCTAAACGAAATTATTTCTCAACTTCTTCAAAATCAGGTCATAGAGAAAGTCCCTTACAGAGAACATTACAGAGGCCACTACTCTACGATATTTTTGGCCCCAAAACCTCAGGGGAAATGGCGTCTAATTCTGGACCTGAAAGTTCTGAATACTTATTTGGTTCCAAGAACTTTCAAAATGGAGTCCATTGCCACAATTCTGCCCAATATAAAGACAGGGACCTGGATGACTTCTATAGATCTCAAGGACGCCTACTATCAGATTCCTATTCATGTCAGTCATCACCGGTTTCTAAGGTTTTGGATTGTGGGGAATCACTATCAGTTCAAGGGACTTCCTTTCGGCTTAAGCCTGGCGTCCAGAACATTCACGAAGATTCTAGTTTCTCTGGTGGCCTTTATAAGGACAAGGAACATCGAGATTTTTCATTATCTGGACGATTTTCTAATCTTAGGTCCTTCCAGTCAGATAGTGAATGTCCACACGTCTATAACCATAAAATACCTTCAAGATCATGGTTGGCTGATAAACCCCAAAAAGAGTTCTTTAGTGCCTTCTCAAAGGATGATTTTCCTAGGAGCAAATATAGACTCGCAGAATGGCCTGGTATCACTGTCTACAGACAGAAAACAACGAATAATGAAGAAGATCAGAAGTCTGCGTCAAAAATCTTTCATCACGGCAAGAGATTTCATGAGCCTGTTAGGGTCTCTTACTTCCACGATAGGCCTAGTGAAATGGGCCCAGTGGAGGATGCGACCCATTCAGAGGCATTTTCTCTTACAGTTCAGAGCAAAACAAGGAAATTGGGATCAGAAGATTCGGTTTACTCCCGAGAATTTCGAAAGAACTATATTGGTGGACAAAAGAAAAACACCTCCTTTGTGGTTTTCCCCTGGAAGAGCCGGACTGGATTACTATAACTACAGATGCCAGCCTTCTGGGATGGGGAGCACATCTGAACAACTCTTGGATCCAAGGAACTTGGTCATGGAAGGAGTCAAAACTCCATTCGAATTTGAGAGAAATGAGAGCGGTTCTCAAGGCATTAATAGGGTTCCGTCCTCTATTAAGGGATGCCTGGGTCAGGATACATACAGACAACAGAGCTGTGGCTTCCTACATAAATCATCAGGGAGGCACTCGAAGTTATTCTCTACTGATAGAATTGTCACCAATAATGAGGTTTGCGCAACTACATCTTCAAGGATTAAAAGCGGTTTATCTTCCGGGGCCAGAGAATTTATTGGCGGACTATCTCAGCAGGACAAGGATTCTCCAAGGAGAATGGAAACTGCATCCAGACTTATTTCAATTGATCACCCATCGGTGGGGAGTACCCCAGATCGACCTGATGGCTTCATACAACAACACTCAGGTGAAGAGGTTTTACTCCCTACATGCGGATCATCGAGCAGAAGGACAGGATGCCATGTCGCTTCCATGGGAATTCGATCTGGGGTACGCATTCCCTCCCCTACCAATGATTTACCGACTGCTGAGAAAAATATGGAAGGAAGGTCTCAAAGTCATCGCCATCATCCCAATCTGGCCTCCCCTACTGAACAAGATGAGCCTGGAACCTCCTTGGCCTCTTCCTCTCAGACCAAACATCTTAATCCAGGGACCAGCTGTTTATCCCAACCCCAGCCAGCTGAAATTGGGGGCATGGCTCTTGAAAAGGAGAGATTGCTAGCTCAAGGGATCCCAGAAACTGTGGTAACTACTCTCCTAAAATCCAGAAAACCATCTACTTCTTCCTGCTATCATAAGATTTGGGAAGTTTTTCGTTCCTGGTCTCAAGAGAATAATGTGGATTTTCATCAGCCATCTAACATTAACATTCTACAATTCCTTCATACAGGTCTAGAGAAAGGACTGAGTCTCAGTACTCTAAAAGTCCAATCATCGGCTTTATCTGCTCTCTGCAACAAGTCTTGGGCTTCGGATCCTCTAATTGCTAGATTCTTTAAAGCAACCATCCGTATAAGACCTCCAAATAGGAACTACTCTCCTCCGTGGAATTTACCTATGGTACTAGAGGTGTTGGCTGAAAACCCCTTTGCTCCATTAGATGAGCTGGGTATTGTCTTATTAACATATAAGACCTTGTTTCTGGTGGCTGTTACTACTGCAAAGCGTATGTCAGAAATTCATGCTCTTTCCTGCGATGAAAATCACTTTCAAGTATTCCACGACAGGGTGATCTTGAGACCCAGACAAGAGTTTCTGCCGAAAGTTGTCTCAAATTTCCACATCTTACAAGAGATTGTTATTCCTTCCTTTTATCCATCTCCTTCTACTCCAGAAGAAGTGAAACTTCATCAATTGGATGTCAGGCAGTGCCTACTCAAGTATTTAGAGGTTTCTACTCAATTTCGGAAGTCTCAACAGCTGTTTGTTCTGCCGATTGGTCCCAGAAGAGGGGAGGCAGCATCTACTTCCACCTTGAGATGTTGGATCTCCAATACTATAATCAAGGCTTATCAGTTGAAAGACCTTGTTCCTCCTAGTAGGATCAAGTCACACTCTACAAGGGCTTTAGCAACTTCATGGGCTAATTGGGCAGAAGTTCCATCTGACGACATCTGTAAGGCAGCTACATGGTCTTCTCCTCTCACTTTCATCAAACATTACAAGATGGATTTGGCATCTTCCTCTACGGCTTTTGGTAGAGGTGTTCTGTCCTCTGTGGAATCTATCTAAATTAAACCTTTTTTCAGCATTATATGGTTTGGAGTTTTTGTTTTGTTTTTGAATTTCCCACCCTATGGTGAAGCTTGGGTATTACCCATAAGTGATGCTGCCATGATTAGCCAGGAATACAGAAAATTTTATCATACTTACCGTAATTTTCTTTTCCAGGCTATTATTCATGGCAGCATCAGCAACCCCCCCTGGTTATCAGATTAGCTTTGGAACTAGACTGTGGGATAGAAGGAGGAGGGACCTTTTATACCCAGTCTGGTCCATATTAATTGATTTTATCCTGTCCTGTTCCTGATTAGGGCGGAGCTACCCATAAGTGATGCTGCCATGAATAATAGCCAGGAAAATAAAATTACGGTAAGTATGATAAAATTTTCTGTATTGTTGTAACAAAAAGGACAGCACTGCAGATATGGAGGAGGTACAGAAGGAGAGATTATGGAGTAATTATGTAATTTTTCTTTTATACAAATAAAGAAATACAATAAAAAGCATCCATCATAATTAACTGTACCCAAGCAAACACACTGGATTTAAAAGGTTGGATGCCTGGGTTGCCGCATTATTACAGAGCATTTTATACGGCTATCAGCACAAAGTACAAATTATACATGGAGATTCACTGAAATAAGACAAAAGTCAATTTCCCAAATATAATATTGATGTAAATATCTTATATGTAAAACTTAAGCAAGACATTAAACAGAAGTGAAACAGTTACAAAACATAAAACCATAAATAACAATTAAAAGGAAACAAACCTCAGGCACTTTAGCACCCAAGAAGTTAATGACCCATAAGGTATTTATAAGCCTTGGAAAGTTTCCAGGACAATTCACTAATATGTGTCTGGATCCTAACAAGCTTGCATACAATATGCAGAGAGGTAAGAAAACCAAATGGTGCATTGCCAGTCTGTTTATGGCTAGCATTTACAATACAGACACCTCCAAAAGGTAGAAATATGATACCTAATTAAGGCAGTACAGCAAAATAAAAACAAGTGAACCCCAGTCAGAGAACTAGAACAGAATAAATTAAAGAACATACGATAAGTGCAGGCTGTAGAAAACAGAAAAGGCCTTAACACACCAAAAACATCTGTAAGAGCTGCAATCAGAGGACAATAGAAATAAACAAGGGTCAAGAACTCTAATGTTTAACCCCTTAAGGACGGAGCCAAATGTACACGTTGTGAACTAAACAAAATGTAAACATGTCTGTCCAACCGTAATTCACCTCTTTCATATTAAATGCACCCACCCTTATTATATATCATTTTATTCAGGGGAAATAGGGCTTTCATTTAATATCAAATATTTAGCTATGAAACATAATTTAATATGAAAATATGGGAGAAAATAAGATTTTTTTTTATTTTTTTACTTCTACATGACATTTTAACTGTCAATGTCATAATACTGTTTGCTTTTACTGCAATAAAATACACATATTTGTATTCAGCAAAGTCTCACGTGTAAAACAATACCCCCTATGTACAGGTTTTATGGTGTTTTGGGAAGTTACAGGGTCAAATATAGCACATTACATTTGAAATTGAAATTCGCCAGATTGGTTACGTTGCCTTTGGAACTTTATAGTAGCCCAGGAAAGAAATTTACACCCATAATGGCATACCATTTGCAATAGTAGACAACCCAAGGTATTGCAAATGGGGTATGTCCAGTCTTTTCTAGTAGCCATTTGGTCAGAAACACTGGCTAAAGTTAGCGTTAGTATTTGTTTGTGTGTGAAAAATGCAAAAAACGCCAATTTTGGCCAGTGTTTGTGACTAAGCGGCTACCAAAAAAGACTGGACATACCCCGTTTGCCATACCTTGGGTTGTCTTCTTTTGAAAATGGTATGCCATCATAGGGGTAATTTTCATTCTTGGGCTACCATAGGGTCTCAAAGGCAACCTAACCAATCTGGCGAATTTTAATGTGAAAAAAATGAAACACAAGCCTTATATTTGACGCTGTAACATTTGAAAACACCATAAAACCTGTACATGAGGGGTACTGTTGTACTCGGGAGACTTCGCTGAACACAAATATTTGTGTTTCAAAACAGTAAAAAGTATCGCAGCAATAATATCGTCCGTGTAAGTGCTGTTTGTGCGTGAAAAATGCAAAAAACTTCACTTTTACTGGCGATATCATCGTTGTAATACATTTTACTGTTTTGAAACACTAATATTTGTGTTCAGCCAAGTCTCCCAAGTAGAACAGTACCCCCCATGTCCAGGTTTTATGGTGTCTTGGAAAGTTATAGGGTTAAATATAATGCTAGCAAATTAAATTCCCTTACTTTCGGCATGGGTTGTCAGGCAGGTCCCGGTAATTGTAATTAATTAAGATACCTGATTATGTAAAAATATTACATAAATATATATGTAGAATTAATATATGTATATATATACGTATGTGAATCTATATGTGTATATATATAATTTTTTTAAAATATTTTTATTTATATATAGGTATATATATAGTGATATATACGTATATATTTATGTATATAGATATATATATTATTTCGTTCTACCTGTATTTTGATATAAATATATATATATTAATATCCCAATACAGTTAGAACGAAATAACACACATCTATATATTTTTTAATGATTTATTTTTAATTATTTTTTTAATTTAATTTTTTAACGTATTTACATATTTAATTTTTTTATATTATATATAAATATATATATATAACAATAATTATATATATATATTTAATCAGTATCAGTCTACGTGTAATTTGATATTAATATATATATATATATATAATTATATATATATATTAATAGTAAAATACACCTAGACAGTGTATGAGTGTGTATGTGTATATATACATATATACTTAGATCATATATATATAATATATATATATGATCTAAGTATATATTATTTTTTTTTACACTTATTTTAATTTTATTTTAATTTATTTTCAGCCAGCAGGGGGACCACCTGTCATTACAGGCAGCCCCCCTGCTGGCAATGCTGCAGCCAGCTATACCCGCCATGTGATTGTGAGGTCCTCGCAAGGACCTCACTCTCACATGGCCGGGGGGGGCTGAGGAGGCAGGATCCGCCGCGGGGGGCTCCCTGGGAGTTCCCCCAAACTGCGATCGCCGGCATGGGATCGCCGGCGACCGGGTAAGTAGGCAAAAACCGGAAGGCGTACTATTACGCCCGGCGGCGTTTAGAGCCGCCTAATATAGGGCGTAATAGCACACCCTCCGGTCTGAAGGGGTTAAATAGCTGAGTAACAAGACAATACAAAAACAATGAAAATACAATAGTAAAATGAATTCTTTGGGTTATTAGCAAACGGTGCTGAGCCTTAGTATTGTGTGTTTATAGACAAAACCATGTTGTACTATATGAATACAGTGACATTTACATACATTTAGCGACCTACCTGTTTTATGATGGCTCGCACTTACGACCTGGTGTGCATGTCTATGTTTGGGGAAACTTGCACATATAGCACTTGGAGACATGCACATATAGCACTTGATGTTCCAAATTCTAGTGGCATTAAGGGATAACATTCCAGCACAGCTGGGGAATGATGGATCACTAGGTAACTGTAAAGATCATAAAGTGTGTATGGACTATAATAACAACATGGACCTCAGCAGCCAAGACCTCTCCTCAGGAACATTCCCAGCCAGTGACGGAACTACCGTGGTCGCAGGGGTCACAGCTGCGACCAGGACCGTCACTCCAGGTGGCCTGGCCGCCCTGTGGACCCCTGCGACTGCGGTGCCCAGCTGGCCATGTGTTGCAGCCCCAGCCCGCGCGGTAGAACCGCCAGAGCTCCATGTTCAGGGGCACATCAGGTGGCCCATGCTGATAGGGCCACCTGATGCTAAGAATATTCAGGGGGCCCAGTCAGCACTGCGGCACTTTAACAGCGCGACCGGGCCCCCTGTGATGAGGTCAGACTGAGCTGGGAGGATGTGACTGCCCTGGTCTCTCCTCTGAGCTAATACAGAGTGCCGCGTGGGAGGAAGAGGAGGAGAGGAGGGAGTCAGAGTGGGAGCCACTGAGCCACTGGACCCCAGGGAAGTCACCCTCCTGCATCTAAAAGGTAGAAAACAGGAGGGTGACTAAACCTTTGTGCCTGTGTGATTGTTTGTAAGTGTGTCTTACTGTATGTATGTGTGTGT
Organism: Pelobates cultripes; assembly: GCA_933207985.1. Classification (NCBI taxonomy): domain Eukaryota; kingdom Metazoa; phylum Chordata; class Amphibia; order Anura; family Pelobatidae; genus Pelobates; species Pelobates cultripes. The sequence goes on from OW240914.1 coordinate 174,852,571, forward strand.
GTGTGTGTCTGTATGTATGCATGTCTGTGTGTGTGTGTCTCTGTATGTGTGTGTGTCTCTGCATTTATGCTTGTGTCTGTGTATGTTTGTGCATGTGTATCTGTAAGTCTGCGTATCTGTATGTCAGTGTGTGCCCTGTGAATGTATGTGTGTCACTATTTGTATCTGTATGAGTGTCATTCTGTGTATTCAAATGTTTGTCCTTAAGTGTTTGTGTATCTGTCTGTATGTGTGTCTGTGTATTCGCATGTGTGTCAGTGTGTCTGTATACCTGTATTTGTGTCAGTGTTTGTATCTATAGGAGTGTCATTCTGTGTATGTTAAAGTGTGTAATGTTTTGTGTCTGTGTATCTGCATGTGTGTCTGTGTATATATATATGTGTCTGTGTATCTGTGTGTTAGTGTGTGTGTCTGCATTTGCATGTGAGTATGTGTGCCCGTGTATGTATCTGTATGTATCTGTGTATCTGCATGTATGTTAGTGTGTGTTTGTATGAATGAGACACATTGAGGGGTGTGTGACACATGGAATGGCTGGGGTGGGGGGGAGTGAGACTTTTTGCACCGGGGCACCGTGGTTTCTAGTTACGCTTCAGTTCCCAGCCCAATAAATAAAGTGGAGAGCATCAGAGGACATATGAGAATAAACAATATAGAGAGGACAAGGCTTAAAGGGGGCATCGGTGAGTCTGATGGTAAATCAGAGTTGCAAGAAAAAGTTACGGGTACTGTGGGAAGCAAAAACAAGTGAAAAAAATATGGTTTATAGGCTACTGGGTTGCCTGGGAAGATGTCAGTTTGTGCAGGAGCATTCAAATATGTCATTTTGGCCCAAAGGAAGTCAATATCAGCCAATTATTAGTTCAAGTTAGACATATCCTCGTATATTACACTATCACGTAAGACAGATGGATGCTACCCGTGCTTAGGCCTTGGGCTAATAAGCTTCCCAAATGATTCAAAACAGTTGGGAAGATTTCCAAATCATTTATCTACAAAAGTCACCATTAAAATCTATTGTAATTTTGGTATATAAATAATTTGGAAAGTTTTTCTAACAGTTTTGAATAATTTGGAAAGTTTATTAAATTGAGGCCTTAGGCCAAGAGTTGATATTATTGCATAACCGTTAAACATGATTTAATATTATGAAAAATATTTTAATTTTGTATTTTGTCAATCATGTTTTTATTGAGATTATAGATACATAAGATAAAAAAGGAAGTGCCATGATGGAACAATATGCTATGCAATGGTGATACCCATTCCATATCCTAGATAGAGACATTACATGCGTACATAAGCAGGGTACTGCACAACGCCTCAATATAACATATAAGTAATTGGACACATGCGCATACTTGTAGATTGTAACACTAAGGGCAAATTATTGTAGCTATTATTATAACCACCCAAACTGCATTGAGTTTGTCATAAATGCATTGGAGTGTACTATATCAGATAAAAAGGTGGCAGCATTGTAAATTTAAAGGGACCCTATAGTCACCTGAACAATTTTAGCTTAATGAAGCAGTTTTGGTGTATAGAACATGCCCCTGCAGCCTCACTGCTCAATCCTCTGTCATTTAGGAGTTAAATCCCTTTGTTTATGAACCCTAGTTACACCTCCCTGCATATGACTTGCACAGCCTTCCATAAACACTTCCTGTATAGAGAGCCCTATTTAGGCTTTCTTTATTGCAAGTTCTGTTTAATTAAGATTTTCTTATCCCCTGCTATGTTAATAGCTTGCTAGACCCTGCAAGAGCCTCCTGTATGTGATTAAAGTTCAATTTAGAGATTGAGATACAATTATTTAAGGTAAATTACATCTGTTTAAAAGTGAAACCAGTTTTTTTTTTTCATGCAGGCTCTGTCAATCATAGCCAGGGGAAGTGTGGCTAGGGCTGCATAAACAGAAACAAAGTGATTTAACTCCTAAATGACAGTGAATTGAGCAGTAACATTGCAGGGGAATGATCTATACACTAAAACTGCTTTATTTAGCTAAAGTAGTTTAGATGACTATAGTGTTCCTTTAACATGGTAAATGTGGGACTGAGGAACTATCCACTTGGAGGCCGCAATACCCAAATATAAAGCATAGGAATGTAGGAACTAAAAATGCTAAGGCCCCCTGCAAGAATATGCTAAGAAAACCCTCGCACAACCTGATGAAAGGGCAGCCTCTCAGTATAAGGTGGATCAGCCCATGTCCCATCTAGGTAATGGCTATGATATGCTCAGCTGATCAACTGAAAACCGGAAAAACGCCACTCAAGCCACAGGCCTGTATCAGAGCTATCACCCGTGCTCCATGGTTCTGGACCTAAAGAAAGACCAGGACGTCTTTCCCTGTGAGCTTCGGCATCTGAGTTTGGCAGCGCTTCTGTCGCACAGCCCTCTCGGGATGTGGGTGATAAGGAGGGTATCCTTCCCGGCTAGTTCTACTTTGCTGAGATACAACATGGGGACGAGGTAGGTGCACTGTCGACCGCTGGTCCATCTGTGCCAAGAAGCCCCCAAACAGCTGATCATATTTGGATAAGATAACTTCTGATTGCGGGCATGTGCCAATGTTTCACTGCAATTTTGAAGAGTAGGCCCTTCCCAGTCCAGCAGTACTTGCAGCCTCCTCAGTGGGGACCGGATATTACCCACAGGAAACAGGACCAGAAAGTAGTTAGTTCAGGGTGCCGATGCGCAGTCGGGTTAGAGAGGAAAGCAGCGGTTGTCCACTTCACTCACCGACCAGGTAGACCTGTACTTACAAAATGATTGATTCTCCCTCTAGGGCTCAAAATCGTCTGTTATCAGACTTGTCAGTTTGTCAGTACAAGAAGCCATAGGTTTCTGGCAGAAGATGAGCAGCGAAGTGGGGGTATTTGTCTAGGATAAGCCAGAAGGATCTGCTCTTATATACGGGCATCTAGCATGATGGTACGACCCCGCCCCCTTATTTTGATTTTGTTTTCAATATTAATATTAATTATGAATATTAATATTAAAATAAATATAAAATATTAACTTTCAAAATGTGTTTTTTCTAAATATTAAAATATAAAAAATATATCATGAATAAATAGACATATCAATATATCAAAAACGATTAAAATATAAGAAAATATAAATATTTTTTATAATATTAAATCATTGCACAAGTTTATCAAAACAACAAATTCACACACAGAAAGAAAAAAAAATCAGTAAACCAAGTTACGATGCTTGCATGAATTGTTTTGGTCTAGTAACTCTTAAGTGCAAGATTTCAAACATTCAGCAAATTTAGCACCAGCACCTACCATTTTGAGGGCTTCCACTGCTACTATATCAACAAATGTTATTTGACCAAAGTCAAAGATGATGCTGTGTATATCGACTTTAGGAACAGACACGTTGACTGGTAAGTCTGAGTTCCAGTCTATCTGGATCTTCACTTCACTTGTGTGCACTTGTTTTATTGTGACTTCTTGAACATTCAGAGCCTTATGTGGCTCATAATTATCTTCATCACTGTCGATAGCAGTATCAGCAGCAACTCCATTCTAAAGAGATTAAAAAAAAAAAAAAGTATTATGTGGTATCCAGCAATATGACACCACAGTATTAAATACAAAACAATACTGATCAATCTGGCTTCATGTCAATATGATATTTTATGTATTTATAATTGTTTAAATCTTTTCAGTATTACACCCTCATGTCTACTTTCATCTTGAGTTACTAGACTGGGTAAATAGCCTGTTGTGGTTCCTGTATTATAATAAGGCTCCTTAAGAGCTTAAACATGCCATTTGCTCAATGAGCTTACATGCTAGAGGGAGTGGGGTAAAATGACACAAAAAGGTAAGGATAGTATTAGACTAGTGACAGGTGCAGAAGAGGAATCATTCAGGAGCTATTAACAGTTTAATTGATACGCTTTTATGAAGAAGTGGGTTTTTAACGATTTTTTGAAGGAGTGGAGACTGGGTGAGCATCTAACGGAGGAGGGAAGCGAGTTCCACAGGAACCCTAAAAAAGGTATGTAAAGATCCTTTGATAGGCTTACATGGATATATTTTTTTATTTTATGTGTCGGTGCTTAATTTATTTAGGGGGGGGGTTGTCTTTTTTTTTTTTAACTGGTCTATTTTTTTTATAGTATTTTGGCAATACTTTGGTGTTTTTTACATTGACTTTTCTGCTCAGAGAAATAGCATTGAAGAAATAAAATGTCCAATCTAGGCTTTAAATAGTCATTATTAAAATTATTTTCAAGGTCTTTATTTTATTATAGGGACTATTTTTAACATTTGCATGTATATGCATTTTTTAATAAGGGAGTGGGGTATAGAGATTAAAAGAGGGAGGCAATTGAAAGGGGTCAAGCAGGATAGTGCAACATGAGTTACATTCTAGTCAATGAACATACAATAATGCAAGTATGTGCCACGCAGGGCCCATTTTGTCTCAAAGAATTTCACATGACACGTTGAACACCTGATAGAGCAATATATGTTACTTAGAGGGATACTACAGGCGCCCAGACAATTTTATCTCATTAAAGTGGTCTGGGTGGAATGTTCCTGACCCCCTACTCTTGCAATGTAAAACACTGCAGTTTTAGAAAAATTTCAATTTTTACATTGCAGTACAAAGACTGCTTCTAGTGCAGGGGTTCTCAACCCAGTCCTCAGGACCCCCTACCAGTCCAGGATTTGGGGATTACCTGGGTGTGTCTCAGGTGTTTAGAAAAAGGGAAAAAAACACCTTAGACTCTAAGGTGTTTTTTTTTCTTTTTCTAAACACCTTAGACACACCCAGGTAATCCCTAAACCCTGGACTGGTAGGGGGTCCTGAGGACTAACGTTGAGAACCCCTGTTCTAGTGGCTTACACTACCAGACTGCCACTAGAGGTGCTTCCTGGAATTTCACAGAGTTTGATTCTGTGAAATGACGCTGGACATTCTCACGCTCTGCATGAGGACATCCAGCACCAGAGAAAACCCCATAGGAAATCATTGAGACATGATCGCCGTGCATGATTATTAGGTCCCCACCGTCGGATTTTGTATTGTTAACACTAAAGTGTACCTTTAATATTCATCCCTTAGATATTGGGTATATAAGAGATAATTTAGCAAAGTACAGTTAAGGTAAGAATATTGGTTGATCTTTATTCGCTCGAGCATGTGGCAACATTCAAATAAACAAACCGACATAGTATCATCTTTTATTATCATGCACGAATCTTTGAGAAATGATGAATTAGGTGGAAATATTGTAGTAAATTGTGTTTCATAAATATATTGCTTGTTCAGAGAGCCTAATACTCTCTAAAAGAGTGATGGGAGGTAGATTCCCATGCCTGAGCAATCTGCTGCTGTGCTGTAAGGAAAATATGTAGAATAAGATTTGTAATTGCTCAGGAGTATGTAATGGAAAAAGCTAAAAGTAGAGAATTTAATTGGGTAAGGTCTACTCCATAGAGCAGCTCCACCATATATGGCACGTTGTGTCCTCCCTTTATCCACAGCGCCACCACATTGCTGAAGTGTTTGGAAATATTTTATGAAGTCTAGAAGGAACCATATACCATCTATAAAAAAATTCCCTGTGCTGTTCAAAATATGCAGATGAAGGAAGTAACGCCTTCTAAATAGAATATAACCGGGATCATTGAGCAGAAGAGATAGCACAATTCAAGTATGGCTCACAATTCTGAGCATTGCAAGAGCTAGAAAAGGGTGTATTATTGGAGATAATATGGTAGCCCGTGGGGAACGGTTTATAACTTGATTACAACTTGGTTTACAGCCATTAGCAACATAAATACGCTCAAGTCATGCTAACAAGGGAAACTGGGTGCTTCCAAATTTACCCTGTCTTTTGAAATGGGGAAAGAATGAGTGAAGTTGAAGCTATTCATAATATGAACTATCAGTTAAGTTGTACATATCTTTCAGCTCCTGGAATAGTATAAGATTCTCATTGTGCATGAGCTGGTATATTTGTGAAAACAGCTAAACACCATGGTCTGTGGTTATATGTGAGGGTATCTGTTATGGCAGTGCAGGTAGAGATAATGCTTTTGGTAAACATGCAGACTATGTCAAAGAATATGAGTTATGGTATGTGGCTCTAGGTGCTTTTTTGCTGAGTAAACTGAATGTTTCTGTAAAGCTCCAATGTGGAAAGGTGGATGCTAAGATTGCAGCATGGTAATAACCTAAAGTGACCAGGACCTGCAAAAGTTTCAGGGATATCCTCAGTTTTTGTTACATTAAATAAATGTTACCATATCAGCGGAAAAGCTATCTCGGCCAGGAGATTTCGCTTTGGGCAGTTGTTTAATGATCTGGAGGAGTTCCTCCAGAGTAATGGGGTCAGTTTGTTGGGGTTAGTGTGATAAGTTTGTCAGAATTAGTTTAGATAGGTAATGTCTGTTGCATTTGGTTCCCGAAAATGAGGATATTCCCTCAAATTGCACAATTGGGAGTAAAAAGTAGAAAATATCTGTGTGATTAGCTGTGGATCAACATATGTGGAGCAATTGTGGCCTTCTATACAAGCTATGCGCTTACATGTTTTTTGGGCCTCAAGCATTTGACACAGAAGTTTACCAGCTTTACCACTGGCTTGGTAATAAGAGACTTTCAATTTGTGCAATTAATAATTTGTTTTCTCATCATTAATAGCTGTCAGGGTATCTTATGTGTGGGCACAGGCTGTGCCACACAGTGATGCCATCTTATAGGAGGTGGGGAATCTGTCTAGAAGTTCTCCTAAGGTTCCCAGCAATTCTCGCGCCAGCAGCGATAGCCCCGCCCCTTTTTATGACGCGGTGCTTGCATGCCAATGTCATGATGTTGATGACGTCACGGCCTGCCAAAACGTTCGAATTAGAACATTTTGGGGACGTAGATACCAATTTAAAGAACACAGTATAAAAGGGAACTGCTGGACATGACTCATTGCCCTTTTGTAGTTCTTATAGTCCCAATAGCGTGTTGTACTCTAGTATTGTATTCTTGGTTTTGACTTTTGGCTTGTTTGACTACCCTTCTTTCTATTACCCTTTGACTCGGCTTGTGTACCCTCGTTGTTCTTGATTTCTGGGTCCCCTGACCTCGGTTTGTACCTGTTTAATCTCTGTCCTTGTGACGCCAACCCAGCCATTCTAAGGTTCGGTAAACGTTACTTTTCTATTACACTCTGCGTGTAGGATCCCAGTATTTCCCGACAATAGCTATAATGTGCTTTCATAAGGAATTCAGCTCTGAAGTCAACTCTGGGGATGGATCTACTTACTGTCTCACTGAGACTTGGACTAGTTTGAAGTAGCAATCTAACAGCTTGGTTTGGGGTCTACTTCAACCACTCTTCCTTTTTCTTTTCTCTATGTGAGTCTATTGTTGAATAAAACAGCTCTCATAATTGACTTGTGGGTGGACCACAATGTAGTATTCATAAATTCTTCAGTATAATTTATCTGAAAGTAACTTTAAATAGTCTCTCGAAGACAATTAACAAAGACAAAATCTAAGAGTAGTGATTCATTCAGTGTCCAGGTACCCCGTCCTTTAAATTAGAAAACATTAGACAACTGCACTGTCACAAGTCCATAATCAGACCATATCACCAATGTTACAAGTTTGTAATGCAGCCATGTTATTACCATGCTGCAATCTTAGCCATGTATCTACTAAGAAGGTATCTATGTGGCTGTAAGACTTGTGAACTGAGTAAAAATTATATAGTCCCTCACTAATGGGTGTTATACTCTCCAACAGTCAAACAGACCATTTAAATCTAGTAAACATGTAATGCCAGCACATGTACATGTTCATTCAGTTTTCCTGCGCACAAGGGAGCAAATAAGAGAAACTGGAAGACTGCAGGGAGAAGATCCAATTCCCAGTTTGTTTTTCTGGAAGTATTTCTTCCCTTTAAGCTAAGATAAAGCGTTCTTCCATAGGTGAAGATGACCTCTCCACTTTAGTGGAGACAGGGATTGATATACTATGCTGTGTCCAGTGGGAAATCTACCATGGTCGCAGGGGTTTCAGCCAAGGCCGGGCCCGTCACTCAGTTGCTGACCCCTGCAACAGTGAGCTGCCAGAAGGTGGAGGCGTCGAAGGGAGACCTGTCACAGGGGGCCCACCAAGGACCCCACCAAATCAGCGTTTGTACAATCCCATACTGGACTCCAGGGAGAGGACCCAGACCAGCTCTCCCAAAGTAAAATTCATTTGTGAGAGTGTGCAAAAATGTGTGAGTGTGTGTCTGTCAGTGTGTGTGTGTCTTTCACACACGTGGGTGGGAGAGACACATGGAGGGGCTGGGGGTTGGGTGAGACACGTGGAGGGGTTGGGAGAGGTTGGGGGGTGGAAAATAAACTTTGGGCATGGGCAGAGGACCTCTGCCCATGTCCAAAGTTTATTTTCCACCCCCCAACCCCTCAACGTGTCTCACCCAACCCCCAGCCCCTCCATGTGTCTCTGAGCAGCCAGCAAATGCGTCATGGACAGAGGGCCCGATGCTCTGGGGGCCCGTCTTTGCTATGGTGGAGTAAATGGTAGCTGCCCATGCCCAAAGTTTATTTTCCACCACCCAACCTCTCCCAACCCCTCCACGTGTCTCACCCAACCCCCAGCCCCTCCATGTGTCTCTGAGCAGCCAGCAAATGCGTCATGGACAGAGGGCCCGATGCTCTGGGGGCCCGTCTGTGGAACGGTGGAGTAAATGGTAGCTGGGGAGGGGGCCTACACTCAGTGAGGGGGCCACACGACCTTCTGTGGGCCCCTGTTGCTAAACATGTTCCCCCCTTGGTCAGCTGTGCTATATTTATAGGCAGCAGGGTCTCCTCTGTGTAGCACACTTAGAGACAGCCAAGAGGCCTTATCAAAGACCCAATGGGCTGCCTTTCACTGTGCCTGTGTAGTGCAATATGCGACTTGTGGCTGGGAGCAGAGTCTCTGCCGTGAACACAGCATGCAGACTGCCTGTTACTAATCAAGGAAGCTCCGTGAGGAGCTGCTCTATCAGTGTTACATGCAGCTTGCTCCGCAATTCCATGGCCAACCAGGGAGGGATTTCTTCGTCACACTTGCATGCCGAGGAGGAGATTGGACTGTCTGCACTCACAAGGGATAAAGACTAATCCCTCCCTGGACAAAGGTAGGGCTCAGGGAGGGGGGATACATTATTTTAATTTAAGGCTGCCCTAACACAGCTCCCATCTCTATATCCCCCTGTACCCATCAATCCCCTACATCCACTACAACCCCAATTACCCCCTACACATGCTACAACTGTTATTACCCCTACACATACTCAACCCCTATAACTCTCTACACATGCTACAAGACCTATTACTCACTACAGCCACAATTACACACTGCATCCCCTAAAGCCTATATTACCCACTACAACCCCTATATTCCCTACTCCCACTACATCCCCTATCACCCCCTGCATCCCCAAAGCCCCTATTACCCATTGCAATCCCTATTACCAACTACAACCCATATTATCCCCTGCACCCCCAAAGCACCTATTACCCACTACAATCCCTATTACCCACTGCAACCCCTATATCCCCTACACCCACTACAACTCCTATATCCCCTACACCCACTACAACCCCTATTATACCTTGCACCCATTACAGCCCCTATTATCCCTTGCATCTACTAAAGCCCCTATTACTCCCTGCAGCCTCCATGGCTCTCTGCACCTACTACAGCCCCTATTCCTCCCCTGAAGCTTAAATAGCTTCCACTACCCCCTGCCCTCCACTATAGCCCCTATTATCCTTGTCCCACTACAGCACTAATACCCACTACATGCCCTGGGTTCACACAGACACTGATGTTTCACACATGAAAAAATGGGTTCACACACTAACTCAATGCTAATATGGCCTTGCATTTACACACACATACAGACCTTCAATACAAATATGTCCCTGCATACACACACTGATGTCATGGACATACTAGAATGAAATAAACAAAAAAAAACACATAGAAACATAGAATGTGACGGCAGATAAGAACCATTCAGCCCATCTAGTCTGCCCAATTTTCAAAATAATTTTAATTAGTCCCTGGCCTTATCTTAAGTCTAGGATAGCCTTATGCCTATCCCATGCATGCTTGAACTCCCTCACTGTGTTAACATCTACCACTTCAGCTGGAAGGCTGTTATTTTAATTACCCAATCAAAAAAAAAATATGATTAGTTTGGCATGATTTCCTTTATGTAAACCCAAGTTGTCTCTGATCTTGAAATCCATGTGATTTTAGATGTTCAACAATTCTGTCCTTTAACATGGTTTCCTTCACTTTCCCCACTACTGAAGTCCCCTACTACCTTTCTGGTGAATGGGTACAACATTTGCTAATTTCCAATCTTCTGGGACTACTCCTGTTAACAATGATTGGTAAATTGTTTTGCTAGTACACCACTAAGCTTTAATAACTTTGCGTGTATCCCATCAGGCCCCACCGACTTATTTGTCTTTACTTTTGACAGTTAAAATAGAACTTCTTCCTCTTGTGACAAAAGTACTCCTTTCCCTTGGTACCTTGTCCTGGGATCGGGGTGTTACACACAGTCTTTTCAGGCTTTAGAGACACTTCACACGCTGGATGAGGTAAACTGACTTGCTCTTTTATTGAGGTTCCAAAATAAATGAACAGTAAGGTATAAAGGTAACAAAAATATATCAAACAAAAGCCTTGCTCTTCTGAGCACTAACTAAACAAAATAATCAGCTAACTGGGTTGGATGGCTTGTCCATTTCCCAACATAAACATAAACAGCCTTACTGCTTCAGGGTTTTCAGCTCTCTGTTTCCACTCACAGAAACCAAACACAATCTCCCTTCTTCCTTGGCAGGGGAGTACTTAATAGCACTGGTAATTGACAAACCTTTTTCAGGTGAGTTAGATTAGGATTCAAACTCCAGAACTGGACTTCTCACCAAGCAACTTCCAAAATGTGGAGTGGAGCACTGGCCCACCCTACTCTCCAGGTGCTCCACCCCAGGGCCCAAATATACACATATTTAAAGTGCAACATTCATTAGAACATAACACATTTCCCTGGGGCTAATTACACAAAGTAAGAACCTTGCAAAATCTGGGGAGGTATATAGGTTCCTTCCAGCACAATTCCTTGCTTTCTGTCACACTCTGTAAATTCACATGTAACAAATGATCGATTTGTCCTTTTTCTTAACTGAAGTCCCTCTCCTTCATTTTAATCTGTAAATTCTACTGACTGTGCTATTCTCTCTTCTGTGTGTGCTTTGGAGGCTCTTATAACTTGCTTTGCCTCTTTCTGCCTAATCTTATAGATCTGTCTGTCTTCCTCACTCTGTTTTTTTTTAATAATTACTAAATACTAAATGTAACTTTGTTTTTTACTATTTTGGTCACTTCTGCAGATTACCACAGTGGTTTCTTCATTTTTCTGTTTTTCCTGACAAGCTTAATGGAATTTTCTGTTGCTTTCAGTAGTGCAACTTTTAAATAATCCTTTTTCTCCTGGAAGAATATTCTAATTTTAGAAAAGTCTGTTTTTCTAAAATCTAAAACTTTTGTTTTTGTGTGATGTGACTTTTGTGTGGAGTCACTTTTCTTATATTAAACCACACAAACTGGTCTCCATTTATTAACACTAAATCATGCATTAAAAATGTGGGCTGGGTTGGGAGTGAAACATGTGGAGGGGCTGGCAGGGCGGGCAATGAGACACGTGAATGGGCTGGCGGGGGGATGAGACAAGTGGAGGGATTGGCATGGGAGGGAATGAGACGCATGGAGTGACTGGGGTGGAGGAGACACAGGAGGGGATGGGGGGCAGAGCAGATTTCGCACCAGGGCCTGGTGTTTCTAGTTACATATCTACTGTGTCAGTAGCTATGAAAAATTTAAATCTCTAGTTTTTTGAAAGAAAGGTTTTATATTCACCAGAGGTTTTAAGCAACTACAATTCCCCACTCATGATCTCACAGTAAAATAGCAAGAGCTTAGCTCAAGATGAAAACGTCAGACAATATATGATTTTTTTTAAAGCATTGACCTTTAGTTAAACAAACAAAAGGTATATATTTTAAATTCTTGCTCTGTAACAGTAGTTAATCAATATATATTTTACAACATGTATATATAAAGTAGCTTTTAAAAGCTTATACATTTTATTTACTGACTGATAATTAACAAAACAGATGTTGGGTAGCTAGACTAGTCTAGCAAGATCTTAGTTAGCAAGTAGAACTAGGAAAAAGGACATTCCAGCATTGACATTAACCCTATTTTTTCATGTATGTTGTTTTAAAAAAAAAGAAAAAAATTAAACAGTAGAACGGATTTCAAAGTTTGCAATTTGCAGGTTTTCCTTCTTGATGATATACATTCAGGATATACTGGTCAATAGTCTGCTGTGCTCTCTCATACATTCATCTTTTTTTTAGCATATTAATTCTGTGAAATAACCAATATATTTTAATACCATTATCTTAGTTTAACTCTGGCTAACTTAAATACATTTGTGAATCCTGTATTTACCATTGTTGCTGTTAACTGTCTTTGATTCATAAGTTTTCGTATCTTCCGCTCTGCTTTGTTTCTCTTGTTAAATACTCTGACTGCATCAAATCCAACCTGCAAAGCATTGATACGAGATTTATTATGTTTATTTTCTACAATGTATTTTTAAACAGGCACGTTACCTGGGTTTAAAAATAGTTAAGTACTTCATCAGTCATAAAAGGCATAAATTCATAAAATAATGTATAGGACAGTTACAGAGACAACCAAAAAAATTAAAGGAACACTATAGTGTTAGGAATATATGTATAGAGCCCTAGTCACCATTTAGGTGACTAGGGCCCATGTTCCCCGGCAAATAAAGGGTTAATTAACCATTTCTTTGCTTATCTTAATCCAGCGCCGGGCACTAGTGGCCACTCCTCTTTCATCGACGTCAGCTTCCGAGTGGAGCCGAATGCACATGCGTAGCCAGAGGCTTGTGCGCATTCAAACCCGCCCATAGGAAAGCATTACTCAATGCTTTCCAATGGGGATCTTTTTTGACACTGGACTCCGTGAGGATGTCCAGTGTCAAATAAGTGCGATTTACTCCGTGTGAATTGCGGAAGCGGCCTTTAGTGGATGTCAGGGAGACAGCCACTAGAGGCTGGATTAACCCTGAAGTGTAAACATAGCAGTTTCTCTGAAACTGCTATGTTTTCAGCTGCAGAGTTAAAACTAGGGGGACCTGGCACTCAGACCACTTCATTGAGCTGAAGTGGTCTAGGTGCCTATAGTGGTCCTTTAAATGAACTTTGCATTTCCAGTGTTGTTACAAACCCAGTCGATTGTGCATGTTCATAACCAAAGCATACTGAAGATCCATGTTTGCACTCATTCCTCTGTCATTTTTGCCATTATTTTGTCAATTTGATGTTGTGTAATCTAAGTAGCCTTGTGATTTGTATTTTTAGAAAATATTTCAGTAATGAAAACATTAAAGCACGCAAAGTCATTGTGTGTCAAATCCCTTCCCTGTGTATGCAGTATAATTTTTATCATTACTAATGTTTAACAGCTAAGATCCAAATGTTTTACAGACCTGGAAGCTTAAACATGACAAGTAAAGGCCACCTTGAAATTTTTGCTGAAATTATCTGCTTAGAGTCCATGCTGTTATTGAGCCAAATAATATATGTAATCAAACAAGCAGTCCCCAGGACCTTTGTAAGTTAAAGGGGAGGAGAAGAATGTTTTCCAGTTTTGTCACGCAAAATGCAGTAATATGGGAAGGGGGATAAAAAGGTGCCACTTCCAATATGCAATTTGTCAAGTTTGTTTAATACAAAGTTTTGGTAGATGAAGAATTGCATATATATTAAAAATGCAAATATGGAATTAAATGAAACTGCAATACATATAGAAGTAAAGTGTAGAATATTTAAGATGTATAATATGTATTTATTAAGCCAGGGCTGCCCAAACGGTCTTATCCACAGATATTGTAGAGCTACAGTTTCCATGATGTTTTGCATGCCTTTGGAATGCCTTTAGAATGGCAAAGCATCATGGAAGCTGTAGTTTTAAAACATCTGGGGACCTACCTCTTGGGCACCGCTGTATTAAGGAATGTATGATGACATATGGTATTACTATGCAGCTATAGGAAGCTGTTGAAACAGACAACAAAACAGTTGTACAGCAAAATACATTCTTATGACAATCTCATGAGAAAGTATTTTTTATAATATTGAGCAATATACGTTTCCATTTTTATTTATTAGTTTAATTAGTGGTGTCTGTGATAGGGTAAGCAATACATGTTGTGAAAGAGGACACAATTCCCTTAGGTTATAGAGATAACAGGAGACATCAAAAAGCACAATATATAATGAGAGCACAGGGACATAGAATATATATATTGTAGTCAGTATGTATAGAGAGAACATCTTTAACCATGTGAGATCACAGATCACCTGAGCAAGTATGCTCTTTGACCAAGATGGAACATCTTGTACAAGGGGAGAGAGTTCCAACCAAATCTCTTTACTATGCTGGAACACCTTTCCCAACTAAAACGTATTGTCATCATATTAAACATAGAAACATAGAATGGAACGGCAGATAAAAACCATTCGGCCCATTGAATCTTCCAAATTTTCTAAATACTTCCATTAGTCTTTTATATCTAGCATATCTTTATGCCTATCCAACGCATGCTTAAACTCCCTCACTGTATTAACTCCCTCTACCACTTCAGCTGAAGGCTATTCCATGCATCCACAACCCTCTTCAGAAAAAAACCATTAGATTCTGAAAAAACCACAATGGTGTGTTATCGCTCTACTGAAGGATTGAGTCACAAAGAAGTCAATTTATGGCACATGTGAAGTGTACAAATATATTATTAAGTATTTTCAGTGTATTTTCATAAAGTATAAGAAGAAACCTGAAAGTCACAAATTGAGAATATGTTATATGAGAATACTGATTATACAGGCAATTTCTTAATTGCGGGTCAATCTAACATATCGCTGAACTTACCGCAGTTCTACCTTGGTTGTATCACTTTAATTAATTATACGGAAATGTCAATTTATTTCTAGTTGTAGTTGTTTTTGCAATGTTGTGCAAACATTTGAAATGAAATAGTCAAATAAAGGTTGAGTTAAAATAACATTAAAATGTACTTACTATTGATTTGATTCCATTTTTCAAACTATCAACATTGCCATAGAAAATACAGCTGGAAAAGCGAATAATTTTAATTTCTCCTGGTTCAATAGCCTATACAGTGGAAAAATACAGTGAATAATTATGAAGAAAATACTGAATAATCAGGTTACATTGCTCTAGTGTTATGATTGCATATTTCTGCTCACCCATGTGTTATAGTAAGAAAAAATTATTTTTAGCCCTTTGACCAGCATGTAGGTTTTTGCTACATAACATGAATGTTGACTCATTTACAGATATGTTTTACAGCCAGGAGCTAGATCATGTAATGTAACAACCGTACACAGCCAGGGGCATCTGCATTATGTAAGATTTCCTGGCACTTTGCCATCAATATGTTGCTTTGGACGTTTTTTCAATGTATGCTCATTATGTAGGGTCTCAGATCATTACTCTGACCAAGTTCCAACTTGTGCATTCTTGAACACGTATTGCTTCTTATTCTCTTCTGTAACTTGATAATGCCTGCATGTGCTATTTCTGACATTCCAGTGTTCATGGTATTTTACCATTGGCGTAAATTAAATACATTTATTGTGAACTTGACTTTGAATTATGAAATTATGCAAAATGATGTGCCTGCCTGAACTCATCCCATCTGAATCGTCTGATAGTGACATTGTGGCCCTCTTTTAGGAGTTAATAACTGCTGGAGGGGCCAACAGTGGCAATTGTTGCTAGGTCCAATAATCATTAAAAAACATTTAACATTGAGAGAAGATGACATAGGTCAATCTTAAGTACGATGCAGAGCAAAAAAAAAAAAAATAACAAGGGCCATCACTTATCGTTACTAGACAACTTAAGGTATGCCAAAACAGCAGCCTTTCTGTGTAAAAAAGTTCTAGCTCTCTGGAAACCCAGAGCACTCACCTTCTTTGAAAACACATGTACTGGGTCACCCAAGCTATGCGGAATGTTATCCTCCTCCCGCACGGCTCATTATGATAGCTGGGAGGAAGTGACCAGGGCAGTCACTTCCTCCCAGGCTATGAAATTACCAGAGGGGCCTGGTCACACTGCTAAAGTGCTGCACTGACCGGGCTCCCTGGAAATTCATTGCCATCGGATGGCCCTAACAGCAAGGGTCACACGATGGGACCCTGAATGTGCGACCCCGGCAGTTGTACCATGCGTGCCGGGGCCGCATTACATGGCCGGTGGGACTACCGCGGAGTGATGGGCTCTGTCACAGCTGCGAACCCTGCGACTGCGGTAGTACTGCCACTGCCCAGATTCTAAGGGCAGTGGGGGACATGAATACTGCACGTTTCCAGAAATAATGTTACGCTTCCCTCCACATACATATCTCAGACCAGAACTGGGCATATATATTTGCCAGGATTATGTCGTTTTCAACTATCTTGATGAGACATCAACCCTATTATAAGAGGATAATGATGTGGTATAGGACTCCCTTGTTTCACCAGGCCCACATTACAGGAGTCAGTGGGATGTGTTGGAGGTGTCTTGGGGCCAAGGGTATCATATATGGTGGCAGTGTGCTACAATATACCCCTATTGGATCCAAATCATGGAGGTTATTAAGACACTCTTCACAGGTCTCCCTGACACCCTCCCAGACACTCTCTTATGAATACACCCCAACAGAACCTTTATGGATATTACTAGAAGAGGCTAATACCCTAATCAGGCAAACAGTTATACCCACAATGAGTCATAGGATAAATATGGTTAACAATGTTAAAAGCCTGGAAGAACTGCATTGGTCGTCCAGAGGCTCTAGAGCTAAATACTTGCAGATCTGGGAAACCTAGATAGCTTACTGGTCCAAGGACATAGGTCCACCCTCTTAGCCCCACCCCCTCACTAACCTTGGTCCCCACTTCCCTGACAGAACCCATACTGGCAGTTACCTAACCCAACCTGTTGTACCTGCATTTATATATAGGACAACATACTAGAAGGACCACAGTAGATCGCTTGTTTTTATCGTTCTGCTTTGTGGCCAAAGCAGTTTGGTTATGGTTTAATATGTAATCAACTGTTATTAGCATTACAACTGTTTTTATTTGATTTCTGTTCCATTGACTTTGTAAAAACTATCCATTATCCAGCACATTGTAACTGATTGCATGTCTCTTCACTTTGATGTATATGTTGATGTAGCAGAATGAACGTTTGTAATACCCTTTTTAATTCCCTTTGTTTGGCTGTCCGTACCCCCGTTCGTTTACCGAGCCCCCATCTGTGTGGTCCATGGGTTTGCATCTTTTAACAAACGACCACCCCTGGCTGTTAACTGCAAATTGCTTGTTAGAGAAAGTGTTTCCCCTGTGTGGCCGCCATTGGTATTATCGAATGCATGTGTGCAAACAAACAGCGGCCATTTTGTCTCTCGAACGTGGCAGCGGTAAATGGTCGTTGATGACTTGGAACTAATTTCGGCTACTCTACCCTGCGAACACCCGGTAAACTGATACCGCTGCACATCCAACTTCCCAAACCAGTAGGAGAACGGCGTTCGGGAGATCTTAACTACCGAACAGGGGTAATATTTGTATGCTAGCTGCCAGGGGGAGCCTTTGTCGGCATTCGTGTGAGAACTCCCGAAAGAAGACCGGTCAAGCCTAAATTTCTCTGGAACTGTTTTGGGGCTTCACCTCGTGGCTGACCGGTTAAAACTTCACTCGAATGGTGTTCCCGAACCACCGAACTGATCTCAGTTATATATTCACAAAGTGGGTGCTCAGATCCCAGCAATTCGGTGATGTGACTTTCTTGGGGTTCTGAAATATTAAAATGTGTTTTATAATGTTTGCAAATACTGCATATTTTCTGTACCTGAGAGATAATTGAATTAAATAGTTGTTCTTATTCGATTATCTCTTGGGCACAGAGGAGGAGTTTGTGAACTGTTTACTTGTCCCTTGTCCCCTCTCAGGTCCATCAGGGAAATGCCCCTGGAATAATGATTTAAGAAACCCCTTGCATGGGGAGTTGCATAAAAGCCAGCTGTGGCTGAATAAAAATCAGTTGACTCCCAGAACTGGGTGTCGTCCAGTTACTGGGGGGGATTTTGCCTTGGATATTTGATTGCTTCCTCAGCTACAAAGATTCTACAGCGGAGATATTTATGCTGGATATTGGAGCTACGCTACAGTCGATATTGTACAAAAGATGTGAGGCTTGATCAGTACTTCTCTAATCATGTACTACTGTTACGCAACCATGTTTCAATACAAATGTCATGTAGCTTTTGCAAGTGGAGAAATTCAACATAATTTATAAAAACAAAAATTAACAAAAATGTTTTAAAATAATCTTATACATACATTTTTGTACTTCTGTGGATCTTTATACAGATCTGTACCAGGAACATTTCCGAGAGTGCTGCAAGATGGACTATAAAAGAAAAAATATGTATATTTATAAATCTCTACATACAAGGTAATTTAATTTAGAGTTGCATGTAACGAATGTCACTTAATTGGGCTAACAAGCCTGAGAATCTCTAAATCACAAGCCATCTTTAACAATAAACCACTTTAGACAAAACATTAGGACATATCAAGTGCTATGTGGAAACTTTGTGAAATTGGCAACAATCTTCACAGAGAGGCGAACGTTTAAAATGAAGATTGGAGCAGTAGGAATAGTAATCTGTAACCAATAACTCTCCTATCATTATATTAGCTTACTTTACAGAATAATCATCCAGATGTCTTGATTCCTCCTTAATCAACTCAAAACCTAAACAGTAGGGTCATATGCTCCTTTAACACTCTGGCCATCAAATTCAGACTGCCCTTGCAATCTCTTGATTCATCTCTCCAATGTTCAACCTGCAAGTTCTCGAGTTACCTTATTAAATATTTTGTATAAAAATGGCAGATTTTACATTTACAGGCAGGATGGCCAGGTGGAAACACCAATGTAGTTTGCAAGTGATATAATTTTTGTGTTGGGAGTTTTCTTCCATTGCCTAAAACCCTAAATGCAGAATCATGCGCCCACATTGAAATCGTATGTGCTATATGTGAATACAGAGAGCTTTAGCTCCACTGTGAGTCTACTAGAGACATTGCAATTTCATACACTTAGGTTAATATTTTCTGTACCCGACTCACATTCAAAGGTTCTTAAAGTATAAAATGAGAGGTGTGATTCACGTCACTCACGTGTGGTCCATGAATCATATAGAGACTGAGATTTTTTGTTTGATGAACATGCAGCCACCATTATAAGTCATTGCAGTTTTTCGTTGTTTTTTTTTTCTTTTTGTGCTATTAAAGCACATTATTATGTCATGCAGAAACAAAAATAAATGGATATATTCATTATTCTTAACCATTTAAAGTAGGCCTTATGCTTCAATGTATATTGTTGGATAAGCTTTCAAAATTTAATATTTTTGGATTAACTTTTGAAATTATTTTTTTCAACATAAATAAAATATTTTAAAAAAAATCATATAGAAAATATATCAATGTATCACAAATATCAACATATTAAAGTATTTTTCAAAATATTACATGTTTATCAAAAAATATTAAATCATTTGAAAATGTTTATCCAAAAATATATAAATCCAAGCCTAAATGTAATAATGCTGTAAATGCTATAACTCAGCTCTCGGTCAGGGTCCTTTTTTCTTTTTAAACTTGTCTTTGTATACATTGTCTGTTTCTCAACAGTTGTACAATATTGCGGTATATGTTGGTGCGTTATATATGCTAATATTATTAACAATTAATGGCAATTCTCAACAATAAATGATTATTTCATACTTTTAAAAAAAAATACTGTGTAGCACATTGTATCATGAAGTATACAGCAAATGGTGATATACTCACAACTGGACACGTAAGAGCACTGTGAATAAGCTGAACACTAAACTTATAAGCAGTCCCAAATCAATATCTAAGAAGAAGGATGCTGTACATGAGAAAATCCAGATGATCTGTAAAGGAAAATGTTAAATATAAGTACTATCAGCCTGCATAGAAATGCTTTGTATTCCATAGCTCTGGTGTGTTAAGTACATTGAAGTCATTACTTCAGAAGTGGAAACATTATTCCGTGCCAGCAGAACAGATAGCAGAGGTTCTGCATGGGTCCTATCCTAAATCTAGCTGTCATAGAGTCTGCTTTCAGAGTATAAGCACTCAAACCACTTTGGACACACACACTAGTGCATACACACACACACACAATGATGAGCAGAGACACACACACACACACAGTGACAGATATACAATCACATTGTGAGTCTGTGTGTATTGGTAACTGTGTGTGCATTTCTGGCCTTGTGTATCTGTGTATGTGCTTGAGAATGTGTGCGTGGCAGTGAGTATACTTGTGCGTCTATGAATATATATCTGTGTGCAGGCATGGTCTGGCCATTGGGCCAACCCAGGCAAGTGCCCAGTCACGATGGCCATGGGATAAAGTCGATAGGGGAGATCAGAGGATCTCCCCAGCCTTCCCATGTAGTTCACCACAATTCACTGTTTAGTGACTAAACCCCAGTATATTTTCAAATGTATCTTTCTTTATCTTCTGTGAAGTAAATTACAATACATTATGGACCAAAATTACATTTAATTGGAAGTGCACTTATTATATGCCTCTCTTTTCCCTTTAACTTCCTCATATTTGATAGTAATAGGATAATAATTTAGAGAAAGCAATACATATTGTACCGTCTCATACAGAATGCAAGTATTCTGAATTTAGACGTAGCCAATGTGTATCATACCATACTTTTCAACATTTCAAGCAGGCAAAGAGGGACACTTTAATTTGAGGGGTGTGAGTCGCGGTGTGACTTGGGGCTGGACTGCTCTGAGATATACAGTTGTGCTCAAAAGTTTGCATACCCTTGAAGAATTGGTAATATATGTACTATTTTTAGAGAAAACATTGGTAAGCAGGAAAAATACATTTCTTTTATTTCTTCATATTCAACTGTAGGTTATAACAGAATGGCAACAAAGAAAAAAATGAAATGACGCCTGTTCAAAAGTCTGCATACCCTTACTTTTTAATACTGTGTATTGCCCCATTTAGCATCAATGACAGCGTGCAGTCTTTTGTAACAGTTGTCTATGAGGCCCCTGATTCTTGCAAGTGGTACAGCTGCCCATTCGTCTTGGCAAAATGCCTCCAGGTCATGCAAAGTCTTTGCTCGTCTTGACGAACCACACGTTTGATATCTCCCCATAGTGGCTCGATGATATTAAGGTCAGGAGACTGTGATGGACACTCCAGAACCTTCACCTTTTTCTGCTGTAACCACTGGAGAGTCAATCTGGCCTCGTGCTTAGGGTCATTATCATACTGGAAAGTCCAAGGGCAGCCTTCATGCAGAAGAATGCAAAATGTCTGCTGGTAATTTCTGATAACATGTTGCATTCTCACGGTTACTCGTGCCTTTAGAGCTCACCTCTCCCCCCTCCCCCCAAAAAAACATAATTGAGCCACCACCATACTTCACAGTGGGGGTGATATTCTTTTCACTATAGGCCTTGTTGACCCCTCTCCAAACATAGCCTTTATGGTTGTTACCATAAAACTCTATTTTGGTCTTGTAACTTCAAATTACAGTGTGGCAGAAGCTGTGAGGCGTGTCAAGGTCTTGTCGGGCATATTGTAAGCGGGCTTTTTTGTAGCATTGGGGCAGTAAAGGCTTTTTTTCTGGAAACTCGACCATGCAGCTCATTTTTGTTCAAGTATCATTGTAATAAGCTCTTTGAAACAACCACACCGTCTTTTTCCAGAGAAGCCTGTATTGCTCCTCAGATTACCTTAGGGTTTTTCTTTGTATCCTGAACAATTCTTCTGGCAGTTGTCGCTGAAATCTTACTTGGTCTACCTGATCATGGCTTGATATCAATAGATCCCCGAATTTCCACTTCTTAATAAGTGATTGAACAGTACTGACTGGCATCTTCAAGGCTCTGGATATCTTTTTATATCCTTTTCCATCTTTATAAAGTTAATTTACCTTGTTACACAGGTCTTTTGACAGTTCTTTTCTGCTCCCCATGGCTCAGTATCTAGCCTACTCAGTGCATCCACGTGAAAGCTAGCAAACTCATTGACTATTTATACACAAACACTAATTGCAATTTAAAAAGCCACAGGTGTGGGAAATTTACTTTTAATTGACATTTCAACCTGTGTGTGTCACCTTGTGTGTCTGTAACAAGGCCAAACATTCAAGGGTATGTAAACTTTTGTTCAGTGCCATTTAGGCGATTTCTGTTATCATTGTGATTTAAAAAGGAGCCAAACAACTATGTCATAATACATGGCTTCATATGATCATTTTCCTTCAATAAAATATATTTTTTTGCATGATCAGTCATATTTTCAAAATCAATGCCAAAATGTCACAATTTCTGCAAGGGTATGTAAACTTTTGTTCAGTGCCATTTGGGTGATTTCTGTTATCATTGTGATTTAAAAAGGAGCCAAACAACTATGTGATAATAAATGGCTTCATATGATCATTATCCTTCACTAAAATATTTTGATCAGTCATATTTTCAAAATCAATGCCAAAATGTCACAATTTCTGTAAGGGTATGCAAACTTTTGAGCACAACTGTATATATGTATATATATATATATATATATATGTAAGTTACTAACCAGAAGAAGAACAATGTATCTTATTTATACAAACTGATTTGTGAACACATTTATTGCACTTTAACCCCTTAAGGACTGAGCCAAATGTACAAGTTGTGATCAAAACAAAACATAAACAAAACCTTGAATTTGCATTATATGTCGTAATTCACCTCTTTCATATTAAAGGGACACTATAGTCACCTGAACAACTTTAGCTTAATGAAGCATTTTTGGTGTATAGAACATGCCCCTGCAGCCTCACTGCTCAATCCTCTGCCATTTAGGAGTTAAATCCCGTTGTTTATGAACCCTAGTCACACCTCTCTGCATGTGACTTGCCTTCCATAAACACTTCCTGTAAAGAGAGCCCTATTTAGGCTTTCTTTATTGCAAGTTCTGTTTAATTAAGATTTTCTTATCCCCTGCTCTGTTAATAGCTTGCCAGACCCTGCAAGAGCCTCCTGTATGTGATTAAAGTTCAATTTAGAGATTGAGATACAATTATTTAAGGTAAATTACATCTGTTTGAAAGTGAAACCAGTTTTTTTTTCATGCAGGCTCTGTCAATCATAGCCAGGGGAGGTGTGGCTAGGGCTGCATAAACAGAAACAAAGTGATTTAACTCCTAAATGACAGTGAATTGAGCAGTGAAATTGCAGGGGAATGATCTATACACTAAAACTGCTTTATTTAGTAATTTAGGTGACTATAGTGTTCCTTTAAATGCACCCACACTTATTATATATCATTTTGCTCAGGAGAAACAGGACTTGCATGTCAAAATACACATATTTATATATTAAACATAATTTAATATGAATAAAATGTAAAAAAAAATGTGGAAAATTAAGATTTTTTTTATTTTTTTAGCTCTGCGTGGAATTTTAACTGTGAATGTCATAATACTGTTTGCTTTTACTGCAATAAAATACACATATTTGTATTCAGAGAAGTCTCACAATCTCTAATCTTCTAATCTGTTTTATTTTGCATTTTTCACACACATACAAATTAGAATGCTAATTTTGGCAAGTGTTTGTGACTGTGTGTGAAAAATGCAAAAACAGATTTGAACGTTAATTTTGGCCAGTGTTTATGTCTAAGTGACAACTAAAAAAGACTGCACATACCCCATTTGCAATACCTTGGGTTGTCAACTTTTGCAAATGGTATCATGGAGGTAATTCTCATTCCTGGCCTACCATACGGTCTCAAAGGTAACATCTGGTGAATTTTAATGTGGAAAAATGGATATACAAGTCTCGTATTACACTCTGTAACGTTTGAAAACACCATAAAACCTGTACATGGTGGGTACTGTTATACTCGAGAGACTTCGCTGAACACAAATATTAGTGTTTCTAAACATTACAACTTATCACAACAATTATATCGTCAGTGAAAGTGCCGTTTGTGTGTGAAAACTGCAAAAAACTGCACTTTCACAGACAATATCATTGTTGTGATAGGTTTTACGGTTTTGAAACACTAATATTTGTGTTCAGCGAAGTTTCCCTAGTAAAACAGTATGTACAGGTTTTATGGTGTCTTGGAAAGTTACAGGGTTAAATATAGGGCTTGCGAACCATATTCACCATGTTCACTGGACTTTCTGCCTGGGTTGTCAGGCAAGTCCCTCAAATAGTAATTAATGAAATGACTTAATCATGTAAAAATATTATATAAATATATATGTAGAATTTAAATATATATGTATATATATTTATATATAAATATGTATATATATATATTTTAATATTATTTTTATTTATATGTATATTTATATATAGAGTTCAAATTGATGGTCCGCACTCACGTTTTCAATAAAATATAACTTTTATTAGTTACATTTTAAAAAGATGCCAATAATTCATCGACGTTTCAGTCCCGGTTCGGGACTTTCCTCAGGACAGCTGTCCTGAGGAAAGTCCAGAGGAAAGTCCCGAAAAACTGAAACGTCGATTAATTATTGGCATCTTTTTTAAATGTAACTAATAAAAGTTATATTTTATTGAAAACGTGAGTGGGGACCATCAATTTAAACTCTGCATTTTTGATGACCTCGGCCCAGCGCCCGGAAAAATTGAGTGTATATATATATATATTTATATTGTCTTCAGCCTGCAGTGCAAGGAAACGTTGGAAGATATATTTATGTATAGTTATATATATATAGAGATACATATATGTATTTACAACTTCATTCTAAATGTATTTTGATTTAAAGATATATGTATATTAATATCAAAATACAGTTAGAGCGAAAGTATACAGGTATATAATTTTGTAAAAATTATTATTTATTAAAAAATGTTTAAATTCAATTTTCTTATTGATTTTTATTTTACATATATATATATATATATATATAAATATATATATATATATATAACATCATTGTAAGTGTATTTGAATATTAATATATATATAATTATATATATATATATACATATATATATATATATATATTAATATTAAAATTCACTTAGAATAATAGTTTATGTGTGTGTATAAGCATATAAAAGTACTTAGATCATATATACTTTGTTAAACGTTTTTTAACTTTTACTAAATTTTTAAACTTTTTTACAAGCAGCAGGGGGACATGCTGGCACTGCATGAGCCGGATATTCTGGCCATGTGATCACATGGCCCTGGAGGGCCGGACTGTGCAGAAGGAGGCTGCCTGGGCAGCCCCCCGGATCGCGACCACCAACGTTGGATCGGCGGTGACCCGGTAAGTCCCTTAGACGGTGGGGACGTTCTACGCCGCCCTTCGGTGTTTAGGACCGCCCAAAAAAGGACGACATAGAATGCCTGCCGTCCTTAGGGGATTAAAGGGACATGTAGGCACCCAGACCAATTCATCTCATTCAAGTAGACTGGGAAAAGTGCCCATGTCCCCTCAACTCTGCAAGTGAACACAATATAGTTTCATGGAAACTGCAATGTTTACGTCGTAAGTTTAATATAACCTTGCGGCTTACTTCCAGACAGCCACTAGAGGCACTTTCTGGATTCTCACTCCGTGAAACGACGTTGGACATCTTCATGCTTTGCATGAGGCTGTCCAGCTCCTTCAAAATCCCCGCAGGAAAAGCATTAATTCAATGCTTTCCAATGGGAAAGGTCTAATGTGAGTGCAGCACTTGACACCTAACGCTAGGTACAGTGGCATTATTGATGAGTTTGGGTTGAAAATAGGGGCTGTCCTCCTTCACTAGAGACACTCGGCAGGTATGTTATACAAAGATTTTTTTTTTTTTCATACACATTCTCCTCTCGTTTCTTTTAGTTAGATAGATATATTTTAAACAATTTGTTTTGAACTATAAAAAAATTATATAAATAAGTAGTCTATTGTACTTACACAGTCCCACTTGTTCTTTCTCCACAAGCCGGGAACATCCTGCACTTGCCAGCACATTCCCTTAACATTTGCTATAACAATGGCTGCCAGCACTGACTGTTAGAAAGAACAAATGTTATTACACAATTGAACAGGAAATATTAATCGTCTTGGCAAGAATTAATTACTAAACTTTTATAAACAGTGTTAATAGACAGAAGGCTTTCTTTTCTGGAAGTTATAGCTTTGAATAAAATATTGAAAATCACCTATAATTTGTGACGCTCTATTTTCTTTTCGGTTTATATTAAATAGTTAGCAAACTGGATCATTATTCCATTCAGTCCAGACAAAGCTAGGGCAAGCATTTCTCTTATTCTCTGTATGCTTTCTCTATGCTGAATGCCAGGTTCAAAGGACAGAACCTATAATAATGACTGACAGGGAGCTCAGATGGAGGCACCCAGTTACAGGATGAAGCACTGTGGATTTCTACATTCAATTTTATATTCCCAACCTCTCAAATAACTAAACATATTGAAATATGTTTAATAATATACTAAGTTAAGCATAGTGGCATTTAACAGGAAGATTGTGTCATTGTACAAACAGTCACAAAGTAGATTTACATGATTCACATTGATGAATAATGTACCTTCTGAAGGGGTTCAAAGAACCTGCCAACTGACAGCATGGCAATCATAACAACTGCAGCGGAAATCATACCAGCAACCTGAAAAAGACATATATTTACTTCAAATACAAAACTAATGGTTTGCCACTGTTGCTTGTCTTCATCACTTGGGGATGAAAAAGTGGTGAAAAAGATTATACACATATGAATTATGACAAAAACACAATGAAATAGAGTATTATTTGGCACGTACACGCACACCCCATTGGAGGGTATTATTTCAGTTGCTGATTATCTAGTAAGTAGAAGATAAAGAGGATGAAAACTGTTGATTTCAAAAGTGCGTTCATATGTTTATGATTTAGTAATCTATAAATGCTTTCCTTTTACAAAAATTTCACTACATGCACTCCCTAATATTAATTTTACTACAAGAGATGGAGAATGTGACAAAACCCACTATTTTGCCTGCATAGGAGATATCCTCCTCCTAAGTTCTCCTGAACCCCATTCATGTTTCCCCGTTTGGGAACTATCCTCTTCCGAACACCAACAACCCCTGGCTCATTAAACATCAAAGAAAACCACAGAATCAAGTGCTCCCTCTGTGTGGCTGCCGTTCGTATAACCGAATGCCACGTGTTAGAAAAAACGGCGGGTATCTTGTTGCACAAATTCAGGCAGCGGGACCTGGTCGTCAAGTGTCTGGAACTACAAGTCGGACACCCGACCACACGAACACCGGTGAAAGTATATGAATGCCTGCTTCTTTCAGCGGCAAGCCAGGAGAGCACTGTACGGTAGGTTTGTTTACACAAACAAGGTGAACAAACGCTAGCTATGAGCCAGGGGAACCATTCAACTTTTTGTACATTTTGGAACTCCTGAAATAGACCGACCGCTACCCCTGAAACTCTGGAACTGATTTTGGCAGGCGCCTCATGTACAGTCGGTCAAAACTTTACCCCGGTGGCGATTCAGCTGTATTCATGGGATCTGAGTGCTATTTGGACAACTTGGGCGCTCAGATCCAGACCAGGGATATAATATTTTTGGGGGTTCCTATATGTTTTGTATGTAATTTTTATATATTTTATATTTTATGCTGAGTCACTCTGACACAGAAAATTGTCACCATTTTGTGGGAGTGTTCTGGGCGTGGTTTACTGCATTCTGATTTTATATATAAGTGGGCCAGTTGGACATAATAAACACATTCATTTCTACCTTTCATCAAGTCTAGGCTTATATTTGGGGAACTTGGGGCAATAATCACTTTTGCATTTGGGACTTGAGAGATCTATAACAGATATACTCAGCTGGAGTATAGGGGATCCATAACAGTGCATATCTCTTTAATTTGAGTTGCAGCAACAAGAATGAACACGAAAGTCCTCTTTATTTGCAGATACTCAGAAAGTCAAAATAAGCTCTATTTTCATTGATTCCAGTTTATCCTTATTATTGTCTAAATATTCTATTTCCCTCTGTTTGAATTTCTTTGCTCTTATTCAGTGCTATAATATTCCTCCAGTGTTTATCTCTTTGATTTACTTTTCCTCATACATGTTTCCCCTTATTTTTTAATTCTCCTTTCTGCTATTTTTGGCACACATTTGGGATTTATTTCCTCTAATTTTTGGGGGGGGCTCTTCGTTCTCTTGTCTGCCAGTTACACCAAAGACCGTTGGCCATTTTGGCGAAGTCGTGTGAATATGTGAATAACAATATAGTGCTTTTCATTGCCAAATTACTGGAGCCCACTAGATCTCTGTTGACCTAAAAGCCACATAATGCTTGTTTTGATTGTGCAAATCAGTTCAGGAGGCAATGCTTTGCTGGTGAACTACCATCTGTTGGGTTTTGAGGAGTCTTACCTGGCAGATGGTTGTTAAATTTATCCTTGCAATTTTTCAGCATTATTCACTCTTGAGGGCTGGTTTACTAGTAATTTCTGTCATAAAATCTCTCTTTTCTGGTCAGTTTTTATTCCCTATAATTTTTATTTTACACAAAAGTTATTTTTGTTTAATATGTCAAAGTTTAAAACTTCTGATGTGTGCATCCCTGGTGCTATATCTTATTCTCCCTACGCTGGACCAAATTAGTTTTTTCTATTTCTATTCCTTTTCTGATGAGAATGTACAATTTCACTTGAAAATATCTCACAGGCTATATTCTCATCTATGGATGATATGTTTAATACCTTATTAAACTCTCAAGCTATTCTGCCAGCTCAGTTTGCCAAAATGAGATTTTTTATACTCCTACCTGTCCTCATACTGACCAGTTTTGGTCTCCGAAATCTACCTTTGAGGACGATAAACAAGCAAAATTTTTGGATAGAAAAGTGTTAAGAGGTACGGTTTACTTCTACACTTGCTGCTACTGCAGACAGTTTTTTCCTGAGGAATTAATGGACACACAGGAATAATCTCTGTTTAAAGGAGCACTATAGTGCCAGGAAAACAAACTAGTTTTCCTGGTACCATAGGGTCATTAGGTCCCCCCCACCCACAGGGCCCCCCTCCCGCTGGGCTGAAGGGGTTAAAACCCGTTCAGCCACTTACCTTTCTCCAGCGCCGGGGTCCCTCTGTGCTGGGGAACTCTCCAGCCCCCGCCGACGTTAGATCCGAATGCGCATTTGCATTCAAACAGCCCATATGAAAACATTACTCAGTGCTATCCTATGGACGTCCAGCATCTTCTCACTGTGAGACAGCCACTAGAGGCTGGATTAACAATCAGTGAAACATAGTTTTCAGCTGCAGGGTTAAAACTAGAGGGACCTGGCACCCAGACCACTTCATTGAGCTGAAGTGGTCTGGGTGCCTATAGTGGTCCTTTAACCCTCGAGATTTACGTCATCCTAGTTCAGTGGAACAGTTTCCGCATGATCATATTGGAAAATATTTGTAACATAGGGTATGGTGCCAGTTGGGCAAACTTACTTAAAGGAAATTCAATTCCTTTCTAAACAAGGGTTTAACCAAAAAAAGATCCAAAGCAAGCTCCTGAATTTATTTGGGCCGCTCACAAATATGTTTCAGCAACTTGAGCAAGCTATTACTGATGAAAACCCTTAAGATCCTTCCATTTTAAAAGGATGGAGTCAACAAACTGGCTAGCAATGTAAATATGTCTATATCTGAATTTTACTGAAAATATAACCTAAACCTGTCAATTACCAAAACTTCTAAAGAGGCTAATGGCCTACATTTTAGAGATGGCTTAGTAAAAAAAAACTAAGCACTTCCTCAGTGCTTAAAAAGAGCAAAGCAATTTCCTTAGTAAACAACTTGTTTTTCAAGTACAAATAGACACCAAGCCTTTCTTTCCAAATAGGGGCAATTCCTGGAAAGTCAGTGGGTCACACAAACATTTCAGGACAGGACATCAATTCGGTGATTACTCCTTTTCATCTTTCTTTCTCAGGAAACATGGGAAGCAGACTAACCCATTTTTGCCATTCTTGATCAAATGTATGGATTTTAAACACAGTTCAAGGCTATCTCATGGAGTTTATGCCAATCCTTGCTCAAGCAACTCTTCAACATCCCTTCCAGTTCTCAGAAACAGACAAAAATCTTGAGCAGAAAAATATCTGAAAAGAGAAATGAACAAACAAATGGAAAAGAATGCCATTCGAAGTGTTCATCTGCATCATCTAGACCAGGGGTTCCCAACCTGTGGTACGCGAAAAATTCTGTGTAATGGCGGGCAGATCCGGGGCAGTTGTCTAATGGCCTAACGGCATGTGCACATCTTAAGGTTAAAGTTTCAGGTTTTACTTCGTGATTTGCAGCCACAGTAAACAGTCATGCTCAACATGGTGGGATCCTAGAGAGGTAAGAGATCTTTGGTGCCCTGTCACACTGCCCCCTCACGCACACCGTCACACTTCCCCCTCACCCCTCACTCACACTGTCACACTGCCCTCTCACCCACACTGTCAAACACTGTCACATTCACCCCTCACTCACACTGCCCTTCACCCACCCTGTCACAATGCCCCCTCACCAGGGGCGGGCTGCCCCCTAGGCCGCCCCAAATCATTTTAAGACCGGCCGCTGCAGTGCCGGCCCTTTAAATGCTGCAGCCGCCTGAGCGCTCTGTGAAGAGCCTCAGGCGGCTGCAGCACATTTTATCCCCTCACCTTCCCTCCCCTGTAGCGTGGCCGAGCTGCTCTGCTGTCCGCGGTGCCGGCCGGACTGATAGGAAGGAGTGTGCACTTCCTGTCAGTCCGGCCGGTTACAGGAAACAGAAACTCCTATTCCGCGCTGAGTTTCTGTTTCCTG
>OW240914.1:174883814-174930675 GCA_933207985.1 Pelobates cultripes
TCACACTGCCCTTCACCCACACTGTCACACATTGTCACATTCACCCTTCACACACACTGTCACACTGCCCCCTCACCCACACTGTCACATTTGTATATATATATATATATATATATATATATATGTATAATTACAGTTCAATCTACTTGCACTCCTGCTTCAATGTTTTAATGCTGGGTGTTAGACTGTGTAAAATGTGTATATACAGTAACTGCAATCACGGTCTCTATTTAAAACTTAGTGTTTATTTCTTCATCTAAAAAAACACTTACATAAAGTGCTTGTAGTGCTACAGGTGGTCAATGTTTCAGTCCCCTTTTGGGACTTTACTCAGGACTCATACATACATACATCCACCATGTCCACTTTACACATACTGCTTTCAAAATACAGAGTGGAGAGTAGAAGCAGGGAAGACATAGAGGAGCCTGGGCAGAGGAGGGACAGGGAGAGCCTGGGGCAGAGGAGGTACAGAGAGAGCCTGGGGGAGAGGAGGGGTAGGGTAGTCTGAGGCAGAAGAGGAGCAGGAAAACCTGGGGCAGAGGAGGAAGAACTGGGAGAGCCTGAGGTATGAGGAAGCCTGGTGCAGAGGAAGGAGGAGCAGGGAGAGTCTGGGGCAGAGGAGATGCAGAAAGAGCCTGGGGTATGAGGAAGTGCTAGGGAGCATGGAGAGCCTGGGGTGGAGGAGGAGCTTAGCGAGCCTAAGGCAGAGGAAAGAGCAGCAGGGAGTGCCTTCGGCAAAGGAGAAGCAGAGTAGCCTGGGGCAAAGAAGAAACAGGGAGAGCCTGGGGCAAAGAATAAGCAGGGAGAGCCTGGGGCAGAGTGAAGCAGGGGAGTCTGGGGCAAAGAAGAAGCAGGGGAGCCTGGGGCAAAGAAGAAGCAGGGAGAGCCTGGGGCAGAGTGAAGCAGGGAGAGCCTGGGGCAGAGTGAAGCAGGGAGAGCCTGGGGCAGAGTGAAGCAGGGGAGCCTGGGGCAAAGAAGAAGCAGGGGAGCCTGGGGCAAAGAAGAAACAGGGAGAGCCTGGGGCAAAGAAGAAGCAGGGAGAGCCTGGGGCAAAGAAGAAGCAGGGAGAGCCTGGGGCAGAGTGAAGCAGGGGAGCCTGGGGCAGAGTGAAGCAGGGAGAGCCTGGGAGCAGAAGAAGGAGCCTGGGGAAGAGTGAGAGAGAGGGAGCCTGGGGGAAAGAAGAAGCAGGGAGAGCCTGGGGTGGAGGAGGAGCTTGGCGAGCCTGGGGCAGAGTGAAGCAGGGAGAGCCTGGGGCAGAGTGAAGCAGGGGAGCCTGGGGCAGAGTGAAGCAGGGAGAGCCTGGGGCAAAGAAGAAGCAGGGGAGCCTGGGAAAGAGTGAAGAAGGGGAGCCTGGGGTGATGGAGGAGCTTGGCGAGCCTGGGGCAGAAGAAAGAGCATCAGGTAGTGCCTGTGGCAAAGGAGAAGCAGGGTAGGCTGGGGCAAAGAAGAAGCAGGGAGAGCCTGGGCCAAAGAAGAAGCAGGGAGAGCCTGAGGCAAAGAATAAGCAGGGAGAGCCTGGGGCAGAGCGAAGCAGGGGAGCCTGGGGCAGAGTGAAGCAGGGGAGCCTGGGGCAAAGCAGAAACAGGGAGAGCCTGGGGCAGAAGAGAAGCAAGGAGAACCTGGAGTGGAGGAAATGCATGGGAGGCTGGGGCAGAGGAAAGAGCAGCAGAGGGATCCTGGGGCATTGAAAGGATGAGCAGGGATAGCCTTGGGTAGAGGATGTGCAAGGAGAGCTTGGGGCAGAGGAGGGAGAAGCAGGGAGAGCCTTGGGAAGAGGAGGGGCAGGGAGAACCTTGGGCAAAGAGGAGGGGTAGGGTAGCCTGAGGCAGAGGAGGAAGAGCTGGGAGAGCCTGAGATTTGAGGAAGCCTGGTCCAGAGGAAGGATGAGCAGGGAGAACCTATGGCAGAGGAAGGAGGAGCAGGGAGAGCCAGGGGCAGAGGAAGGAGGAGCAGGGAGAGCCTGTGGCAGAGGAAGTAGAAACATGGGGAGTCTGGGGCAGAGGAGATGCAGAAAGAGCCTGGGGTATGAGAAAGTTCTAGGGAGCATGGAGAGCCTGGGGTGGAGGAAGGAGCAGTAGGGAGTGCCTAAGGGAGAGTGAAGCAGGGGACTCTGGGCAAAGGAGAAGCAGGGAGAGTCTGGGGCAGAAGAGAAGCAGTGAGAACCTGGAGTGGAGGAGGAGCAGGGAGAGCCTTGGGCAGATGAAGGAGGAAAAAGTAGAGCCTTGGGGCAAAGGAAGGAGGAACAGGGAGAGCATGTAGAGCCTGGGGCAGAGGAGGAACAGGGAGAGCCAGGAGGAGAGGAGAAGCAGGGAGAGCATAGGGGTGAGAAAATGGGGAGATGTGGCAGAGAAAAACGTATACATTTGAAAAAACAGCAACTATATTAATTACAAAAAAAAATTCTAATATGAGGGAAAATTTATTTATGGAAAATTGACTGCCAAGGGATACTCAAGTGAAAAAGGCACAACTGATCTAGACTACAATGTTTTTTCTGGTTAAAAAAAGGGTAGGCACTGATATGACTGGTTATCTAAAATAGTTAAATTCTCTAATTCAATATCAGCATTTCAAGATTGAGTGAATTCATTGCCTCTGAGACCTTCTGCACACTGGCACACAAGGAATTACCTGATGGATGCTTACTTACCACTTCCCATTTATAAGAATTCAAGGGATTTACTTCAATTTTTATGGAAGGGCCAGAAAAGGTGTTTCACCTGCCTCCGTTCCAGTCTCTCATCAGCTCCTTGTT
Source organism: Pelobates cultripes (assembly GCA_933207985.1). Taxonomy (NCBI): domain Eukaryota; kingdom Metazoa; phylum Chordata; class Amphibia; order Anura; family Pelobatidae; genus Pelobates; species Pelobates cultripes. The sequence continues at coordinate 174,886,573 of OW240914.1, forward strand.
TTTTCATAGATGAGACCGGTGGTAGCATACCTTCAAAGCAGGGGCGTTTTTGTCTAAATATGTAGATGCTATTTTTATTTTGTCTCCAAGTGTTCATTCCCTACATTCTCACATTTGACTTTAGATCTGCTTACCAGTTTGGGTTTCCTTATCAATTGGGAAAATTAAATTTGGTAAGATCTCAAAAGATTCCATTTATTAGCTTCTTGATACATTCAATAGGCAAAACTCTTGGTCTTCCAAAATCTAAATTACCCAACATAAAGAGAGAAACTAGTAGTACATTGTCTTGACACATGTTGACAATCAGACATTTAGTGAGAATCATTGGCCTGCTAACATCTTCCATTCAAACCAATTCCCAGACCCCTTTTATACAAAGTGTTACAATTTCTAAAAATAAAACATATTTGCCGGGGTCTTTGTGGTCCAGCACCTGACAGACACCAGAGAGGAACCACCCTCTGCACCTTGGTAACATTGCAGAGAATTATTCTAGAGATCATTCTTTTTTTTATTTCAGGTGGCTGTTTTGAGAATGAAAATAAAAATAAATATATCCTCCTGAAATCAGGGCATTTAGCCTCCATAGAACCCAGCAAGGTCTATAGACATACAGCAAGTCAATAATACATAATATCTGAGGTTTGTATATTGATCATATATTATATCACTCCATACTTGCAGTTGTTAATGTATTTTCAACTGTCAAAATGAACATAAAGTAATGTAGACAATATGGCAAGGAATAAATAACAAAAGGAATTGAAAGGAATCTGTTTCCAATATATGGTAAAAGAGCAGTGATAGCAAAGTCTATGAATACAACAAATAAGATGTACGGGGGCTCTCTCTTGAACTAACAGAATGAAGGAATAGGACCTGGCCAAGATAAGTAATTGCTATAAATATGAGCAGAAAACAACAAAAAAACATTGTGTAATTTAGATTTATTGGTGGATTTTGTTGTAGTACATACAGTTTTAATGATTTTTCTGGTTATTTTTTAGAACCATCTGTGTCAAGCCAGTCCATGCCAGTCCATGCAAAAACCATGAGCTAATTTAAGCCTCAATTGAATATTTTTAAAACTATTTAATATTTTCGGATAGACATATAAAAGTATTTCTGATAAATATTAATATATAAAAAAATCATATATAAAAATATATCAATATAACAAAATATATCTGAATATAACAATAACAATTTAAATATTTTTCATTGTATTAAATCATTTGAAAAACTTATCGAACAATATTAAATTGAGGCCTTAGTATGACAAGCTCCATATTTTTAGAAGGGACAATAGATATTTTATTTGCTAAAGTGAGAAATCACTTGAAATTAAAGTGCTTTTCAAATTTAAGGCCACAGTAGCCAAACTGGGAGCATAACTTACTTGCAGGGTTATTCACGGGAGAATTCAAAGTGAATTTCAAAATTTAGGCCAAAGTAGCTAAACTAGAAGCATAGCTGACTCGGATTTTTTTCAATTCAGCTATTTTGGCCTGAAATTTGAAATTAATTTTACTAAATAATCATGTTGAAAAACATTTCCAGTTCAGCTATTTTAACCTTAAATTTGAAATTCACTTTGAATTGATATTTAATTCTTACTTTAGTAAGTAAACTTCTGTTTTGCCCATATTATTAATATTATCATTATTGCTATGGTTTGCCAAGAGTCTCACCTGGGTTTTCCCACCAGTACTTTCTTGGACAGCACTACGGGATAGAGCCGTGGTGGCACACGTGCAAGAGAAAGCTCCACTGAACAGATTAGTGATTCCAAATGCGATTAATTCCTGTCAATGAAAAAGTACCAAATTAAATATTTGAAATTACAGAATTTTAAATATATGTAATATTTAGGCAAGCTTCAAAATCCAATTGCAGCGGCTTCACAATGTACCAGTCTGAGGAAATAATTAAATAAATGGTACTGTCTTCTTAAAAACCTGCAGCTCTTACTATATTGCTACTATCGGTATGCCCAGTACCATTCCTGTTAGCTTAGTCCTACCCTAGTATCATTTCAGAATAGAGAAGATGTAATAAGGGTGTCCCCATTGCTTTTATCAGTCAGTTTGCTGAAATCCTTTGTCTAGACTAAGACACAGTTTAAGGAAAAGCCTAATAATCATTTTAAGTAGCAATGTAAAATTGAAAACTATTTTTTTTGTGTATGGAACTTTGAAACAGGTGATGGATTTGGATTGGACCAATAGAACACAGCAGAAGTAGGACACCCACTGGACCACCAATGGACTTTTGGGATTAGCCCTATTTAAAGGGACTTGTAGGTGGGATTTTCAGGCATTATTGTTGTTATTATTTTAACTTTTTGGTTCCTGAGGAAGTCCCATTACTGGGACGAAATGCGTAGGACCTATTGCTACATTTTATACTTGATTATTAATTTTATTGCCAAATACAGCTGCTTAGTTACCTATTATTCAGAGTCCTGTTGGTTCCTATTTCACAGTGGTGACTACAGATCCTGGAAGGAGACTATAGCCCCCCACTTCCATCAGAGGAAGCACACTTAAAGTGCTTTTAATTTTAACTCCTGTGAGTGCAATCTATTGCAGTATGTATTCAGATATTACTGTACTACATTATGTTCTGTTTATTTATTTGTTTCTAGGTTATTTCAGCTGCATCCCTATCTTTGTATATATATTGTCAATACTTAGAAATGCATGTCCCGGGTGTGTTTCCAGGTCCCCTTTTTTTGTGTTGAATTGGAATTCAAACCAGATTTTTTATTGGGCTGAGCACACCGCCAATTCACTATAGATGCCCCTTTAGAAGTGTCCACAGGAAAGCAAAAATTAAGGCGAGTCTCAGGAAGCAGTTTAAACAGTAAGTATTGCAGTTATCATGTTAATCTCCCATGTTAAAATGAGTGTAGGACCCACCGATATTGGGGTACTGTGACATAGCGGTGGGCTTAACACAATATGGCCATATGGTGTAACTGAATCCCCATATTTGTTTGTTAAAATATGTGGTTTTAAGTAGTCTTGTAAAATTTATATTCATTATACCCCAGTTCCTCTAACATGTAAGCTCATTGAGCAGGGCCCTCAATCACTCTGTTCCTGTGTGTCCAACCTGTCTGGTTACAATTATGTTTCTGTTAGTCCACCCATTGTACAGTGCTACGGAATTTGCTGGCGCTATATAAATAATAAAAAAATAATATTAATAAATGTTGAAGTCCCCCTTTTATTACTGTAGCTATGTGTGACAGACAATTGGGAGTTCTAGGTGACTAATTTACTTTATTATTGTATTATATACATAATCAGTTACTTGGAATATATACCTGGTTTCCATCAATCTCATAGTTATATTTTGTTGCATATGCTTTTCCCACAGACACAACTATGGCATATGCTACTATTCCAATGGAAAAGGCTGAACCAAGAATCTGTGGAAACATGTTCCAGTCAGGTGCCATTGGTGCAGTAAACCTGAAATAAATAATGAAAACAGTTAGAGGTGTTATTTTGTACATCTGTGATTATGTGAAGTTTTTGTGCTTATTTTTGTCCCTGCATACAGAGTTACTCCAAACTGCATGACCACTTCTGGTTTTTGAAGTGGTCATGAAGGAAGTTATCTGTATCTGCAGCATTTCTGCTTAAAATACTGCAATTGCAGAGATATTTGCTTTTTTGTGCAGGGGCTAGTCACATGTAACTTAGGCTCTCCAGAACTCTGCTAATTCTGTGCAATAAATATGTCTGTTGTCACCGCGCAATATGCTCCAGTGACAGCTAGCACTGGTAGCATTAGCCTGCAAGGGGAAGCGTAGATCTCCCCTCCTTCCCTGCAATGTGAGTTTTGTTTATTTTAAATATTCCCCTCTCTCCCTTGTTCATCCCCTGATCCTTCCTTAGCTCCCTTTCCCAGCTTAGAATGCCTGGAGAAAGCTCCAATTAAATGCTTCTCTAGGAAGGCAGTGGGGGGAGCTTTGCTCTGTGCTGGATCCGGGTAAGTTTCATCTCTATTTTCAGTGTACTTTACTTCAAAAGCAGAGAGGACATGCTAACAGTGCCCAAAAGGGGGTGTTTAAATAAAATAGCCTATTTATAAAAAAAATTAAAAGTTGGATTAACCATGTAAAGTACTTTCCATATATAATGGTGTAAACCTGAATCTATTAATCCTTAACCCCTTAAGGACACATGACAGAAATATTCCGTCATGATTCCATGCTATTCCAGAAGTTGTGTCCTTAAGGGGTTAAATAACCAAATTGAGAATAAATGTTTTTATTTTCATGTATTTTGCAAAATGAAATCTAGATGATTGAAGTCTCACCCCTATTTATGCTCTTACTATGACTACCAGCGTATAGAGGAACACATTTCACTGCAAGATGCCACTAATCACTAAATTTGCTGAAAATAAAAGCTCATCCGCTGCTTAGCAGTACAGGATGTTTCAATGGGCCATTACATTCCTAAAGTGTGGGAGGGGGAAGGAGTAAATGGACTCTATTCTTTCACTGTCAGTGTTATATAAGCAGTCCAGCGATTGATAAAGATTGCTATAGCCAGGGCAGCCATCAGGGGGTTACAAGTAGTACACCTAGGAGGGGCCTGTACCACATATTTTCAAAATAAACAAATAAATATATATATCAAAGATCTCCCTCCATGCACATTGCATGCTTCAACACAGAGACATGTAGGCCTGGAGGCTATCACTATGCTTCTACACTTCTCGTGAGCCCTGGCTGTTAGAGTGTTGCAGCTAGTTCCATGGCAATGCTCGCACACTGCACTCTTACTGGACTTGAAAGAACATTTTATAATGAATAAGTGATGCAGTATATGTTGGCGCTGCATTAATGATAATATATTATTAATAATAATAATAATAATAACTTACCCACTGGGAATGTTCTTTACAATGTTTGCATTATATGTTTCCTCCAGATTTGCCCCATAGGAAATTCCAGTAGCTACTATAGCCTACAATGGAAATTTGGTATATCCATAGAGATTAAAATTTGGTAGTTTATAATAAACATGGGAATAACTATAGGAACTGATTTTAAGTAACTTACCACTATCAGTTCTATAGGAACAGGAATACGTAGAATATGCTTGCATCGTTCATTTAATTCTTTCACTGTCAAACATATGGCTAATGCTATAAGCCCAGCTGTGAGATCAGCAAAGTTTGTCTTTGAAATGTTGGAACAAACCTCATTCAGTGTCTGAAAAAGTGTAAAAAAAAATATGTTTTAATCAGAGGAAATAAATATAGGATTTGTTAGCAGCAGACCACTGAAAATTACAAATAAGAAATGAAGCATATATTGCAGTTTGTTAAAGGAACACTTCAATTGATTTTTTGTACTGTTTTTAACAATTAGTGGGTACAGTTGCAAGAAAAAGTATGTGAACCCTTTGGAATGATATGGATTTCTGCACAAATTGGTCATAAAATGTGATCTGCTCATCATCTAAGTCACAACAATAGACAATCACAGTCTGCTTAAACTAATAACACACAAAGAATGAAATGTTGCCATGTTTTATTGAACACACCTGCACTGTGAATGTTTACATGGTGTGTTCAATAAAAACATGGCAACATTTTATTCTTTGTGTGTTTTTAGTTTAAGCAGACTGTGATTGTCTATTGTTGTGACTTAGATGATGAGCAGATCACATTTTATGACCAATTTGTGCAGAAATCCATATCATTCCAAAGGGTTCACATACTTTTTCTTGCAACTGTATTTTACTTATGCATTTTTTTTCACATGGGTATATCTAAAATCAGCTTGCAAATGCTGCAGAGTTCCTGGCTGCAGCCTTAGCAAGCCCTCTCCTTCTAACCCTGATTAAACTTTCTGTGGCTGTCCAATCAAAGACCTCACAATGCAGCGCTTTGTCTTAGCTTGAGCAATTCCCTGGCTACTGAGTTTATCTCCACTTAGCTAATCAAACCAGTAAGCTACAGGATCATTTTTTATGATTGTATAACAAGGTTAATTCATAAAAAGGCCAATTTCTATTCAAATCTACACTTTTTAGTGGAAACACTCTTACTTACATACATAAAGCACATCAGCAAGATAAAGTGCTTTAGGTGTTTGGGGAGATTCTTTAAAGGAACACTATAGTCACCTAAATTACTTTAGCTAAATAAAGCAGTTTTAGTGTATAGATCATTCCCCTGCAATTTCACTGCTCAATTCACTGTCATTTAGGAGTTAAATCACTTTGTTTCTGTTTATGCAGCCCTAGCCACACCTCCCCTGGTTATGATTGACAGAGCCTGAATGAAAAAAAAAACTGGTTTCACTTTCAAACAGATGTTTTTACCATAAATAATTGTATCTCAATCTCTAAATTTAACTTTAATCACATACAGGAGGCTCTTGCAGGGTCTAGCAAGCTATTAACATGGCAGGGGATAAGAAAATCTTAATTAAACAGACCTTGCAAAAAAGAAAGCCTAAATAGGGCTCTCTTTACAGGAAGTGTTTATGGAAGGCTGTGCAAGTCACATGCAGGGAGGTGTGACTAGGGTTCATAAACAAAGGGGTTTAACTCCTAAATGGCACAGGATTGAGCAGTGAGGCTGCAGGGGCATGTTCTATGCACCAAAACTGCTTCATTAAGCTAAAGTTGTTCAGGTGACTATAGTGTCCCTTTAACAAAATAGGTTTACCATGTGTATTGTATCTTTCCTAAAATACATATTTTCTCTGCCATGCTTTAGTAAAAGATATGACCTTCATATGGCCTTGAGATACACCTTTTAATGTCAGGAGAAGATAAAATGCAACATTACAAAACAAGAAATTGCCCGCACTTGAAATATGGCTGAAATACTATAATTAATCAATATTGCTTGATGCAAGTAAATTAAAGTAAAGCTATTTTTTATATTTACTTAATAGTTTTATTAGAAATAAGGAAATATTTTAACCAAAATAAACAATAGTTAACCACTGCTCATTTGGTATACATTCTCTTATACTTACATAGATTAATGCAAATTGTTCCAAGTGACCAGTATTTCCATGTTTAATATTTAACTTTAGTTTTAAATTAACAAATACAAAGTTGTTTTAAGGATGTAAGGAATATCTATTACTTTAATATGTGTTAGGTGATTTTATTAGGGTAGCCAAATGCTGCCCAATCTGCATAGTACCAATATAGGTTTCTTTACAATGCTTATTCCATTCCAAGTCTGTTTAGAATTTCTGTTTCGCAACTCCTAGGATCCATATTTGTCTGTAGATCTGCAGTTAGATTTGAATTAGAATGGTATTGTGTAACTTTATGGAATGACCCGTTAAAGTGCACGGATGCTGAAACCATACCCCAGGAGCACTATGTGTTTTTTCACTTTAAAGAGCGTAAAGATGGGGTCACATGGATTTTATAAGCCAGTAATGCCTAAAAAGTAGATCCCCAGATGTTTTAATACTACAACTTCCATCAGGCTTTGTCGTTCTAAAAGCATTCTAGAGGCATGCAAAGCATCAATGGAGTTGTAGTTCTACAACATATGGGGATCTACCTTTTGGGCACCCCTGCTTATAGCAGTAAACAGTATTTTCTTGGACACGGTCGACTTATGGAGTCAAATTACATTTTATGTTACAACCTACCTATTTTTATATTGATTTTTCTAGAGGCAATTTGCTAAACAAATATTGGAATTTTATTACTTGAACAAGTTGCAGAACCTAATTGTGAACATTAATGTTGGCCTTTTTTTTTGTTCTGCAATGGCCATGATGGACAATATAAAATTTGTAAATGATTTAATATTTTTAAATAAACTTTTCAAATAATTTAATATTTGCTAAATAATATAATAAAATAATTTTTGATATTTTTTAGAGATGCTATTTTTTTTATATATTTTTTGAAAAAATAATTGTAAAAGTTTATCAAAAAATCTTAAATCATTTGAAAAGCTTATCAAAAAATATTAAATTGAGGCCAATATTAAAGGGAAAAGATTGATACCTTGTAATCTTATTTTTTTTTAAAAGAAACAGCTAAAAGCATTATGTATACATCTGGATTAAATAAAAGTTTAACTTAATTACAAGTATGCTGAGTTATGTTTTGCTGCCAGATAATGGTCATGTTTTTATCCTGTATTTAGTGGCCTGATCCAGTTTCTACTGCCCTGTACCTGATATTTTACTGATATTTTACTTAAATCCCTGATCCCTGACAAGTAACTTCTGGAGGGTGATAAAGTCCTGCTCTCTTTGAGTGACAGCAATGCAGCAATATCTGGAGTCTAGAGACCCAATGTTATTTATTTATGGAAACTACATATTTTTTCAGTAGTTCATTATTACTTATGATTGGAATGACTAGAAGGTAGACCCCAGCAGTTTGAAGAACTACAAAGCAAATTATGTTTTGTTTTTTTGCCAGCCTTGAGGTCAGCAATACAAATGATGGTAGTCTAACTTTAAGCAAGTCATTCTTCATTGAGCAGAAAACAAATACAATTTATCAGCAGATTTTACACATTTCTTTCCAAAGACCACACTAAATAACCTTCATTGCTACAAGCTATGATGACTCTCAGTGAACCAACTCCTCTCTTTCATAAACTTGTTCTGGACCAGTGGTCGGTCAAATGATTATATTCAGGAAAATAAAACCCATACATTTGAATTGTGAACCTGATTTATATCTATGTCAACCAATTGAATTGTTCTGTGAATTGTTTCTAAATCTGAAAATCTGCCTGAAGATAATCTGAAACAGTTGCAGTATGTGCTGGAATTCTACAGCCCCAGGCAGTGCTGTGCTAGCCATGAATTACTGTAAGAATAACTCTGAAAATAACTCCAGACTCCTTGTTATGTCATTCAGGAGACCTTCAGTCACATAAAACCACATGTGGGTTCCTAGACTTTCAAACCAAGCAATATCCAATCATGTTTGTCATTTAAGTAACCCTTAGGACCATAACATCAATTCATATAAGGGCATCTGAACAGCTGGTAAATGGCCAGGTTAGCATATATATGCATGTATCTCAGAAAAACAATTATTTATATGTGTTGATCTAATTAAAACAATACATAAAATATGTTACTATAAAACTGCTTTAATACTCAAATTTATTTAACAAACTATAAAAAAAGCAGTAATGTCTGATACACACAAACCTTCGACTGACATGCTTTGAAGCCTAAAATGACAAATTGGTATTTACTTACATATATAATGCTAAACACTCCAACATGACTTTTTGTGGGAACATTAAACAGAAACTTTATCTGTGATACCACAACATGGAAAGCAGCAGCCGTAGTGAAGCCTCGAACTAACGGATCAGCCAGGTACCTGACGATGAATCCGAACTGAAGAGCTCCGAGTACCAACTAAAGACAGAGCAGAAATCAAATTCTTAAATTTTATCAGAAAACTGGATTTTATACTTAGAAATTCACTGAACCCCATTTATCCTCTAGAATAAATTGTAAGCTCACAAATCTCATTGCATAGTACCTTGTTGTAGATTGAAGCCCACAGGCAGGGTTCTCTTCTCCTTTAATATCAGTGTGTCTATCTATTCCCTGTTGGTATAATTACCAATTTTCTTTTTACATAAATTAAAGGGACACTATAGTCACCAAACCAACTTTAGTTTAATGAAGCAGTCTTGGTGTATAGATAATGACCATGCAGTCTCACTGCTCAATTATCTGGCTTTTAAGAAGTACTTTGTTTATTCAGCCCTCTGTTTTATCATTTAGTTTTTACAGCCATAGTTACACCTCCATGCATGAGACTTACATTGCCTTTAAAAACACTTCCCATAAATAGACATCTAATGTTTACACTTCCTTTATTGCTAATTATTTTTAATTTAGAATTTATCTCCTGCACTGCCAATAGCTTAAAGGACCACTATAGTGCCAGGAAAACATACTAATTTTCCTGGCACAATAGTGTTCTGAGGGTGCCCCCACCCTCAGGGTCCCACTCCCACTGGGCTGGGTGGCAAGGAAAGGGGTTAAACTTATCTTTTTTCCAGCGCCGGGCAGGGAGCTCTCCTCCTCCTCTCCGCCTCCGATCCTCCACTTCGGCTGAATGCGCATGCAGGGCAGGAGCTGCGCGCGCATTCAGCCTGTCTCATAGGAAAGCATTCATAATGCTTTCCTATGGACGCTGGCGTCTTCTCACTGTGATTTTCACAGTGAGAAGCACGAAAACGTCTCTAGCGGCTGTCAATGAGACAGCCACTAGAGGCTTTAGAGGCTGGATTAACCCATTTATAAACATAGCAGTTTCTCTGAGCTGCGCGCGCATTTAGCCTGTCTCATAGGAAAGCATTCATAATGCTTTCCTATGGACGCTGGCGTCTTCTCACTGTGATTTTCACAATGAGAAGCACGAAAACGCCTCTAGCGGCTGTCAATGAGACAGCCACTAGAGGCTTTAGAAGCTGGATTAACCCATTTATAAACATAGCAGTTTCTCTGAAACTGCTATGTTTATTTAAAAAAAGGGTTAATCCTAGAGGGACCTGGCACCCAGACCACTTCATTAAGCTGAAGTGGTCTGGGTGCCTAGAGTGGTCCTTTAATGACGCAGTTTATGTGTATAAACCATGGCACTGCAGTCTCACTGTTCAGTTCTCTGCCATGTAGGCGTTAAATCACTTTGTTTATATAGCCCTAGTCACACCTCCATGTAACTTACACAGCCTTCCTAAACACTTCCTATATAGAGATATCTAATATTTAAACTTAATTTATTGTGCAGTTTGTTTATCTAGAATTTCTTATCTCGTACTCTGTTCAAGTTACAGAGAGATAAAAACATTTAAAGGGCCCATTAAAGTGGTCTGGGTGTCAACTCCTATAACCCTTAACCCTGCAAGTGTAATTATTGCAGTTTTTATAAACTGCTATAATTACCTTGCAGGGTTAAGTCCTTCTCTAGTGGCTGTCTACCATACAGCATACAGCCACTAGAGGGACTTTTGGCTTATTAGACGACTTTTGACTTTCATCTGAATGATGCTGGACATCCTCACGCTGTGCAGGAGGACCTCCAGCATCGCCGGAATCCTCATAGGAAAGCATCTTCATTAAGATAAAGTTGTTTTGGTGACTATAGTGTCCCTTTAAGTGTTCTGGGTAAGGATGCTCAGAACTGTTCAATAAATAAATAAATCTACACTTATCTGTCTCCAAATGATGGTACTTGAATGGATGACCATGTGGTATTAAAGGGGGGACCATGCAGGGTTTTTCACCTATTATAAAGGTGGGTTATAGTGGTATGATTGACATGTTAGGTTCACATCAGCTTGATCATATGCATGCCCTGGAAAAATAAACTATTCAACATTCCTGCATTTCACAAACAGTATTCAATAAGTTCAATACATGTCATGGTTTTCTTTTTTCTAACAGTATATAAATCACAGTTCCTACCAAACAAAGTGCAAATATTTTAACTCACCATATAGTACAGTTGTAGTAATACAAAAAAGTTATTCACAATGAGAATTCAAAGTGAATTTCAAATTTAGCTGTTTTAGAAAATCTTTTAGAAACTCACTTTGAATTCTCACTTTTGGAAATAACCCTGACAGTCATTGCTTTGGCTTTGTCTAGTACAGTGATAGACATTTGTTGGCACTCCATAATACTCTTGCAGCAATAATCCTGGAAAAGGATCGGGGCAGGCCTGGACTGGCCATCAAGCAAATCGGCACATGTGCATTGGCCAAGGTTGTCAGGGGAGATCAAAGGCTATTCCCTGCCGGCCCATGCAGGGCAACACCGACCGTAAGAAGGAGCTCTGTTCCCTCATGAGCTGGAGGGGAGATTAGGTCACCATGGAAAAGTGCCTCAGGACAGCATGCCGGGCAGCCTCTGACACTCCCTTTCAGGAGCTCAGATATTGTCAACAAAACTAACCCACTGGACCACCAGGGATCAGTGTGCCCACTCTTCCCTGAAAGGCAATAAGAGCGAGGGGAAGTAAAAGTGTGTTTTTTTTGTTTGTTTTTTTAAATACAAAATAATTACATTAGTGAATTGATTACCTACATCTTATATATAAACTACACCCCTAGCACCTACACACGCAAACACACTACACACTCTATACCACATATGTACATACTATACCCCCTGTACATACACACAAACACACCACAGACACTCTTTACTTTTTATATATACACTACTCCCCTTGCACTTACACTCAAACACACTACACACACTCTAAGCCCCCTGTATATACACACTACCCCCTCCACATACACACAAACAAACTAGAGAAACTTTATACTCTCTACATACACACTACATATCCTACATTTACATACAAACACATTACAAACACTCTAGGCCCCCTTTATACACACTACACCCACTGCACTTAAAGGGAAACTCCAGTGCCAGGAAAACAATCAGTTTTCCTGGCGCTGCAGGTTCCCTCTCCCTCCCACCCCCAATCCCTGGTTGCTGAAGGGGTCAAAACCCCTTTAGTAACTTACCAGAGGCAGCGACATGTCCCACATCGCTGCTTCTTCCTCCGCCGCCGCTCCTCCTCTGTATTATGTCGGCCGGTGGGCGAGACTGATCCCGCCCACTGGCCGTGGAGACCTAATGCGCATGCGCATTTGAGCTCCCCATAGGAAAGCATTAAAAATGCTTTCCTATGGGGAATTGAGTGACGCTGGAGGTCCTCACACAGCGTGAGGACGTCCAGCGACGCTCTAGCACAGGTTTTATGTGCTATGACGCAGGAAGTGCCCTGTAGTGGCTGTCTAGTAGAGCTCACAACTGAGTGCCAAAGTGAAGCAATTGGAGTACGCAGTGCGGCAACGCAATCTGAAGATATGGGGGATACCTGATGCCATAAATGCAGCTGATCTACCTCAGTATATAAGAAGGCTATTTTCCGCTACTCTAACACCCAAACAAGCTAAGGGACTGTCCCTGGATGGAATTTACCGCATACCAGGGCAAACACGTGCTGCAACTCCAGACTCCAGAGATGTTATCCTCTGCTTCAAGTCACAGAGCGACAAGGTTTTATGTGCGCACAAACCCCCTACACCATTGAGGATCACCCATTGAGCTTTTTTCACGACATAAGCCGCCAGACACTACAATGGCAGGCATCCCTCAGAGGAGTGGCCTCTCAACTGCGAGCAGCATCTGTCCCAATAAGGTGGGGGCACCCGTGCGCCCTCATAGCTGAGAAAGATGACCACCAATTCCGGCTGACATCGGCAATGGAAGCCACCTCTTTTCTGCAATCTCTGGGACTTGAATCTGCTCGGCCTGTTCACCAATGGGATGTGGCCAATGTGGCAGTCTTCACCCCGTCTGGATCTAAAGCCCCAGGTTGATCTTGCAGCACACACCATTTGCCTCCATGTGGAGCACAAGGAGATGATGCTAAACTCTTGGATCTTAAGTGCCTTACTTAAATCTGATACACAGTTAACAGTTTGGATTTAATGTTACCTTTCTAGCATTTTGTTTTTGCTTCATATTATTTTATGCCAGTTCACTGCATTTTAAGTTGTTACCATGATCACTTCACCTCTCCGCTGGTCACCCCACTCATGCGAGCCAGTTCCGAGATAAACGTTAATTACCCTTGAAATAGCTCACACTCACTACTAGCTTCGTTCTGGCACAATATATTTCCCCCACCCCTTTTTGAGCTCTGGGGTTATGGAGTTCTTACATCCTGCAATCTCTCCTACATGCCTAGGAACCCACTTCAGCATGCTACGTAGTTAGTGGCCCGCTGCCAGTAGTAGACCTATATTCAGCAGAGTCCACTTGCTACTACATACCAGAGCCACACATGACCCAGATTCTGCTGGCTCCTGCTAGATTACCTGTTATTACCTCAGACTCTCGGGTGCTGTGCCTCACATATACTTTTATTTACCTTAATTATTTTATTCACTTTATTTACTTTCTGTTATCTCTAGTGGTATACGTATAACTCAGATCTTAGACATGTTTTCCTAGAATATTATCATATAAAAAATGTCCAGCCTTACTAAATGCCACATCAATGTTTCCAACATCCTGTAATGTTTATGCTTGTAAATGCCATTGTGGCTTCTCAAGCTGTCTCTTACCACTTGCACACGTTTTTTTTTATTTATTTTTTTTAAAGGCACAGAATGTAACAAGTTTGCTCTCTTTTGATTATATTGAATTACATAATCATGTACAAAGAGATGCACAACAAGCCCTAGAGATTAAAGGACCACTATAGTGCCAGGAAAACATACTTGTTTTCCTGGCACTATAGTGCCCTGAGGGTGCCCCCACCCTCAGGGTCCCACTCCCACCGGGCTCTGGGGAGAGGAAGGGGTTAAACTTACCTCTTTCTCCAGCGCCGGGCGGGGAGCTCTCCTCCTCCTCTCCGCCTCCTCTCCTCCTCTTCGGCTAAATGCGCATGCGCGGCAGGAGCTGCGCGCGCATTCAGCCAGTCTCATAGGAAAGCTTTCATAATGCTTTCCTATGGACGCTGGCGTCTTCTCACTGTTATTTTCACAGTGAGAAGCACGCAAATGCCTCTAGCGGCTGTCAAGAGACAGCCACTAGAGGCTGGATTAACCCTAATGTAAACATAGCAGTTTCTCTGAAACTGCTATGTTTATAAAAAAAAAAGGGTTAATCCTAGAGGGACCTGGTCCTTTAAACACCAATTTGTCTACCCCTCCTCCCCAACACTAGCCCTTACCTATACTGGAGTCTACAATTTTTTAAAGTACAGGGCTGCATTCTAGTGGCAAGGAGCTTTGAGGGCTCTGAGCATACATTAAACGTACATTAAATATAGGCATACATTAAACGTAGGCAGCAATAGGTGCCTGTTTTGAAGAAGCTCTGTCTGCTTTGTAACATACAAACTTTTTTAGGTTTCTTATACATTTTTCTAGGCTTCTTATAAATTACCATAAACATTAAATGTTTACATTTGTACTTCTATTGCCTGTATATTTCAAAATAAATTTAGTTAACTCTGTGTAATCTCAAACTTATTTAACCTCTCACTGTTTCTACAAAGGAAAGGTTTTCAAAATAAATGGAATGCATATTTTTTTATTTATTTTTAAAAATGTAGCAAAGGGGTTAAACACATTTAAAATGATCCATTTAAATTGTAGACTTCACCAAAAGCTAGCTAATTTGGATAAATGTTTCTAACTGCAGTGTTTACCCTGTGTAACAAAGGAAGGGAGTGCGATTACCTGTATGATTCCAATTAAGAAGCTGAGTGTTCCCGCAACAAGGACTCTGGCTGCGTCTCTGGCGTCGGTGTCTATCACTGTTCCATTTAATTCCGTAGAGTTTGCAATTATAAACTTTTCATCTGGAGCCATGTTTACTACAACTGTTCCTACCATCAAACTAATTATGGGAAATGGTCCTGTTGATAAAAGTAGATACAATGCAAAAAGTGCAAAAAACAAGAAAATATAGAACAAGAAACGTATGCTTTAAAATATATTGTCCATATTGACCTAACTGCAAACTATGTTTGCGAGTTGAGCTGAATCCTCATGTGCTAATATTGTGATTTCTCACATTTTCTTGTAGATTGATCATCAATACTAAACTATAACAGAAGCTAACATTTTGACATCTAGATTGTTCTGCTAAATTCATGAAATTGACTAAAAGCTGATGAGTATTCAATTAATTCTATATTCACCATATATTTACAAGGTTCCCAGATTCTTATTCCCATTGAACACTTTTCTTGAATTGTATAACATACACATTTTTTTTGCCTGTTTGTCTTTTTTGGCTCAACTCCATGTGTTCCATGTAAGTTAGACCGCAATTGGAAATTGTACAATGTATTGTAATGGCAAATTCATAGCATAAGACACCATGCAACAGAACAATTAAAATATAGGTTTTTTGAATTTAACACAGAAGCATGTTGGTCAATCATAAAACGAATGAGCCAAGTCTGTGCCGTTGGAAAAACGGTGATAATGGAAGTTCTAACTTAAACATTACGTGAATTGGTTTATACCCTTACTAAAATGTTAATAAGTGTACTCTATGCTGAAGTACTGTATATGGGGAAGACTCATTGTAAGGGAAATAGGGTATTGAAAGAAACAAATTTGAGTCCAGCTAGTTGGTTCATGCATCCAGGTTCCCTACTAAACTATTAAAGGGTCTATTTTTTTATACCAATTGCATTTTTCTGGACTTGAACACTGAATTTTGAACTTGAGTTTGAAACCATTATTTCTTTGTTAGAAACATAGCCCATGTCTATGGCGAGCAAACTCACGTAGGGTAATAATCCATTGCTGGGCATATAAACTTTTTTTTAAATAATATTCTATGGTAAAGAAGTGAACTTGCTGAAGAACGGACCACCACATTCAGGCTGTAAACTAAGTATGTGAAGTAACAGAGTGAAACGTGAGATAGGTTTAACCTGTGAGAAACTATCAATGAGTTCTATTCTGGGTGATCAATAATCCAACTGTGTAACATTAGCATGTACTTAAAGGAACCTTTTTTTAGCAAATACATTTCAAGATCTTCTGGCGCTCAGATTAATGTCTGTATTATCTGTCCGAACTTGGACAGTAATAATAAGTTACACGTAGTGGGTCTAATATTGTCATCCAAATGAAACATCCACATATTTGTATGGCAAGATAGGGGTTGGATTTTGGGTGCCAGATTAGCCTCCCTTAAAAATGGTAAGACAAAAAATGAAGTGGGAACATCTAGAAGCACCTTGCACTCTAACCACTGCAATACATATTGTAGAACAATGACATTCATAAACAAAACAGTTAGGTTAGAACCTGTTAAAACTGAGACACACGGGTCAGGTACTAGTGGCAGGCTACGCATGATAAAACATTAATATTTAATAAATACCATTTTTTTTTGTGAGTAAGGAATTTTATGCAGTTTTTTGAGAGATCTGCGCATGTACATAAGGCAGGATTACTTACCAACAGCAATGTGTCTGGATGTCCCCAGAAAGAAATATGTCAGAATTGGAAAGAAAGCTGAATAAAGACCAAATACAACTGGAACTGAAGAAAGCAATGCATATGCCAAGCCTGGAATCAAACAAAATAAAGAGCGCCAGCATTAAGAACACACCAGCACATAGGTTTAAACAAATCACTGTTGCTATGTTTCATCAATTTTGAAACAATATGATATGTTAGAGTGCTTTTCTATTATATTTAAGTATGTATATATATATATATATATATAATTAAAAATCTAGTTTTATTGCATCTTCATGGAACTGACCTGCTGATTCTTGCTTCTGACCAAAGAGTTCTTAAAAAATAGACTCCCCAAAAGAGGTGGGCCATGATATGCACTGAAAAGGGTAGTTATGCATTATTGAAATAATACACACAAAGTCTAGCAGAGGTAAGGGCTAGAGAGGCATGCCCTTTAGGATAGAATTGCTATACAGATCACGATGAAACAACTTGTCTACAAGTGCCAGTTATAGTATCTGTGTGAACGGATATGAAAGAAAATCACTGATAATCCTTAGCAGCAGTATTTCTGACTGACAGGTTTAATACCTTGTATAGGTTATATGAAATGAGAATTGTTAGGGAATATCAAGAAGCAGGATGTATTTGGAGTCAAAGTTTAGCAACAAGTTAAATGCACATTTCCCTTAAATACTTCTGTCTCAATCTCCCCACCCTCCCCCTATACTGTAAAACATGCATTATCAATATAGTGTGTAAAGATAAATCAGAAATGATGATGCATGATCTTTGGTAAAAACTATACAATTTAGGGCAACGCAATATATCTAAAGACAAATGCATGTACCTTGCAATGTACCAACAAATCCAGTACTGATTCCTGAGATGGTGTCATGTATCAACAATTCTTTCCACTTGTATTTAGGCAACCAGTCCAGTACTGGGAAAAGGGACTTTACTGCCAGAAGAGCCTTTCTGGATGTGCAGCTGTCACAAGATGAAACAGACAATTGTTTTAATGTACAAGAATCACCAGTCAAACATTTAAAATAAAGACAGGCTCACACATAGACTACAGCCTCTATTAAATGAAAGAAAATAAAGCTATGAATTGGCAGTAAGTGGTGGGCTGGCAGGACAGAAAATACCCATTGGAATTTGAGATTTGACAAATACAAAAGTATTAAATGCAGCCATTTAATTTGCTTTACCCTTTCTAAGTTTCTGGCTTCTTCCACATCCCCTAGAATTAAGTATTAATTAGCGTTAGTATCTGTTACACAATTGGGTAATGTCCATTGAAATAGATGGCCTATGCCCATGTTTTGGTATGCATCAAATTTAATTTAATGGCAAATCATATGTCAAAGGCATTACAGAGAGCATGTATTTATACTGCCACTAGCTGATGGGCTTCAGCAGGAAAATTATTTGTGGAACAAAATTTAAACAAAAAAAGATAATATTTAATACCTTAGATTTTCTTTCACCCTCTTTCTAAAATATCTCTGGTCATGTTCTTCCTTCTTGTTGACCTCCTTGAAAGCTGGTTCAGAAAAAATTGAGCGGGCCACCAGATATTTGTTATACCCAGGAATGAGCACATCTCTTCTTCCCAATGCCATCTGGTAATGACAAATATGTAAAGCAGCAATTATTTTGCACAGGTAAAAAGTACAGTATTGCCATTTGTTATGCCTCTGCAATACTTTTACATTTAATTAGTTTGTAATATTGTTTTTTTCAAAGGTAAAGATTAGATTTAACCTCTGAAAACCTGTTTTATCTTTGACTATCAACAGCCCAACTCAATGACTGGACGCTTGACTAAGAACATAACACCCATAATGGCTTTTGCAATACAACTAGAGTTTTAACCCCTTAGGGACCAAACTTCTAGAATAAAAGGGAATCATGACATGTCACACATGTCATGTGTCCTTAAGGGGTTAAAGGCTTAGTGGCTTAAATATTCTAACTCATCTAATGACAAAGAAAAACTTTCAACTGGCATGTGACCAAAATGAGGAAGAGAATGATGGCTGCAAGAAAAATGAAGAGAATCTGACATTCGAACCTCAAAGAACACACACACCAGATTCTGCGGGGGGGGGGGCTGTGGGGGGGACATATACACCCTAGAGCAGGGGTAGGCAACCTTTTAGCAGCACTGTGCCGATATAGGATTGTGATGTCCTGTAGCGTGCCAGTCCTATTTTTTTTTTTTAATCGAGGGCTATATGCTGCCGTATTCTGCTTGTGTTATTTTTACTGTAATTGCTTTGTATCGTTGTATTTGTGCGTATATGCAGGGCTGTCTTTAATAGTGACTGGACCCTGGGCAAAGCATTTGCTTGGGGCCCCCAGGACCCTGTCCCCCCTCCTCAGGCATGCAATCACGTCCTCCACCCCAACGCAGTGGCCGACCTAAAGTAGAGAGGTGCAAGAGTTTTTGGGGGTCTCCCTGTTGCACAGGTGATTAAAAGGTAGATCCCCATCTGTCGTGCAACTCCAGAAATGCATTGACAGCTGGGGCTCTACCATTTACCCATGTTTGCAGGTCTGTATTTAGCACTAAGCAGTTTTTGTGTGTTTGAATGTAAACAGGTTTTTGTATGGAATATGTTTGTATGTGGTGTTGGCGTGATTGCAAGCATGTATTTCTGTAGTGTTGGTTTTTGAATGCAGGGGTGTATTTACATATCATTTTGGTGTGTAACACAGACATGTGTTTGTACGTAGTGTTGAAATTTGAATGCAGGGGTGTGTTTGTGTGTAGTGTTAGTGTGTGAATGCTGAGATGTATGCACATATACACACACACACACACACACACACACACACACAGATATACACACACAGAGGTATATACACACTGAAATGCGCACACACAGATACACACACAGACATACTGACACACACACACAGACATGCTGACATACAAACATACTGACACACACACACAGATATACTGACACACACAAAGACATACTGACACATACTGACACACAGACATGCTGACACACACACAGATATACTGACACACAAAGACATACTGACACACACAGACATACTAACACACACACACTGACAGACATACTGACACAGACATACACTTTAAAACCCACCCTCCAGTTTCCTACCTTTCCTGCTTATGGCTGAACGTGTTGGGAGTTGGGGTCTAGCGCTCTATGCCAGCCCCCCTCCAATCTGCCTACTCTTCTTTCCCACGCGCTCCTCTCTTTGTGGGAGGAAGTGATGCGCGGCCGTCACTTCCTCCCAGCCGAAAAGCAAGGGCCCTGCTCGCGCTGTTAAAGTGCCTCAGCTTGCGACCGGGCCCCTGCTGACAGAAGCCCACCGGCTGGTCCTTTGTGCATGGGCCAGCTGCACGGCACTCGAGGTGTCTTTGCATGGCACTCAAGGCTGCTAGAGCCAAACAGGCTCTGGCCTCCTTAGTGTGTGGATTACCGGCCAAAGGGTTAGAAATAGTTGAGGCCAGTAGGGCGCACGGTGCAGCTGGCCAGTTTGCCCCGCGTTAAAGACAGCCCTGTGTATACGAGCTATTATATTGTATATGTTAATGAGTAGTTTATGGTATTGTGTATGATACATATGAATGTGGGCTGTGTATGGGGGCTGCTTGTGGAATTGTGTGTGTGTGTGTGTGGATGGATATGTCACAGTGTGTGTTTGGTAGTGTGTGAGGGCTGTTTGGGTTATTTATTGAATGTGGGGTTGTGTGCATGTATGTGGATTGTTAGTGGTGTTTCGTTTGTGAGGATTGTGTGCACGTTTGTGTGTGGGCTGTCCATATTATTTGTATGAGGGGAGGGTTATTCTGCATTTCTGTGTATATCTAGCAGTGTGAGTGGCTTCCAGTGGGGACTAGGCTGGCCAGGTACATGTCAAGGATAGGAGCTGCAACAGCAACTGCAAGCTGCTCTACTACATTGTGGATTCCTATTCACAAGTGCTGGGAGGAAGTGATCTGAGATCACTACCTCTACGTGCTGCAATGCATAAATTGAGGATTGTCCTTCACCACCTCTTCGTATTAGCAGATATCTGAAGTTTTACTGGGACTCCTGTTTGGCTCTAGCAGCCTTGAGGGCCGTGCAAAGACACCTCGAGTGCCGTGCATGGCACTAGTGCCGTAGGTTGCCCTAGAGGATCCCACACTAACATACATAGTGATATATGTCAACAAACAGTAAATAACAGGTTAATTGCTATTAGCCATCTAAATGCATATATTTAATTATATTCTATATAAAGCTCAATTTGTAAAGTTCTAACATATAATAGAGTCAGTACAGAGGAAACCTAAAAGCATAACACTAAAGGAACACCATCCCCTTCTCATTATTGCTTACAGTCTAAATAGGCTCATAATGCAATTTGCAGTAAATAGTTGTTCAGTAATCATGGTGGATGTTATCTTTGACCTTTAGGACCAACACCACCATCTCTATGGGTATGCATTCATTTTAGTCTAAAGCAAGCATAGGAAGAAACTTGCTATTTTCCAAACAGAATGTTTAATAAGTGACACATTAGGTTCTATCCTTAATAAGATAAGACTGCTAGTAAAACCTATGAGAAGCAGATGCATCCCTGTCTTGTCTAAATGTATATACATACCACCTTTGTCTTGTGTGACCCTTGGTTACACTATAGTCTCCAGAACAACTACAGCTCCAGAACAACTACATGGGAAAGCATTGGATTGGCTAAAAATCACCAATTCTGGGGGTGCAGAGCCAGCACTGGCGGACCCGGGCGGTGCTGGATATAAGGTGAGTTTTAATTCTTTTTAAGGGGGCTAAGTGGGGGCAAGCCACCTAAATGGTGGGTTTTGCACTATAGGGTCAGGAATACATGGTTGTGTTCCTGATCCTATAGTGTTCCTTTAAGTATGGTTTCTTCAATTGGTGTCAATACAGACACAATTCTTTATGTTACCAAGCAGACAGTTATATGTAGATGTAGCATTCATTCACACACATGGCACTGACATTCCTTGAGCTAAGTTGTGGTGTCCCAGAGAAGAACACCAGAAAATGAACCCATGATGCTGGACATTTGATATCCATTCAGGACAATCATACTGGGGTTTAGAAACTGTAGACATCAGGTACATACTGTATAATGGCTGGTTAGAGAAGGAGAGATATCACTGTCTTAAAACCAGGAAAACCAGGTTTGACTCCTGGACAGACTCCCTTACCAGTATTTGTCCTTGAGAAACACACCCAGCAATATGTATCTACCTACCTCAAATCCTCCATGCTGCTAAATGTAATGAATGTTGTTTGAGTCAGAAACATAGTCACAAAATTTGAAAATACATGTTACAGATGAAAAATCTTAATTTACCGTACTTTTACAATTGTGAAATATGTTCTGTGACAGTAGTCACCATCACCAGGAGCTTCAGACAGACTATTTATGTAGGTCCATGGATTATTCTTGTGTTTTAGACACCCTCTGTCTATTATCTGTCAGCCTCTGTCTATTATATTTGCAGGTTTGTGTAAAATATTTAGTGTTTAGTGGTTAAATATTAGTGTCCTCTCATGTCTTGCTAATGCTTCAGGCCCACTTCATCCGCAACCCCAGATGGCTCCCCATTCCCCAGATGTCCCCATCTAGGAAATCTAGCCATGAAGTCCAAGTGGAGCGATAACACTCCTGACTCTAGTATAGGGAGTCTGTCATCTCCTCCATGGTTCTAATTTCGTCAACCTTTGCAACCTATTGATGGAAAGCCGGAGGGCAAGTGCTCCTCCAGAGGACCGGAATCAGAGTCTTGGCAGCATTCATGGCGTGTTTCAGCAGAGATGGTTCTATAGATGGAGATGGGCAACTTAGTAGAATGCTGTAGATATACTGTAGGGTGGAAAGAGGGAGGACTCGCCAGTAGGGTGGAGTGGATGCTCGTTCAATACGGCACTATCTGAACACTCCCACCAGATATGTAGCAGAGTCCTACAGCACCAACAAGAACAAGGCTGATTTCTGAAGGTGGAGAATGCAGTAGATAATCTGTAGGGCAGAAAGAGGGAGGACTCTCCAGTAACAATCTCTGTTAGATGCTCACCCAACTGTTAATAGCTACCGACTGATTCCTCTCTTGCAACTGTCATTAGTATAATACTATTCTTACCTTTTTGTGTCATTTTACCCCACTCCCTCTAGCATGTAAGCTCATTGAGCAGTGCCCTCAACCCCTCTGTTCCTGTGTGTCCAACTTGTCTGGTTACAACTACATGTCTGTTCGTCCACCCACTGTAAAGCGCTGTGGAATTTGTTGGAGCTATATAAATAATAACATATTAATAACATAATAATAACAAAAGGTACAAGGTAGAGTGGATGCTCCTTCAGTATGGCACTATCTCCGAACACTCCCACCAGATATGTAGCAGAGTCCTACAGCGCCAGCAAAAGCAAGGCTGATTTCTGCAGATGGAATGTAAAAGCTACACCATCCTGAGAGGAACTTGTAGTTTGCCTCCTATATTTTCAAGGAGATGGTGCTCTGAAGATTCAGAAAAAAATTACTTTTTATCCACTTATCCTAGCTGAAAACTCACCTCAGTACATCCTCCCAGTGGCACATGTACCTGGGTTGTGAAAGAAGATAGTTTGCCTGTAGCAACTTGTATAGCTCAGAAATACCTTTATGAAGGTGCTCCCCTAAAGGGCACCATTGTTCAAAAGGCCTCAGAGACCTGCAAAGATGTTCAAAAGTTGTGAAACTAACACGTAGCCATGTTGGAGGATTGGCCAGTGAGTGTAGACTAACTCTTTAACCTAGAGAGGTACTCTGAAATTATGGAGATGGGGAACCTTCCAGATGGGAATGGGGAATGGGTTGTGCAGGACCATGAGGGGATTAAGCAGCGTGGGAATTCATTTTTAATTATATAGTTTACTAACTAACAAATTTAAATATTGCACATGACATAAGTGTTCTCTCAACATGTTAGGAAGTGACCCAGTAAAATGTCTGCATGTTCCTGAAGTGTTTTTCTATGTATGTATGTTTTGACATAAGAGCTTGTTATATAGCTTTTTATATCTTGCTTAATTGAGGTTAAGAATAATTTGTTTTGTAAATAAAGGAGAAACAAATATAATTATAAAAAAAATTGTTATATTTTATATCAATGAGATCATAGGTTTAACCCCTTAAGAACCAAACTTCTGGAATAAAAGGGAATCATGACATGTCATAAAATAGTTCACATGTTTTAAAGAAAGTCTAGTGCCTGCATACATAAGAAATTACATTGTAAAGTTCCTTCAATGACATACAGAATGTGATAATATATGATTTACTATTCTTATAGCACACAGTGTTCTGAGTACTGAGCAGATCCCATTATAATCCTATTATAAAGTCTTACCCCTTTTGCCAGGTATGTGGAAGAAAATCTGCTTGGCTTGGCAATCCACGATTAAATAACCCATTAAACTCTCCATAAATATGTACTGCAGGAAGCATACATGCTGAAAATCCAGACAAGGCCTCTGAGGATAAGCCTTATTTAGAACCAAAGCCATCCCCTTCAACTTGAAATGCTGACAAAGGTCAAAAGCTCCTACAGGCATTCCATGAATCTCTCCACTTCCAGAGATTACACCATGTGCATGTCAGGGAAACTTAATGTGCATCTGCTTTCTTTCCGATGCATCATCTTCCCAGCCTGACCAATGTGTACATTTTGAACAGTAGCATAGACAAGGTGAGGAATTTATGGGACTTAAAACTGAACTACAAATTTTAGGTCATAAAAGCAAAATTGGAAATGCAGTGGTGCACATGGGTGAGAAATGGATTCTAATTGGCACCAGAATATGCTTAGCGTCTGACACAGAGGGGGCGTGGTTTGCAGCCGGAGCAAGATGGACGTTTCCAAGTGAAGCTCCGCTGGGACCACAAGGCCAATAGCTAACTTCAGCGATTGAACACTAACCTAACCTGGGGAATCTACAGGGGAGCCGACATGGATAAACGTGCTCCAAAGAAACAGCCTAAAAAGCCGGAGGAACAGGGCACCATGGTGTCCGACATGTTCGCGGCATCCCGCGCCATGCGATCTAATCCCCAAGATGGTGGACGGAGAGCCTGAAGGCGCCGCGCTCACGTCCACGGTAGTGGCTCACAACACTGCTACAGTGCATATCAACAGTTTATCCTCAAGACTGATGATGGTGGAGACCACCCTGGATGATATGGGAAATAGATCCCGGCGGAACAATGTTAGGCTTCGGGGCTTACCCGAGCGGGAAGGAGAGGGGTCCCTGATAGAGGTGGTAACTGCAATTCTAAAGCCACTACTTCCTGAGGTGCCAGAACACCAGTGGCACATTGACAGGGCCCACAGGGCGCTCCGGCAGAAACGGGCAGAGGATAAGTGCCCTAGAGACATTATCATCAAATTTCTTTACTTTCAGACGAAGGAAGCCCTCATTAAGCGTAGCCGTGAGAGCCCAATCAAATATGGAGAAGTTGAACTTACACTGTTCCAGGATTTAACACCAGCGACTCTACAGAAACAGAGATTGTGGCGTCCAGTGACGGAACTTTTGCAGAAGCACAGGGTGAGGTATGCGTGGGGCTTCCCCTTTTGGCTACTAGCATTCCAGGACAGGCACACCAAGACCCTACACGTAGATGGTGATCCTGCAGAATTTCTACAGAGCCTGGGGATCCAGGACTCCATCGAGATGTCAGCGCTTCCCCCGGTGGTGGAGGAGCTCCAACCCCTCTTGCGTGAGTGGTATGCAGCAGGAGAATGAGGCCCATGTAGATTGACTAGCCCGGGCGTGCCTGAGACTAGCGGTGAGGTGATCCCGATCGGAGCGGATGCATGGACGGGTATGTGAGCAGATATTGGGTGGGCTGATGTTGGGGCCCAGTTCCACCCAGGGGCAACCCTACAGGGCGGGGTACTCGTGTACAGCCGAGGGAGATGATAGGGATCGATCGGTGGGGAGATTCAGGGGTATGTCACCCCATGTTGGGCGGGCTAGGTTTGCAATGTCCTGCTGCCTGTTTTGGGTGGCGAGGTTTGCAGGAAGAGGAGGGATTGGGGGTCTCCGGGCACTGCAGTGTTCATCTCTTTTTTGGTATCGAAGCGAGATGTGGGGATCCCTCGGTGTGCAGCCCTCGGTCTCTCCCGCCCCCCCTTGTTTGGGGACTTAGGAGGTTCATGCTGACTTGGACTCCTCACTTCCTATGCCCAATAGTATATGTTTCTATGTTCAGTGTATCACAGTAATTTTCGTATTCATAACTGTATAGGTTGGGAATTGGCTGGTAAGGGAGCTAATGATCATGTTTGACTGTTTCCACGGGAGTGGGAGACCGTGTCACTACCTACGGCCTGGCCTAAGTTTAGCACTCGCACACTCAGAGAGGCACTCCGCTGATTGGCCGACGCATCCTCCGACGGGGGATGGAGCTGTAGGGGCCCTGTCCTGGGGAGGGAACAGGCCAACAGGGGGCGCTGGGGGGCTGAGGTTCTGACCCTTCGGTATTAGCTTCTTTTCCGGTTCTCGGAGGGGGGGTTGGCGGGACTCAGCTCCGGTTGCTATACAAAGGGAGGCCTCTGGGGGGTGATAGATCCTTTTAGGGTCTAAGGGTGGGCGACAGACGGGCCCTCTTGAGGCGCCGTGGGCAGGGTCGTAATGCGCTCCCTACCTTACAGGGTGTACCGCCCGTGAATACCTGATTGTCTATGTATTTGCTGCATAGAAACTGCTATGTTTACAAATGGGTTAATCCTTCCTCCAATTCCTCTAGTGGCTGTCTCATTGACAGCCACTAGAGGCGCTTGCGTGATTCTCACTGTGAAAATCACAGTGAGAGCACGCAAGCGTCCATAGGAAAGCATTGTAAATGCTTTCCTATGCGACCGGCTGAATGCGCGTGCAGCTCTTTCCGCGCGTGCGCATTCAGCCGAAAGGGAGGAGAGGAGGTGAGGAGGAGGAGAGGAGGAGGAGAGCTCCCCGCCCGGCGCTGGAAAAAGGTAAGTTTTTACCCCTTTCCTCTCCCCAGAGCTGGGCGGGAGGGG
Source organism: Pelobates cultripes (assembly GCA_933207985.1). NCBI lineage: Eukaryota > Metazoa > Chordata > Amphibia > Anura > Pelobatidae > Pelobates > Pelobates cultripes. The sequence continues at coordinate 174,913,686 of OW240914.1, forward strand.
GACCCTGAGGGTGGGGGCACCCTCAGGGCACTATAGTGCCAGGAAAACGAGTATGTTTTCCTGGCACTATAGTGGGCCTTTAATCCGGATATAGCCTTCATACAGGAGACGCACTTGCCTAAATCGGCCAAGTTCGCCCTTAGAGACCACACCTATAGCACCACATATGAATCAAGAGCCCTTAACAAGAGAAATGGAGTTGCCATCCTCATACATCGTAGATGCCTGATCAGGATCAACGGGGTTAGTATCGATCCAGGGGGGCGCTTGGACTAGTAACAGGAACCTTGTTCTCACACATGTTCCATATTCTTAATCTGTACGCTCCCAACGATCCGTCCAAAGAGGAGTGGCGGACAAGACAAACTATTGCACACGTTCATGCAACAGTCAGGCCTTATAGATATTTGGAGAGCTCAACATCCAGATGAGAATGACTATACGTTTTATTCACCGCCACACCACACATATTCCAGAATAGGCCTACTTCTGATAAACCCCCTGACTGTTTCTAGAGTTTCAGAGTCCACAGTGGGTTCCATAACTTGGTCGGATCATGCGGATGTCTCTATTACTTTAGTCAAACTAAGCGCGGCGACACCTTGGTCATGGCGGCTGAATAGCTCGCTACTGCAAGATTCGGAAATAGTTGAGACTATTCGTAGAGAGCTGAACGAATACTTTCTCAGGGAGGCAGCATCGGGGGTATCAAAAGCAGTAATATGGGCAGCGCATAAGTCTATCATTAGAGGTATACTGATCAGAGAAGCGACACTAAAGAAGCGTTGAAAATCTCAATTATTGGCATCTCAGTTAGAAGCTTTAAGAACAGTAGAACAGCGGCATAAGTCAGACCCTACACCTACCAATTTGCAGGAGGCACAAGAAGTAAGGCATGCTATTCGTGACCGAGATATGTCACTAGCGAATATAGTCTTATTGCCCAAACCTGGGAAAGATGACTCAATCCCAGAGAATTTTCATGATTCAAAAACCTTAGCAAAGTGTTAGCGATCAGACTGAACCCAATTCTCACTAGCCTGGTCCGCCCAGACCAGGTGGGCTTCGTACCGGGTAGGCAACTGTTCGAGAATACGAGACGCATCATTGATCTTATAGGGAGACAAACTAGGCTGCAAACCCCGACGTTGATGCTGTCACTAGACGCCGAAAAAGCATTTGACAGAGTCAAATGGCCGTATCTATTTGAGATGTTACACCATTTTGGCATGCAGGTCCGGTTTATAACGATAATTAAAGCCTTATACTCCAATGTCAGGACACAGGTCAGAATAACGGGAGAGCAATCCATCCCTTTCCCATTGAGCAACGGTACGAGACAGGGTTGCCCTCTTTCACCATTGCTGTTTGTCCTATCATTAGAACCTCTCATGCAAATGATATGCGTAACCCCAGAGATCAGGGGAATCATGGTGGGGGGACAGAAATACGTTATATCGGCATTCGTTGACGATATACTATTGTTATTGACGGACCCACAGGAATCTATGGCAGCACTGACAGGGATACTGACAGAGTATGGTATGGTGGCCGGATACAAGGTCAACTTACACAAATTGAGTGCACTCCCCATAGGGATGAGCAATGCAGACGCGGCGCACATAGGGAAGACATATCATGTCCACATAGCGAAAGATCACATTAAATACCTGGGCATCTGGTTAACGGCGGATCCCTCCCTCTTGCATCAACAGAATTACGCTACACTAATCAGGCAACTAATACATGACATGGAGACGTGGTTAGATAAACCAATATCGTGGATCGGAAGAATACATTCAGTGAAAATGAATGTGCTACTTCGGATATTGTTCCTCTTTCAAGCTCTCCTGATCTACCTGACTAAATCTAACCTGGGAGCACTTCAGCAGGCTATCGGCAAGTTTATCTGGCAGAATAAGAAACATAGGATCTCACGGAATATACTTTATAGAGCTAAGGATGGGGGGGGGGGGCGCGCTGGGGCTGCCAAACCTTTATTACTACTATGTGGCAGCCCAGTTGACCCAAATAGCGTTATGGCATACACCCCCTGATGAGAGGAGGTGGGTGGATTTGGAGTCCTCTTTGATGGGCCGGGATCTCCCCCAGTTCCTCATATGGACCCCTAAGGAATTTAGATCTCTGGAACAGGTGCCTTGCCAAGCGGTACAGGCCTCTCTCAGGGTCTGGGAGATTTTCTCCCGGGCATGCAAGCTAAGAATTTTAAGGGACTTGAAAACGCAGGACTGCAGAGACAATTTCAACTGTTTGAAAATGGCTCCCTTGTCACATTTGAGGAACTGAATGGTAGGGCCCCATTGAGAGCTTTTGACTACTTTCGCTATCTTCAGCTTAGAGACTATGCCCGAGATACCAGGATCAAAAAGGTGGCGCAGACACCATTGACTTTTTTGGAAAGAATATGTTCAAAGGAACAATTCCCGAGCGGCCTAATCTCCTGTTTATACTCCCATCTGAGTACTCACACTCTGGAATGGCAACATTAAGTACATAGATCAGTGGGAAGCACATTTGAATGAAGTGCTTGAGGGTATAGAATGGCAGGAAATATGGGAGGCAGCAGCAACATCTTCAGTGTGCGTATCCTTGCAGGAACAATCATATAAGACCTTGTTTCGGTGGTATACCACCCCAGTGACGCTGTGCCGCATGCGTAAAAACCCAACAGACTTGTGTTGGAGGGGCTGCGGACATAAGGGTACGTATATCCATATGTGGTGGGAATGTCCAGTGGTGCAGATATACTGCAAACGGATCGCAGCATTGTTGCGAGAAGTGTTCGGTAGGGAGGTGAAGCTAGACCCATGGGTGTTCCTATTGTCAAGATCCATGGATGACTGGACAAAAATGGAACAAAACCTCCTTCACAAAATAAACCTTGCCGCAAGACGAGCCTTAGCGCAGGTTTGGCTTCAGAGGGACATTCTAAGATAGCAATAATAAAACATAAAATAAAGGATACCTTTTTAATAGACAAATTGACAGCTCAGGCCAGAGGGACTATGAAGAAATTTGAAAAGATCTGGGACCCTTGGATCAATAGTACAGTAAGTAATTACAACAGCAGACTGGACCAAAAACATAAACCATATAACCGTACCACTCAGGGCACTGAAGAGACAAGTTACAGACCGCTTCATCTAAACCCATCTCTCTTTGAGGGAAACTTAGGGGATGCAGTAAGGCAATGCAATCCTTGCGACACTTATTGTTGGGTGGCTCCCCCTGGTCTCCCTCTCCTCCTCCCCCCCCTTTTCATCCTTCCCATGCTCACCCCTAACTACTTCTCTCTACTTCCTCGGACCCTCGAGGACACTCTTTCTTTTTCTGGTTCCAATCTTTTAAACCATCTATCATTTTCCTTACAATTGTAAGATTGTGCATAACGGGACTATCAAGGGTATACAGTAAAGCTAGAGAAGCAGGTGCAAATATGTATAGTACCCCTAATTGTTCTCAGTGCAAGCTACAGCACTGTAGTTACATGTTTTATTTTACTACGAAAACACCAAGTGGGATGTCTTGAGATACTTAAAGGAGTTAATCACACCTTGGAAAATCCAGACAAAAACGCATTTTATGATTGCGAATTCTGTAATATGTAAAAATTAGAATGTGCATTCATGCGGATAATGTTGTAAGCCGAAAACTGCTGCATATATGCCTATTTAGAAAGTGTATTGATATTGTTATGTGTGTTATGTATAAGTTGTCCTGCTTTGGAACAAATAAAGAATAAAAAATTTTTAAAAAAATATGCTTAGCTTCTGAAGCATTCCCTAAACAGCTTTAGTGCCCTCAGCACAGCACATGTGGATATATGAGCCTTTGAGTCCACATCCCCTCCAACACAGATCAATGGGGGTTTTACCCATTCTTAATAGTTTCACCAGGGTAGTGTACCATACGTGTATGATTTTCTTTATAGATTCCTGAATGGGCAAGATATCTATATGCAGTGGCGTACTAAGGGGGGGGCGGCTGGGGGGCAGCCTGAGGAGAGGGGCTGACAGGAGGGAAGCGCTCAGCGCTCAGCGATCCCTCCTGTCAGCTTCCTTTGCTGTAGCGTGGCCGAGCCCTGCAGCATTGATAGTCCGACGGGTACAGGGAGCAGCTGTCTCCTGTACCCGGCCGGACTAACACAGAGTGTGCACTTCCTGTTAGTCCGGCCGGGTACAGGAGACAGCTGCTCTCTGTACCCGCGGACTACACTGGCTCCCGCCACGCTTACAGCAAAGGTGGGGAGAAAAGAGGAGAAAAGTGGGGGGGTGAGAGAGAAAGAAGGGGGTGAGGAAAAAGGAGGGGGTGAAAGAGAAAGGGGAAAGAGGAGAGAGGGGGTGAAAAAGGAGAAAGGGGGGGTGAGAGAGGGGGGTGAAAGAGGAGAAAGGGGGGGTGAAAAAGGAGAGGGGGGGTGAAAAAGGAGGGGGGGTGAAAAAGAGGAGAGAGGGAAGGAAAGAAAGGGGGGTGAAAGAGGAGAAAAGGGGGTGAAAAAGGAGGGGGTGAAAAGGAGAAGGAGGGGTGAGAGAGGGGTGAAAGAGGAGAAAGGGAGGGGAAAAGGAGAGGGGGGGGAAAAGGAGGGGGGGTGAAAAAGGAGAAGGGGGGGTGAGAGAGGGGGTGAGAGAGGAGAAAGGGGGGGTGAGAAAGGAGGGAGGGTGAGAAAGAGGAGAAAGGGGGGGGTGAGAAAGGAGGTGTGAAAGAGAAAGGAGGTGTGAAAGAGAAAGGAGGTGTGAAAGAGAAAGGAGGTCAGAAAGAGAAAGGAGGGGGAAGAGAAAGGAGGGGGAGAGGAAGAGAAAGGAGGGGGAGAGGAAGAGAAAGGAGAGGGGTGAGAGAAAGGAGAGGGGGGGCGAGAGAGAAATTAGGAGGGAGGGAGAGATATTAGGAGGGGGGAAATAGAAATTAGGGGGGAGAGAAATTGAAATTAGGAGGGGGGGAGAAATTGAAATTAGGAGGGGGGGAAGGAGGGAAGAGATATTAGGAGGGGGGAAAGAGAAATTAGGAGGGGGGGTGAGAAAGAGAAATTGGGAGGAGGAGAAGGAAATTGGAGCGGGAGGAGAGATTGACATTCATCACATACACACAATGCACCCCTTGCACACAGAAAAACACACAATGCATTACACACACAGACACACATACACAAGCAATGCAACCGTTACACACAATGCATCCCTTACACACACAGAAACACACAATGCATTCATTACACATACTCAATGCACCCCTTACACACATTCAATGCATCCCATACATACACAGAAACACCTTGCAGCCCTTACACATACAAACACAATTTCACACAATGCATTCCTTACACACATATCAGGACATCCCCTACACACTCCACCCCCTGTGAACAAACTCATTGGTGGAACATGAAGGTGGACCCTGGGACCCAGACCTTGAGCTGTGTAAAGGACCCCAAAAAAATGGAGCTGCTTCCCGTTCTCCCAGAACATTGATTTTTGTGACTACAGTTACAAACCGCCTCCAGAGAGCCTGTTCTACACCAGACCAGTGGAGCCAGACTGCAGCTAGAGCCCATCATCATCCTCATCTGGTTGTAAGTAGGCAATCTAGTATATTATTCGTGGCACTAAGCTCTAATTTACCTCACATTAAAGAAACATTATAGTCCCCAGAACCACTTCAGCTTAATGTAGTGGTTCTGGTGTCTATAGCCTGTCCTTGCAGGCCTTTTAATGTAAACACGGCGGCACTGCAGCACTGGCGTTAGTTAACATGGCAAATCATATGGGTGGGGCATTGTGATGTCACATGGGGGCGGCAAACTTTACTTTTGCCTAGGGCGGCAAAAATCCTTGCACCGGCCCTGGCTGGAGGGGGCTGTGTGAGCTGTGGCCGCACAGTGTCCCATGGTAGTTAGGGTGCTGTACGGCCAGTACAGCTCACACAAACAAACAGCTGATAAACTGGCCGCACGGAGGAAATGTGTATGTGTGACTGTCTGCCTGTGACTGTATGTGACTGTCTGCCTGTAACTGAGTGTGTGACTGTCTGCCTGTAACTGAGTGTGTGACTGTCTGTAACTGAGTGTGTGACTGTCTGCCTGTAAATGTGTGTGTGGGGCTGCAGGGATTTTGTAGAAGGGGGCGGGGGTATTGTATTGGGACAGGAGTCTTTACAAATTGTAAAAAACAAAAAAAAAGAGAACCTTTCAAAAAATTTTCAGCCCATAATCTAGAATTAGAACATTTTTTTCTATAACTTAAATCAATACTTTTTGGTTGGTTTCCCTTGCACACAATTTTTCTAACAATTACTGCTCTCTTTTGGCTGTGTTTTTTACCTTCTCTCTAGCCGCAAAGCTTCAAATCGGAAGTAGTTCCTCTAGGACATATGAATCATTTCGGATAACTCCATAAAATCTATAGGCTCATCCACATGCCATAAGTGACCATAGCGCTGGATCCCAACTTCTTCAATATTTTTAAAATTCCTAGCACACACACCTGGAGGAAATCTATATTAATGAGATAGGGAGCCATTGAGGAGGATGTAGTGGACAAGTCAAATTTGGTTCGGAGCCTATGCCACAGGGAGATAGAGTTCAATATTGCAGAACACTCAACATCTAGCAAACCAGACAAACAAAAACTGTTGGAGATCTGATTACATCAAGGCCTTAAGCCTTTAGGGGTTCTATGCAAAAAATCTTCATTCATTTAAAGAAAAGTGATAATTGGTGGGAATTCAAACTGAATTTCAAATATATTACCCAGCAAAATGTCTACTTTCATAAATGGTAGGCTTTTGTGGGGTTATTTGAACAGTCGAAATGCTATAATGCCCCAAAAAGAGACACAGGCTAATCAAATCCATCTATGAAAATTTAACCGTAGAAACTGAAATAGCCTGGTCTCTTATATGGCATTATAACTTCACAGGATAGTGGCAAAGAAAGGCATACAATGGGGGTATCAGATGTAGCTGAACACAATATATGGTTTCGTACAGGAAAAGCACACATAAGCTTTACAAATCACACATTAGAAAAACTTATTATATGTGTGTACGTCAAAAATAGAAGAGAACACAATTATTCTAGAAAATTTAGCAGAGATTTGCAGTAAAAATTGCTTCGTAAAAAGTGTCATAATACCCTTAAATAAACATAACAACTTCTAAACTTGTTCCACATTAAAATCTTATTTACTCCTTGCATTTTGTGACCTGTAACTATCAAAATAAATTAAAATCATTAATATATTATATACTCTATAAATCAGGACAATTAATTTATTTTTAATTACTTTTCTAAAGCTGCACTTATTATGCACACATTATTACCAAAAACTGTGAAAATAAAATGTGTTTTGACACATTGCTTTTTTATTTATTTTTTTATAATAAATAAGAATTTACATATGTATATCTCATATCGAAATTCCTTTTTGTTATTTAATATAATGTTATAAAATTCCAAAATTTAAATTAGAGTTAAAACAAACAGCAAAAAGTTTAAAAAAGTATGTCCTTATGTGCAAAGTTGTGTCGTAAAGGTACATTATAGTCACCAGAACCACTACAGGTTAGTGTAGTGGTTCCGGTGTCTATAGTCTGTCCCTGCAGCCTGAACATTGTAAACGCTGCCGTTTCAGACACTCAGACAACCACTAGAGGTGCTTCCTCTTCCAGTGCATAGCATAGCGTCTCCACACTTTGCATAGAGGCACTGAATGTTTCCTATAGAGATGCATTGATCCATTACATCTCTATGAGTAGATGCTGATTAGCCACACATGCGCAATAGCCTCTGCTGGATTGGCTGAGATCATCAAGTTTGAAGATCTCAGCCATGGAGGCAGGGTCAGGCGGGGCCAGTCATAGTAAGACTGGCGCGGCGTGGGAGAAAAGATGAGTTTATACACATTTATAGAACGAACTAAGGGGGGCCGGGAACCTAAGTATCTCCCTAATATACATAAGCTCATTGACATAAAAACACAAGCTCACAGATGCACACTGTGGCGATACCAACCTCGCCACTATGTTCTGGAGAAGCCTGGTTGCCCGCCTGCTACCTCTGGACTATGGCCCCATGGTAAAAACCCTTTATTTCTCCCTGCAGAAAGGCTTGTTGTTTGAAGATCTCAGCCATGGAGGCAGGGTCAGGCAGGGCCAGTCATAGTGAGACTGGCGCGGCGTGGGAGAAAAGATGAGTTTATACACATTTATAGAACGAACTAAGGGGGTCCGGGAACCTAAGTATTTTGTTTAACACTATAGTGTCAGGAACACTATAGTGTTCCTGTAAGGGGTTAACAAATGTTGTCTTTTGTTTGTAGAAAAACTGTAAGTTTATGCCTTATTATGCTATATATAAGGGCGTCTTAACATTCAGCCATGTGTGTAAAAATATAATTGAATATCAAAAAAGGTATTGGTGGTATATGAAGTATATGGAAAACAGAAGGTATAAAATAGACACTACTGGCCATATATGGGAACATTAGAATAAACTGTTGGGTGAGGTAGAGAAACAATAGAAAGTACAGGTCAAAGTGCAATGTATAGACATTTTAGAATATACAGATGAGTGGGTGAGCTGTAAAAGCATTATAATGTAAGGATCAGAGGTGAAGAAACATTACAATATACATAGGGTTATTCACTACACTGAGAATTCAAAGTGAATTTCAAATTTAAGGTCAAAATAGGGGAATTGGAAAAATCATCTATGCTTTCATCTCAGTCACTCTGACCTTAAATTTTAATCTCACTTTAAATTCTAATATTAGTGACATAGCATAGACATAGATTATTATCACATATACAAGAGTGTGTACAATATTAAACCATCTCAGTATGCATTTTATAATGCACTGACATAGAATATATATAAAATAGAACATTGGACTTAAGTATTAGAATATGAAGGTCAGTAATTAATATACACAAGCATTCAAATAAATAGGTCAGTGTGTGATGTAAAGTGTGAATGTGTTATGTAAGTGTATGGCTAATATATATATATATAAAGCAAGTGTATGCAGTATACGGTAAAGAGGCATTAGATGATGCAAGACTGGTCATGGTATATGTGGAAGCACCATTAGTCTATATTTACAGGTCACCCACTAGATACCATTCATGTTGATTAACCCTAAACACTCCCCTGCATGATGACACCCATGGTTGTAATGTACCTCTTGTTAATAAAGGATAAAAAAAGCAATTGAACAGAAATAAAATACGCGGTGTTGTTGCTGCTGATCTCTGCTTCGGTCCATAGAATTTCTCTGGCAGTCTAGGAATCCCTCCTCTTCCCATGTAACCCTGCCCATCTGCCATCTGCACATCCCTAGAGAGCAAGCCCCCTCAATGGCTTTCTGTGTCCTTTAGGAACAAGAGGCAGCATGCTGCACCTGCCAACCACCAACAGGCAGACACATGTGTGCAAAACGATAGAGAGAGAGAGTGAGAGAGAGAGAGTGTGTGTGTGTGTGTCTTCATTTTCTTGATGACTAAAATTAATCTTGAGGAATGAAAATCATATGAGTGAAACGATCTAGCAAACCAAATGATCTGTTTCACAAGTACGACTCTCATGAATACGACTCTCATAAAGCACAGGCAGCATTTTAAGAATGATGAGAGTTATAGTCATTACTAAGACGCGTTTGGGATACAACTCAACTTTCTCTAACCAGCTCTAAACTGTATCCAGTCCCTGCACTGTTGGAGGTGGTGATGGGGTGGGAGGAACGTATCACAGCAATTTACCGACACGTTCTAAGCAACGCGTGCCTAGTTACTATGTAGCGTTAGATAAACCGGTTATTGTATCTAAAGCCTTCACAGTGAAATCCCAAGATACACTTTGCTATGTAGAACATACCAGAACCAGTAAATTAAATAAATACTAGTGATCTTCCCGACAGAAAAGATATTAATTACTGAATGGGAATTCACCAGTTCCTTCACGTCGATGAAGCTCTGCACAATCTCACCCAAGAGCTGCTCATGTGAGATCAGCAGACACTCATCCGGCATTTATATGCCAAGAATGCATATTTACTCCTACCTCCAACAAAGATATTGCTTGATATTCACATAGCTTTATAGACAAATCTACCTATCATTTAGGGAACAAAGCATAGAAAACTTAATATACTTGATAAATGTCTTAACTCAGCAGGTGTTTGAAAAATGCATTTTTAGGAATATATATTTTTCAACAACATAATCTCCTTGTGATGATACATTTTTATTTGTGGGATTAATTTAGGTTCTCTGTCTTTTCTGATTTGGATAATCATGGTGCATACGCATCTATAATATTAACGTGATAAATTCCTTTACGTATCTGGTTTTATTTGATAACTACACCAGAAAACGAATTCGTTAACTCACTCTCCTGTCTCATGTTAATTTCTAGTTGATAGGCAGTGACGAGGTAACACTATTTCGAACGATGCTATACTCATCTCAAGCAATAACTATGAAAAGTATCAAATTGGCATTGTACCTGTTCTGTGTATCTGTGATGTTCTTCCCCAGTAACCACAGGAAGAGCAGCTCGTTTTTCGCCTGCACAATATATAGAGCCTGCAGCACTGGGAGTGATCTGCAAGGGGACAGGGGAAACCAGTTTGATTAAGTACAAACTGGTCAGTTACCCTACATAAAACGTATAGATTACTGATTTAATTAGCTGTTCTCTACAATATTTAACCTTCACATCTACTTTAGACCAAGATAAAATAAATCAGAAATTGAGAAAAAAAAACATGTTTTTTGACTTTTGCTTGAAAAATCTTTTACTTACCTACGAAAGCTAATGAAAAAAACTGCTAAATAGATTAAAAATGTTGTCCTGAGTTTAAAAACACCCAGTGTTTACGTACTTTTTTCCTTTTTTTTTTGCAAGTTATAGAGCTATACGTACAAATAGGAAATTGCTGTTTCAAAATATATATTTTTAAGATGTATCAATAGTGACATTGTAACACTATTATCTGTTATAAATCTCTGAATCACACCACACATGTACATATTTTTTTAAAGTAGACAACCCAGGGTATTCAATATGGGGTATGTTCAGTCTTTTTTAGTAGCCACTTAGTCGCAAACACTGGCCAAAGTTAGCGTTCATATTTGTTTCTGTGTGAAAAAAGTAAAAAACTAAATTGAACGCTAATTTTGGCCAGTGTTTGTGGCTACTAAAAAAGACTGGACATACCCCATTTGCAATACCTTTGGCTGTCTTCTTTTTCAAATGGTATGCCATCATGGGGGTAATTCTCATTGCTGGGCTCTCAAAGGCAACGTAACCAATGTGGCAATTTTCAATGTAAAAATATTTGACCCTTATATTTGACCCTGTAACTTTCAAAAACACTATAAAACCTGCACATGGGGGGTACTGTTATACTCGGGAGACTTTGAACACAAATATTAGTGTTTCAAGGGTGTCATAGAAAGTTACAGGGTAAAATACAGTGCTAGCAAATTAAATTCTCTGGACTTCCCTCAAATTGCAATCAATAAAATAACTTAGTTAAGTAAAATTATTACATACATACGAAGGTAGAATTGAAATATATATGCATATTTATATATTTGAAGTCTAAGTGTATGTTTATAGAATTATTTATGTAATTTTGTATATGGACATGTATATTTCGTATTATTTTTATTTATTTATTTATATATACATAGATATATATACAATTTTATTCTACGTGTATTTTGATATAAATATATATATATTAATATCAAAATACAGTTAGAATAAAATTTGATATAAATATGTCATTTTTTTATTATTTTTAAATGTTTTAATTTAATTTACTTATTATTTGTATTTTATAATAATATATATAGTTATTATATATATATATATATATATATATATATATATATATATATATATATATGTGTGTAATTTATATGCTGGAGAAAGCTACACCAATCATCAACTCCTCCTTGAATCAATGTATCTCTATGGGGAACGTTCAGTGCCTCCATGCAGAGCGTGGAGGCGCTGAATGTAGGTGCTGCCACCACCGGACCACCAGGGATGGCTGTGTCCCCCCTTCCTTCGTTAAAGGTAAGAAGGAGGGAGGGGGGGATACTAATTTAGCATACTTTTTTTTTTTTTAAAACACCTTTACCCCAGCCTCTACCCCCCCCCACAGAGTACCCCCTACCCCCACACACAGCCCTCCCCTCTCCCACACCCAGCAGCATCCCCTCCCAAACACCCAGCTCCCTTTCCCTCCCACCAGCATCCCTCCTCCACCCCTCTACTCCCCACACACACACACAGTACCCCCACACACACACAGCACACCTACCCCACACACAGCAGCCCTACCCCCACACAGCACCCCCACAACACACACACACAGCACCCTCTACCCCCACTGCACAGCACCTTACCCACTACACTCTACCCTACCCCACACAGCACCCTCATACACACACACAGCACCCTCACACACACACACACACACACACACACAGCACCTCACACACACACATACACACACACAGCACCCTACACACACACACAGCACCCCTAACTACAACACACCCTCACACACACACACACAGCACCCTTTCACACACAGCACCCCTCACACACACACACACACACACACACAATAATACAGCATTCCTCACACACACACCCCTCACACACACACAGCCCCCCTCACACACAGCACCCCTCACACAAACATATACACTACACCCCTCAATGCAGTATGTGTGTGTATTCAGCAGTCTGTGTGTATGCATGTATTCAGCAGTTTGTGTGTGTGTGTGTATTCAGTGGACTGCGTGTATGTGTGTATTCAGCAGACTGTGTGTGTATGTATTCAGCAGTCTGTGTGTGTACTCAGCAGTCTGTCTGTATGTGTATTCAGCAGACTGTGTGTGTGTGTATTCATCAGTCTCTGTATTCAGCAGTCTTGTGTGTGTGTATTCAGCAGACTGTGTGTGTATGTATTGCATTTGTTGGAGATACTAATAAATATAAGCTTAATTTTATCTATTTATATCATTATTTAAAATTTGAATCATTGAACTCTCTGTTGTTGTGTTCTTTTAAAACAAAAGTTGTTAATTAGTTCGGACAACAGTACGAGTTGTTTTTTTTAAACTTAAACCTCAGTATTGAGGTTTAATTGCCATGTTGGCACTTTAAGGAAAAAAAGGTTGTCATGTATTGCGGTTTGGGCACTAGGGCTCAAAAAGGTTTGCCATCACTGACATAGATCATTCCCCTGCAATTTCACTGCTCTATTCACTGTCATTTAGGAGTTAAATCACGTTGTTTCTGTTTATGCAGCCCTAGCCACACCTCCCCTGGCTATGATTGACAGAGCCTGCATGAAAAAAAAAAATGGTTTCACTTTCAAACAGATGTAATTTACCTTAAATAATAATTGTGGGGGCGGGGCCCGACCGCCATGCTGACCGGTCGCGGGTTGGAGAGGCTCCTGACAAAATTGGGTCTCCTTTGGCACAAGATCCAAGCAACACAGCAATACTAGTGCCCAAAAGTTCTCAGGTATCCGGGCAGTTGCTGGAGCCACCGCGGTCCCCGAGATCGGGAGTTTCGGAGCCCCTGTGGGCGATATGAGGCTTCGGGGTCTGTGGCCTATGAGGGTGAAGAGCGGGGCGGACGGCCGCCGTCCTGTTTGCAAACCTGGCTGCCATGCAACGGCCGTGCGATGCGCCTCGCGGGTCCCGCTTCCCCCCCATGGACCGGGGGGTTATCCCGGTCCACACTGGAGGAAAATACCACCTTCCACTGGCCCACCATCCAGCCTACCTGGCACTGTGTATCACGCGCCTGGGCACCAAAATGGCGGCAATGCGACCAATACCACGCAACATAGCTTTGCCTGCCCGCATGCGGAAACAACAGCTTGCTGAGCATAACTCCTACCTACGAATCACAAGCCTGAACACAAGTGAAGTCCCATCTTGGAAGTCCCTGTCTACCTACTCACGAATGAAGCTTGGCTGCCGCGATTGCCCTCCAGGGCCTTAAGATTAGCTTGTACAGGATCCCCACTGATGGCCACGAGGAACCAGCAGCGGCAGGGTACCCAGAGCACACAGCACGGAGGGGGCTTCTAATCCCACAGCGGATCTGCCTGCGTGGATACCCCATCAATATCAGGCTGCCAGACCAGATGACCCACCTTGCAGGGCACCAGTGGACTATACCAGACACCTTGGCTTACCTGGCTGACTATGTTATATGTTATGTTGTCATCTATTTTTGTTTTAACCCTTTTTTGCCATGATAGGCATATGCATATTGAGACACTCATAATCTTGCTGCCACTTAACAAAAATCTACAATTATTAGCTAATGTTGTGCTAATATCTAAACTCTGTAGATTATGTTTATAACCGTGCCTAGCGTGAACAAACTTAATGTTACATGAATAGTCAGTCTGGGGAGCCTACTCGTTTTCTCTACTTCCAATTCCTCCTCTAAAACTTGTGTTCTACTCAAAATGTCTGTCAGAGCACACTACAGTCTACACCTTTTCTACCAGAATAGACCTTTTCTTGCATTTTACAATACAAAAATGTGCTGTCTAACCGAATGCCATGACTATGATTCTTAAACCTATTTCTCTGCTTGGAAGTGCTGTCGTGGCCTACAAAGCTTTGTTGTTATAACTTGCACAATATAAATAAAGAATTTAAAAAAAAAAAAATAATAATAATTGTATCTCAAGCTCTAAATTGAACTTCAATCACATACAGGAGGCTCTTGCAGGGTCTAGCAAGCTATTAACATAGCAGGGGATAAGAAAATCTTAATTAAACAGAACTTAAATAAAGAAAGCCTAAATAGGGCTCTCTTTACAGGAAGTGTTTATGGCAGGCTGTGCAAGTCACATGCAGGGAGGTGTGACTAGGGTTCATAAACAAAGGGATTTAACTCCTAAATGGCAGAGGATTGAGCAGTGAGGCTGCAGGTGCATGTTCTATACACCAAAATTGCTTCATTAAGCTAAAATTGTTCAGGTGACTATAGTGTCCATTTAACGCCTCTAACTGTCTCTTTACCCTTTCCCTCAGCCCCTCTATGTGTCTCATTGTGTCCTCCCAGCCCATCTAAATGTCTCTCTCCCAAGCCCTGGTCTGTCTCTTTTGCCCCTTCCACAGCCTCTCTGTGCAGTGTTAATTTTGGTGGCAAGTTTTAATTTAGGTTTAGTCATAGTCTTCTTTTGACTAAAATGCCATTTTAGTTTAAGTTACTTGAATTGTTTTAGTTTTAGTTTCAGTCTAGTTTTAGTCAACTTAATCTCAAAAACTTTAGGTGACTAAAATTGTTATTGTTAGTTGACAAAAATAACACTGGAGGGAGACAAAGAAAAACAAGTAACACGAGTTGTCTAATGCAGCTATATCTATGGAAAATACTGAGTTTGTTAATCTCTTGGCAAAGATAGAATCAGATCTTAATTGCTGCATAACATTTTCATCACTGACTTGCACCACTCAAGCATGCAGCCATATTAAGGTAGCATTTTGGGTTGTGTAACTAAAGTTATTTGAAGTGGTTATGGAGGTATGAGTTTGGATGTGCAGTGTCTCTGCTTGAAACGCTGCTCATTCAGATATAGATAGAACTCTATTCCATGCTGCCTAATGTCAATTCTGTTTATATTTAACATCTGTGGTCAGCGTCAACTGTGTGCTGGCAATCAATGTAATAATCTTCTCCTTTGCAGTTTTGCAGGGAGCTGGATTACAGGTAAGTTTCACATCTTTTATTTTATATTTTATAGAAGGGACCTATTGACAACGCCCAGTGGGCATTGTAAAACTGAAAACATATCCTTCCCTAAAGGGTTGGAGTAACGCTTTAAGTCAAAGTAGGGATTACTTTTCCTTAGTATTTTTTCGCTGCACCCAGCAGAGCAGTCATCATTGTGGATCTTTGCAAATTATGCAAAGACTCCAGACTGTGAAAGATGGATTCTGGAGAATGTAATGAGTTTTGGAGACTAGAATACTGAAGGTCAGTCAAAGGTCAAGTGTTACATAAATGTCTTCAGACATTATGTGTCTTTTATAATCAGATGTCATTTTGCATGTTTTCATGGCTTGCAAATTAGCCCCTTCAGACCACTAGGGATCATGGATGAAGTTCACTAGCACCACCCACCGGAGCACCAGTGATTTTGCATGCCAATAAAAAGTAGGGGCTAGGGCAAATTATATAATAAAATGTATAGGGGGATGAAAACACTGCAGCCTCTCCAAACATAAACGACTCCGCTTATACAACAGACACAATGTACAGCCTCTCCATTTACAATATATATATTCTCCCACACAGCTTTCCCATGCGCACAACATACACAGTCTACCAGAAGTGTTGTTAGGCAGGGGATGATCCAGGCTTGAGTACCAAGTGGACTCTTGAAAAGCCCTGGGAGTGACTTACATCTAATTGTATTGTCAGCTCACTGTGTGAAATCATGTAACAGCTAGACATGTGCAATTAGTTTTGGTCCAAATTTCTACAATTTGGACATTCAGATGCTTCCGAATGTCCGAATTGCCAAAGTGTCGAATTTCGGAAGTGCCAAACCGAACCAAATTGTTAAAGTGCCGAAGTGCTTCTGATTTTTGAAAAGTGGCAAAGCAGGAGAGGAAGGGAAAATTAAGGGAATGATGACAGGAATCTAACCCTAACCCTACTCCTAGCCAGGGCCGGCGCTTCCTATAAGGCGAACTAGGCAGACGCCTAGGGCGCCATATAGGAGGGGACGCCCTGCGCCCCCATCGCCGGCCCTTTAAATGCCGCAGCCGCCTGAGCGCTCTATAGAGAGCGCTCAGGCGGCTGCCGCACTGCCTCACCTCCCCGGCACTGTACCGTGGCCGAGTTCCTTTCCGGTCCGCGACCCGGCCGGACAGACAGGAAGTGCACACTGAGTGTGCACTTCCTGTCAGTCCCGCC
>OW240914.1:174930775-174946370 GCA_933207985.1 Pelobates cultripes
GGAGTGGAGAAGATTGGAGGGAGTGGGGAGAAGAAGAAGATTACAGGGAGGGAGGGGGGAGAAGAAGAGAAGATTATGGGGGAGAAGAAGAGATTACAGGGAGGGAAGAGGGGAGAAGAAGAGAAAATTACAGAGGGGGAGGGGAGAAGATTACAGGGAGGAAGGGGAAGAAGAGAAGATTACAGGGAGGGGGGAGAAGAAGAGAAGATTATAGGGAGGGGGGGAGAAGAAGAGAAGATTACGGGGAGAAGAAGAGATCACAGGGACAGGGAGAAAAGTGAAACAGGGAGGGGGAAGAAGTGGAGAACACAGGGAGGGGAAGAAGTGGAGAACACAGGGAGGGGGGAATAAGAGGAGAACACGGGGGGAGAAGAAGAGGAGAACACGGGTGGTGGGAGATGAGAACACGGGGGGGGTTGAGGAGAAAATGGGGTAGGGAGAGACCACTAAAGGAGGGAGGGGGTGGTGGAGAGACCACTAGGGGAGGGGGTGAGGAGAGACCGCTAAGGGAGGGGGTTGGAGGATAGACCACTAGGGGAGAGTGGGGGGAGAGGAGAGATCACTAATGGAAAGGGGGGCAGAGGAGAGCAGAGACCACAAAGGGGGAAAACGAGAGACCACTAATGGAAAGTCGGGGATAAAAGGAGACCACTAAGGGAGGTAGGGGAGAGAAGAGAGGAGAGACCACTAAGGGGCAGGGGAGATCTCTAAGGGATGGAAGGGAGAGCTCTATAGGACAGGGGGCAGGACAAGGAGCTCTTTCACATCCCACCGCAACCCTTACAGACACACACACTGCATCCCTTACATACACAGAAACACACTTTGCATCCCTTATGCATACAAACACAGATTCACACAATGCATCCCTTACACACAACAAGAAACACACAATACATCCCTTATACACAAACACTCCCTGCTTTCTATCCCTTACACAAAAACACACTGCTTCCACTACATACACACTGCATCACCTACACAAACTGGTATCCCTATACACTACATTCCATAAGCACACACACTAGATCCTCTACAGTAACACATAACACATCCCCTACACATTCCACTCCCTGTGAGCGAACTCATGGGTGGAACATGTAGGTGGACTTATGGGTGGGCTTTATGGGCATACTCACCGTCAGGCCCTGGGGCCCAGACCGTGAGCTATGTAAGAGGCCCCAAAAAATGGAGCTGCTTCCCGTTCTCCCAGAACATTGAATTTTGTGACCATAGTTACAAACAGCCTCCAGAGATCCTGTTCTACACCAGACCAGTGGAGCAAGACTGCAGCCAGAGCCCATCACCATCCTCATCTGATTGTAAGTAGGCAATCTAGTATATTATTAGTGACACTAATCTCTAATTTACCTCACATTAAATGGACACTATAGTCCCCAGAACCACTGCAGCTTAATAAAGTTGTTCTGGTGTCTATAGCCGGTCACACTGTGTGCAGCACTGGCATTAGTTCATATGGCAGATCATATGGGTGGGGCATTGCGATGTCTCAGGGTGGGGGGGGTGGCAAAACTTTATTTTGCCTAGGGCAGCAAAAATCCTTGCACTGGCCCTGCTCCTAGCCCTAGCCATAACCATACCCCTATCCCTAACCCTACCCCTAACCATAACCCTATCCCTAACCGTTACCCCAACTTTCCTCTAACCCTAGCCTAACCCTACCCTTACCTGTAACCCTACCCCTAACCCTTACCATAACCAAAATTGACATTTAGAGAACACAAAATAAACAGAACTTATTTGAAAAAAGTCACTAGCAGATAGTAATTCATGCGAATAAGATTAGTATTGTCCTGATGTGTGCAAGGCAATCTTTTGATGATTTAACTATGATACTGTCCACACTATCAATGTAATAGCCTTCTGAATCCTCCAGTACTCCTGGGGTTACAGCTTAAGTAGCAATCTAGGGGAATAAGAACCTAAAATGGTGTAATATCATCAGGTGAAAAATCTACCCCATATACACTCTATGTGGAGCTCTCACCTTATTTAAGTGCACTTGCACTGAATCTATATCAGGTCCCAATTAATATCTAGATGACAAAGCATATCCTCCAAGAGTTTAACACTGTATACATAGGAGTTAACAGCACTCCCCCTATGTACCCTGCTCACCTGGTGCAGGGACTTAGACTGGCCCCACAGTATAACTCGCAGTATTATACTTGGGCTATCTGCAACAATTGGAAGATCCGTTTAACCACAAGACCAACACAAAATTCCACTGGTCAGATTGTCAGTTAGGAGCGAAGTCCACTGATAGAAGTACCGGCTTAGGGGGTGGGGGGCGTGGCCTGTGAGTGGTACCCCTTCCCCCCCCCTCCGCCCGTTCCACAGAGCGGGTGACACTGAACTGCACGGACCACCACGGATCCGAATGTACCACGGGCCCTACAAGGGCGCTCCTCTAGATCCCCCTCCCTTCCCCCCCCTTTTTTTTATTTTCTCCCCTTCCTCTTTCTATCCCACCCCCTCCTGTCTTCATGTTCCCCTTTCCACACCACTCACTCTCCTTCCCTGCCCTCACGCAAGAGTCTGACCTCACTGACCGTGCACACTAGTCTCAACAGCAGTCAAACGGGAGGGTATGGCAGGCATGGGCCTCAGGTGTTATACGGATGTTCCGCTAACTCGTCACTGCCCACTATTACAGACTACACCAACAAACTATACCGCCCATACGACCAAACAGGGCCTGCGCGAGATGTGCGCGGCCACAGGCAAGAAGACCCAATGGAAACTTACTAATTCTCAATATTGTATGGGATGACGAGTTCCCTCTACGAATTAAACCTCTAGGTTATCTATACCACAGACGATACTCCTAGGCTATATGCAGTCATTATGATGACAGGCGAATCTTGACTACGTACTACACAGCCACGACCTGGCTCACCCAGAGGTGACACACTCACCCCTTAATGTACGACCATGGGACGCAGGCGTCTACATATTGAATGCATGTAACATAACGAATTTACCGACACTGAAATTATACTATCTTCTAACTGTTAATACTGTTTAGGTTTACATTTACTTATAATCATATTGCTGTTCCCGATTTTGCTAGACCTGCGTGTCTCCTATTTTGCTACTTCATCACACTGTTGTACACTCTCGATGACACAAATAAAAGCTATTTGAACAAGAAGTACCGGCTTAATAGCCTTTATAAGGATCTTGGTGTGCTGCCTCTTACTATGTCCATGAGAAACCTGATATACTGTATCTGTATATTGCAGTATATCAGGTTTCTCAGGGACATAGTATAAATATATAAAAGAAAGATTTTCGAATAGAAGATAATTTTAGGGAACTCAGCAAAGTGGAGAGTAGGTGGATTTTTCAGTTAGACACATTGTCCAAATGGTCTAAACTTAGATTTTGAATAAGTCCATTTTTTATAAGTTTTATAGATCTGTTTAGCACCTCGTAATTAATTTTCGATAAGGTCCTTTGGACCTTTTATAAAATCTTTTCTAATAGGTTTTTAGTAAGGAAGTATTGTTTCCTGTTTGCCATCTCTCCACTCTGATGAAACCACTTAAGATGCCAGCTGTAAGATTGTTATATGTCTAAATGTGTGTTAATTTCCATCTT
Source organism: Pelobates cultripes (assembly GCA_933207985.1). NCBI lineage: Eukaryota > Metazoa > Chordata > Amphibia > Anura > Pelobatidae > Pelobates > Pelobates cultripes. The sequence continues at coordinate 174,934,400 of OW240914.1, forward strand.
ATTTTAGGAATTATAAAATGTCCCTCTGCTTTTTATTGATATGTAATTTTAACTTGCGGGAAATTTGCTCTTTTTAATAATGGACTTTTAGCCAATTAATAAATGAAAGAAAGAAATAGAGCTGATCTGTATTGTCACAAAGAAATGTGAGAATATCATATCAATCCTAAAGTGAGCCTAACAAGAGCTAAGATAGGGGGTAACCCAAAAATAGTAATACACAAATGAAGGAAACCCCTGAAACAAGGGGGTCCCAGAGTGTAGCTCTAATTGCACAGAGATACCCTAATCTAGACAATAGCTAGAGTGGGTAAATAACAGTAAGCCAGGTATAAGGGAAAAGGAGGGTAGGGGGAAGGTAGAGGAAGCATGTATACTGGGAGGTGGGTATAGCAGATCTCAATAGAAAATACTCCTGTGCCATAGGAATCTAAACTAATCTCCCTAGAGCCACAACCCCCTTCACCTGGCAGAGCAAAGGTGCTAAACGTAGAACAAACTTAGAAAATCATAGGTGCTACCCAGTGAAGAAAATAAAGGAAATGATCATGAAGCTCTAGGGGGATTTGTTTAGATTTCTATGGGACCCCCTTGTTTCAAGGGTTTCCTTCTTTTAGCCAATAACCCAATTTCTACCTCCTACTCTAGTGCAATATTGTTGTGTATATTTAATTATGAATTTATGTTCCTTCCGGACCACGAGAGGACACTATATCACAACACAGAACCAAGGGTGGTCTGTGCTTATATAGGGAGAAGGGAATGAGAGCCCTCCCTAAGGGCCTGCGTATATGTGTGGGATGCTATGTCCGTTTGTAGCTGAGAGCTATTGGTCTCCACACTGCTTCCGGGTAAACCAGCATTGACCCCACAGGATTCTGTCAGCATGAGGGAATCCTGGGGCAGTGTGGGGGTTATGGTACATATATTACTTGGTTCATCCGCCGGAGGAGAGACACGCCGGCGGACAGGCAGAGCCTGTGCTTCTTCCCCTGTACGCCATGACCCACGTGGCATGGTTACGGGGTTTATGGAAACCAGAGTGGGTGTGGCGCGCCCCGCCGCAGAGTGGCGGAAAACAAACGGGGACCAGGAGGTAGGTGGGGCATGTCTCTCACTCCCGGAAAGCCGAGAGACATGTGACGTCTGGGAAGAAGGACATGCCGAATCTTCTCTGTGTGCCATGACAGTCTACCTTGGATGCTTTTGATCTCTCTGTCATTGTCAAAGTAGCACCTCCTCTTCAGGCTGGTGCGCCAAATGCATGCCACCCCATTTACAAAGTAAGGTACGAGTACTATGTGGAGAGAGTGAGATGTGGCTTGGAATGCAAAGGATTAGTCTGACTGGTTTGTGTAAATCTGAGGGTTTTTTTTATGAGTTTAGGTGCTTGTATACTAAGGTAAACCCATGTGTGCTATATGTGTGTTTCAAGCTACCTACATGTACAAACACTGCTATCTAAATATTGGTTTAACCCCTTAACACGGTTACGGCGTTCTATGCTATCCCCATTAAAATGGGCTTTAAAGCCGTTGCGGCGGCATAGAATGCCATAACGGCTAAAGCCCCCAGGAGCTCCACGGTACTTACCTCAACCGCGATCCAACCCAGGCAGCCCTCCCCCGGCAAATCACGCCCCCTATAGCTGGCTGTTGATCTGCCTGCAGGTGGACTGTCTGGGCTGTCAGACAGTCCCCCTGCTGATGGATAGTGTAAAAAATTTTTATCATTAAACATGTTAAATAAATTAAAAGTGTACTTATATATATAAAATATTATATATATATCATATATATGTAACGTCATACGTAGTGTATTTTAATATTAATATAAGTACATATATTAGTATTAAAATACACTTAGAATGAAGTTACATATAGATATAAGATATATATTATATATATAATACATATATATATATTTTATATTTTTACATATATATATATATATATATATATATATACGTATCATTACAATAATAAATAAAATAAATAAATAAATGTTTTTTTAAATTAAAATAGATTATATGTACATATGTAATTTCATTCTAACTATTTTGTTATTAAGATAAATATATATATGTAACAAAATACACTTAGAATGACATTCTATATATTACAAAAAAAGGAGAGGAAAGAAATACAAGGAAGCCTGGAGGATACACTATGTCAATTCCACAGGCTTCCAATGTATAAAAAGCAACCCAGAGAAAAATAAAAGTAAAATCTAACTTTTAATAGATAATCTTAAAATCACAGTGGATGTATAGCGTAAAAAGGGGACTGATAGAGAGAGGGGAAGGAGTAGAAAGTAACACAGGGATAGTAAATACTAAGTCGAAAAGACCCAAAGAGTTCAAGATGAAGGCTCCCCTGTAGCTAACTTTCAATATAGTAATATAAAGTAAAGTCCCCTAAAGTCTCTCTAGTCCGCTGACCACTAACTGGAGTAATGAGTGGAGTGATATAAATAATAAATAATGAAAAACGCCAATAGAATAAATCTAAAGAGTACACATAGAGGATGGTCGATTAGGAGCTAAACTAAGAATCACAGCTGCAGCATCGTCCCTATCTGTCTCCACCACCATCTAACTCAACTAGACCCGGCGCGCGTTTCGCCCAAACTGGCTCTTCCAAGGTAACCGAACCTGATGCTGGCGGTCATTTAGATATCCCGCCCACCTCAATGATTGGTTAGGATCTGGCCAATCAAAAGCAAGGGGGCGGAGTTAAGTTCCGATACCGGTTAACCCTGAGTGGTTCGGCAACCGGACATGGAGGATGAAAATAATAACAATGTGTCTCAATGACATGTTAGAAGTTAAAGAACACTTAATGGATATAATGGATACAATTTTGTACACCCAAGACTCTAAAGACCCCCATAGGGAGGGTGACCGAAAGTATCAGTTGAAAGCTACAATCGTAGCGAATGTAAACAATAATCAACGTTAATAATATTGTTCTTTCTCGAGTGGTCAGAGGCAGCAAAATGACACATAATAACCAATCTGAATAGATAATCTATTGTCAAATGAGGTGAAAATTTGGAAATACAAAAGATAAAAAAATATATAAATAAATAAAAAATAGTATGAAAAAATATATATTGATAGGGTCAGAGACCCAGTGAGATCAAATAATCAGAAATATTATACAAAACACAGGCTGTGTAGCAAACCCATAAAATATGAGCATCAGGAAAAAGTGTCACTTAGTACTTATTGTTAATGATAACAATAAATCTTAGGGAAAATTGTTTGTTCCCTAGAATTAAAGATAAACAGAGTAAGAATCAATTAGCCATTTAAGTTCAAAGTTAAAGATCTATATTAGTTGTAGGAGAACTAGACAAAAATAACGGAGTGCAGTTGTCAAAATGTAAAAAGATAAAAAATAATAGGTATGCACTAAGTCATAATATGATGGTTAAGAAAAAAAGACCAAAGTCTTTCAGTAGATGAATTCAAACGGTGTATAATGGTAAAAAAATGATTAAAAAAAAAAATCAGATATTGCCAAAGGAGGGACCCAGATATGTACTGCTATTAATCACTGTATTACAAAAAACAAAGATAATACTATTGCCATAGCTTTAGATTATTATCCATTAGGAATGAATGAATGAATGGAGTGAAATTGAACTCCTCATTTAATCCTTTTGGATATAGTGTTTGGAACAGATAAATCCAACGGGATTCTGCTTTCAATAATGAGATGTTTATATCACCTTTCCTGTGGTTCTGAAATATCTTTTGGATTACCTGAAATTTGAGTACATTGGGTCTAGATGCATGATTTAGTCGTACGTGTCTTGCTATAGGTGTGTCCATATGTGGATTCAAAATGGAATTGATGTGTTACAAGACACGTCGGCGTAAGTCTTACCAATGTACTGTAATCCACATTCACAAGTTATGAGACAGACAACATTAGATGAACCGCAATTGATGAATGAATTCAACTCTATGTCTTTAGATGTTGCTTTATTCCGTACTTTTTTAGAAGGTGAAATAAAGTTACAAGCTTTGCAGTGCCCACATTTAAAAAGCCAAGTGGGCATTGTTTGTACAGGTTTACGGTGACTTTGGGTTAGGAGATCTGCTATGTTCCTTGATCTTCGATATGTCAATGAAGGTTTATTAGTAATAGTGTTTTTAAGGCATGTACCGTATTGTAGTAACGGCCAATTGCTGTTTAGTACCTGTAAAGTCTTGTCCCAGTGTTTATCATAAGTGCCTATGAATCTTGTGACCCCAGAGGTGGAAAGGGTTTTCCTCGATGGTCTATGTAGGCTCTCTGATCTGTCTACAGTTTTAGTTCTTTGGTATGCTTTTTTTAAAATTCTGTTTGGATAACCCAGACTTTTAAATCTCTGTCTAAGGTCTTTCGCTTCCTTTTCATAGTCCTCAGGATTAGAACTGTTCCTTTTTGCTCTAAGGTATTGGCCATATGGTATATTGGCCTTTACATGATGTGGATGGAAACTTTGCCAATGTAGTAAGATGTTAGTTGCCGTAGGCTTTCTGAATAGTGATGTAGAAATTTGTCCATCCTCTGAGAGAGCAATGGTTAGATCCAAGAAGACTAGCTATCTCTCGTGTATAACATAAGTCAATTGCAGATTGATTTGATTATTGTTTAAAGTGTCTACTATTTCTTTAAACTGTGTAAAGGAGCCTAACCAGAAGATTAACACATCGTCAATGTAGCGATACCATTTGAATATTGATGACGTATATATAGCATTAGAGCTGGTGAAGACAATTGTTTCTTCCCACCACCCCAGGAACAGGTTAGCATAACTGGGTGCACAAGATGAACCCATGGCAGTGCCTCACAGTTGTAAGAAGTATTTGCCATTAAATGTAAAATAATTGTGTGTTAACACATATTTTAGTAAAAGCAAAATAAACTCTTGTTCCTGCTGGCTAAACGTCTCGGTTTTTGCAAGAAAGTAAGCAACTGCTGCTAGTCCTTTATCATGGGGGATGTTATTATACAATACCACCATGTCCAGGCTCGCCATAGATGTATAGGGGGGCACTGTAAGATTTTCCAAGGCTAAGAGGGTCTGTTTTGTGTCCCGTATGTGTGACCTAAGTTCTGTTACCAGAGGTTGTAACAATTTATCCAAAAACTGGCTTGCTCTCTCAGTTAAACAGTGGTTGCCTGAGACAATTGGTCTACCTGGAGGATTGTGTGGATCTTTATGTATCTTGGGGAGACAATAAAAGGTGGCGATGGTAATGTTAGACTGGGAAACAATGAATCTATATTCGTTTTGAGTAATTGTGTTGTCTGTTAACGCTCTTTGTGCTAGTAATTGCAGTTCCATAAGGAACTTTTTGGTAGGCTCATCCTTCAATATCTGATATGCCATTTCATCTGTTAAGTGTTGCATGCACATATTGACATATTGGTCTCTCTGCATGAGGACAATGTTCCCTCCCTTGTCTGATGATTTTATTACAACCTCAGTTGCTAATCTCAATTCTTGTAAGGCTTGTCTTTCTTCTGCTTTCAAGTTAGATGTTTGAGGTTGTGGAGAGATTTGACTCTCTAGTTCATTTGTACACATCTGGACAAATAGATGAATACAAGGGAATTCTTTTAGATTTGGGGTGAACCAGCTAGGAGGTTTAAAGTTAGTCAATGAGTCTGGTATTTCTTGTTCCGAGTATAAATCTGTAAGAAGTTTATAGACTGCATTGTCCTCAGGTGAGAAACCTAAAAAATTATATATAATAAGTGTGGGTGCACTTAATATGAAAGAGGTGAATTACAGTTGAACAGACATATAGTTCAAATTCCAGTTTTTGATTACATTTTGTTTTGATCAGAACGTGTACTATTGACTCCATCCTGCAGGTGTTAAATGATTGCTCTTGAATGGTATTCACTAAACAGTGAATTGTAGTGCATGTGCAAAATGTCACCTACAATAGCCAAGCTGTGATTAAAGCTGATTTGGAGAATTTTCATATGATTTTTTATTTTATTTTTTTGCCAAGAATTTGCTATTCAGATTTGAATTTGCTTAAAGAGACACTATTGTCACCAAAACATCTTTAGCTTATTGATGCAGTTTTAGTGTGTAGATCATAAATATGCAGTCTCACTGCTGAATTCCCTGCAATTTAGGAGTTAAGTCCATTTGTTTATACAGCCCTAGGCACACCTCCTTGCATGTGACTTACACAGCCATCCCAATCACTTCCTATAAAGAGAGAACGTATGTTTAAACTTCCTTTTTTCCACAGTCTGTTTAATTTAGTATTTCTTTTTTTTTTTTTGTCTTCTCGCATGTTTTTTTTTAATTTGCAAGTCATGGTACAGATATCACTGTTTTGTATATGTAGAATATTGAGAAGTAACAATTATCTATATGTGTCAAATACATAGAAAACAAGAATTTGTTGATAACAATTGTCTGTATGGTTTGTGAAATAAGGTGTGTTTAAGTTAATTTTCTCCATATTCCTAGTGGTTTCCACTCTTTGGATCCAATCTCTTATGGGCGGCGGGTTTGATTTTTTCCAGTATATAGGTATCAATTGGTTTGCCGCTGTTATCAAATGTAGGCGTAGTTTTGTTTTGGGAAAGTTTGGTGGTGGGAGTAGGAAGATGAAAGAATCTGCGGTTGGGGACAGTTTTTCCCCCAGTATCGTCTGTATGAGGCTAGAAATGTGCCTCCAGAAGATTTGGTTTTTTTGGGGGGCAGGACCACCAGATGTGTGATGCTGTGAATTTAGCATTTATTATGTCCTACTCTGTTAATAGTTTTCTAGACCTTGCAGGAGCCTCCTGTGTGTGTGATTAAAATTTAATTTGCAGAGCAGAAAATAAAAGCAATGTACAGGATTTAAAAATTCACTTAGCCAGGGTCGGGATCCTCCTCTGCCAATGTCAGTCAATGGGGGGGGGGGAACCTAAGGTGCAGCAGAGTTTTAATTCTATATTCTTACATGTGTCAGAAAAACAGAGACTTACCATTTTCCTTACATCTATCTGATGTGCAGAATGTGTCTTGGATAACTGGATGCACTAAAATAGGATCAGCTCTGATACACATCAATTATTCCATCCAAACTTATGTTTCCTTATGTTTTATACACGATCTGATTTTTTTCTTTTTTTTAAAGGGGTGGGGGCTAAATACTCCCAGCAATTAATATATTAAGGGGGATGGGGTATTTTAAAACCTAAAACAGCAATAAGGCTCTTACAAGCTTCCCTGCACTGCAGCTTTGTGCATATGTGACCACAAATAAGTTGATGATAAAACACCAATTAAGGTATTCGGTAAACTAAAAGAAACTGCCAAAACATCTACTAAGACGCTGAGTAATTTTAAAAACTCATTATTTATTAAATAAAATACTTGGCAATTCTGAACTACTTCTTCTGTAAATCCCCATTTGGAAAGGGAATGACATATGTGTATATATAATTCCCAATGAAAATATTGAATCCAATTTTCTGATGCATTCAGAAAGTGTAAATTAAATCATAGGAAAGTTAGACATGAGTTTAGAGGTGAATATCTTTGTGTCATTCATTTCTTTATTTTTGTATTGTTCATTAATTATCAAAACATTAAAAAGTGGTGTTAGAAATAATTCTCAAGGGCTTTCCTCTCTAGATTTAAGACAACTCATCATCACTTTTAAAGGGTCTTGCAACATCATTCTCATTACCACATTCCAGGTGTTGCCTATATGTAGTTCTATAACAGCTGTGGATCACCTTTTGGTCACTCCTGCAATAGTCACACATGTGCTTAACATGGCATAGTTACTGCAACCTTAGTTATTTACTAAACAGTTGGAATCAAACCAAATGTGTTGGCTGCTGGCCAGATGATCATTGGGTTAAATAATTGAAGATTATATCAGATTTAGTGTACTAATAATCTTCATTTTAGTAAATTGAGTATTTTGCATAATCTCTCTTTGCTAACTCCACAGCAGTAAAGAAACACATAGAAAAATGAACCAATCACAAGAGAGTAGGATGTACATGAGGTATAGTGACCTAAGCACGTCCTCTTTCAGAAAGCAACATCAAGCAGAAGCAAACATATAACAAGCAATAACAGTAACTCCTAAATCCAACATCCAAGGGAGCAAAATTCTGAAGTATTCCACACGAACAACCAAAGCATCTTCAGGGACGAATCAAACTGAAAAGAGAATGTGTAACAAGTTTAGACACATAGTCATGAACTTGGAAATCCAAGTAACAACAATATACATCATTTCATAGTTGTAATTTGTAAACTACAATCTGATAACTGAACAACAATCATTTAAAACTCCAATGACAATTCCTTACCAATGGAAATAAAATCATCCATGTAAACACAAAACATTAAGAGCCCAACCTACCTTAGATCAGTGAGACAAATAAAAAAAAGCCAACAGAAAGGGTAGGATAGCAAAGTAGGGTGGGAAAATACTTGCCTCCTGTCATTACTATAGCATTAATAATTACTACAATTAATATTATTAGTACACTAAAGCTAGTATAATCTTCAATTTTACTACAAGACAGGAGGCTTTATATTTTGCAATTTTAACGCTGAGAAAGAATAGAAAACCAAGGAAGAATCCGAATAGTGCAATGAGAGACATGGACCGCAACCCTGTCAGGGAAAAAAGAAAAAACACTTTGAATGCCGGAACATCTGATACATGGCGGAAAGACACCAGACCAAGAATAACGTAAACTTGGCTGATAACAGACAGAGTTCTATTTGTGAGTTTATTTTGTGCTCTTGTGAGGGGTTCCCACGGCTTCGATAGGAGCCATATCCAGGGGTCTAGGGGTATGGTTACTTGGAGAAGTTGGAGATCAGACTTGCAACCTTCGTCCATAGTGGAATCAGTTTGGGGCATTGCCACCATTGGTGTATGTATGTGCCACTGTGTCCGCATTGTTTCCAGCACAGATCCGATTCGGATCTGTCCATGTGGTATAGACGTGTGGGTGTTAGGTACCATCTAAGCAGGGTTTTATACACCTGTTCATTATGATTTACGCATATGGAAATGGATGCGGTAGCCTTCAAGATGCCTTGCCAGTCTGTCGGGTTGTCTGGCGGGCCCAGGTCCCTCTCCCAAGCCGACACATAGGTCAGTGTTCCAGGGGGCAGGTAAGTGATAACGAGTAGGTAATTGTCTGTGAGCTGGACTTTGTGGGTCGGGTTGTGCATGCATGCTTGTTCAAAGGTTGTGAGTTTGGTGGTGGCTGCTGATGTGTTTTCTGGGAGTTGTAGAAAGCTTTTGAGCTGTATGTATCTGAACATGTTGTGTGTGTTGTAGGGTGAGTGTTGTTATGGTAGATCGTTGTATTGGAGTAATTTCCCTTTGGCAAAGAAGTGGTAGAACCTGTAAAGGTCATTATATTCGTAGTGTGTAAAGTCTCTAGGATTCATGCCTGGTGCAAAGGCTTTGTTGCGCAATATGGGGGTCAGTGGCGTAGGGTCGTTGATGATAGGAAATTTCTTAGTAAGTTTGTCCCATATGGCTATAGAGTTGGATAGTGTCTGAGGTGTGGGTGGTGGTGTGGGACAAGATTTTTGGGGTACCCAAAGGAATAGGGAGGGGAAGTCATAGCCAAAGAGGTCGTGTTCCAGTTCTACCCAGTGTTTGACTCCAGGCGGTGAGTGCAGGTTTTGTATATGGGTTGAGTTGAGTTGCATGGTAGTAATGCTGGAAGTGGGGTAGGCCAAGTCCCCCAGTTCTGTTAGGGATGTACATTGTTGTTTGTTTCACTCTGGGTCTTTTGTTTGACCATATGAATTTGTCCATTTGTGTTTGTAAGTATTTAAGGTCTGAGGAGGGTATAGGGATGGGGAGAGTTTGGAATAGGTAGAGAAAGTGTGGTAGTAGATTGATTGTGTGGTGCGGATAAGATGCATCAGAGGTTCAAGAGAGAGGGCAATAAGTGTCGGGATCCCGCGGGCGGCTGCGAGGGGAGGCTGCTCTCCGCTCGCAGTACTCACCCTCCAGCCGTCCGCGGTCCCCTCCTCCTCGTGGGCTCGGCGAGCGGCATCCTTCCAGTCTCGGATGCCGCCCGCTGTTTCCTCCACGTCCCCCAGCGGCAGCATATATGACACTGCACGCTGGGAGACCGCTCAAGCTATTACACGCCGGGGTCAGTCACCTGACCCGGCGTTAAAGGCACAGTGTCTCAATCACAGTGGGAGGTTTAGATATCAGAATTAACCTTTTGGTTTAAATACTTACCTTTTCCTGTTCCTCCCTGCCCTGTTGTGGTCTTTGCTTTCTAGTATTGCTACTTACCTTGTGCTTCTGGTTACGTACTCTCTGGCTTGTTTATCTGACTCTGTGACTTTCTCCTACCCTTTGACCTTGGCTCGTTTTAACGTTATTCTGTCTTCTGGTTCCCCTTACTCGGCTTGTCTCCTGACTATTCTGTGTGTGCTTAGCCCGGCCACTCTAAGGTCCGGTACGGCACCTTTTCTGTGTGTGTGTGTGTGTGCCGGCGTGTTGGGTTCCCCGAATCGTGACAATAAGGAATGGGGGATAGTGGGCACTCCTGCCTCGTTCCATTGTGTATGGGGAAGGTAGGTGGTTTCGTGTTAGGTATGAGGCAGTGGGGTTGGAATAGATTGTTTGCAGCGCGGATAGAAAGGGTTTGGGAAATCTGAGTTTCTCCAAAGTAGCAAAGAGGAATGGGTATGTTAAATGTGCTAGAATTTGAATATTCCCGCCAAAATGACATCATCATGGATTTAAGTTTGATGATGTCATTTTGGCGGGAATATTCAAATTCCAGCACATTTAACAAACCCTATATAAAGCATTACTAGTCAGGTTATTGTTTTTATTATATTCTACTTGAAGAAGCCTGTTGTGGGCGAAACGCGTTTAGAATCTATTTTAATATATTTTATACTGTAATAATAAAGGAATTTTGGCCTCATATATTTCATTGCCACATTCCTGTTTTTATTATAACTTTTATCTTTATACCTGACTTATTTGAACCATCACGAATCTAAAGAAAATCCTTAGGTGGGGATTATACCACCCATACGCCTAAAACTGAGCAGAGAGGATTGCTCAATACACTGTGGGTATATTTTCATATTATTTATATACTCAATCCCCAAAAAACAGTGAGCACTATATATCTTATCTGCTTAAATTTCCGGTTGGACTCCTTGGTGGATCATCAAATCTTCAAGAAAGAGCTCCATATATCCTTGAGTGGGGATCATTCCACTTCACGCACTTCATACCAGAGCTGGATTTTAGCTCTGGAAATTGTGAGTAATTTCATTTATTTTTTAATATATACACACCTATACAGACATACTGTACCATAGGCTGTTCCTTTTATTTCTCCACATATCACCCACTGAAAATATTGAAAGTCATCATCTGGGACGATACCACATCACGTTACAAGAACATTCTGTGGACTATAATATCTGGACTCTTTTTATTCTCATTTTTACCGTACGTTTTTATTGTTATATTTTATGTACTTTTATCAAGGCGCGCCCTATTCCTTTTGATTTTTCTATTGATGTCCTGATATGTGTGTAAGGAATGCATTGTGTGAATCTGTGTTTGTATGTGTAAGGGCTGCAAGGTGTGTTTCTGTGTATGTACGGGATGCAGTGTGTGTGTGTGTGTAAGGGGTGCATTGAGTGTGTGTAAGGAATGTATTGTGTGTTTCTGTGTGTGTAAGGGATGCATTGCGTGTAAGGGTTGCATTGCTTGTGTGTTTTTCTGTGTGCAAGGGATGCATTGTCTTTGTGTGTAAGGGAAGCATTGTGTGTGATTGTGTGTGTGTGATGGATGTCAATCTCTCCCCCCTCTCCATCCCTTGTCACTCTCTTCTCCCCCTCTCCCTCCCTTGTCACTCTCTTCTCCCCCCTCTCCCTCCCTTGTCACTCTCTTCTCCCCCCTTGTCACATTCTTCTCCCC
>OW240914.1:174946470-175016971 GCA_933207985.1 Pelobates cultripes
CCCTCACTCACACACTACAACCTTCACACACACACACTGCTCACACACTGTCCCCCTCACACACACACACACACACACTGCACCCCTTACACATTGCACCACTCACACACACACCACTGCTCCTATGCCCTACTACAGCCCCATTTCCCAGCAGATCTCAGGTAAGTTGTCAAACTGTTCTTAAACGGCTTGACTACTTACTGTGGGAGGGGGTCCCGGCACTATTGACACCATAACCACTACACTGAGCTGTAGTGGTTATTGTGTCTGGATTATTTCTTTAAATAATCTACAAGTGCCCTCCCGAGATCAGGCTCTGGATCCGCCACTGCTCTGAACAGTGTCTGGGAGGCTGTGTGCTGCTGCCGCATAATGTTGATAGTGAACAGATCAAAACACTGTGCAGAATCCATGGATGGCAGGCTTTTGAGTGTCGCGCTTGCAAGAAAGGTAGCTATATTGGTCACTGATTTGTTTTTGTTTTGTTTTTGAATGTCAGAAATGTATATTTGTGAATGTTGAGATGTTATATTGGTTTCACTGGTAATAATAAATAATTGAAATGGGTATATATTTGTTTTTTGTTAAGTTGCCTAATAATTATGCACAGTAATAGTCACCTGCACACACAGATATCCCCCTAACATAGCTATAACTAAAAACAAACTAAAAACTACTTTCAAAAATATTCAGCTTTGATATTAATGAGTTTTTTGGGTTCATTGAGAACATGGTTGTTGTTCAATAATAAAATTAATCCTCAAAAATACAACTTGCCTAATAATTCTGCACTCCCTGTACATACATACACACTGACATACATACATACACACACACATACTTACACACACATACATACACACATACATTCATACATGCAGACATACTGACAGACACTGACATCCATACACACATACATTCATAATGGCATACAGACATACACATACATACATTCATTCATAATGGCATACAGACATACATACATACATTCAGACTGACATACATACATTCAGACTGACATACATGCATATATACAGACATCCATGCATACAGACATCCATACACACATACACAGAGACATACGTTCATACTGACATACAGACATACATATATACAAACATAGACATACATACAGACAGACATACATGCATTCAGACATACATACAGACATACATGCATGCATACAGACATCCATGCATACAGACATGCATGCATACAGACATACATACATACATACATATACATACATATACACACACACAGCTCATTTTCCAGCCACCCTCCTGTCTCTTACCTTTTCTTTGCAGGAGGGTGGCTGGGGCTGAGGGGAGTAGTCAGCATGGCTCTCCCTCACTGCCAAGGGCGCGCTCCTCCCCACTTGCTGCGGCTGCTTTTTTTTTTTTTTTAAAGGGGCCCGGTCGCACTGTTACACGGTCACAGCGCTGACCGAGCCCACTGAAGATATAGGGCCCATCAGGTGGCCCTAAGTGCATGGGCCACCCGATAGGCCCCATCAGCGTGCGAGCCCCGGTGCAAGTGCACCGGCGGCAGTTCCGCCGCTACACGTGGGGCCCGGGCGGCCGGGCCCTCCAGGGTGGCTGGGCCCGTGACAACCATCATGGTTGTCACCCCCTGATGGCGGCCCTGGGGCCGAGACCCACTTTTGAAAACGGTGATTTTTTAAGACCCACTTGCTTTTAATGCATATTTAAAAATGAATAAACTTGGCACATCATGGCAGCTTTAGAAGAATACAATTGGCACAACATGCCAATTAGCTTTAGAAGCATAAACTAGGCAAACCATGGGAATCATTTTAGATGCATAACATTGCCACATCATGGAAGCTTTAGATGCATAAAATTTGTACACCATGACAATCCGCTTTAGATGCATAAAATTGGCATACCGTGGCTATCAGTTTTTGAAGCATAAAATTTGGCATATCATGGCAATCAGCTTTGGAGGCATAAAATTAACACACCATGGCAATCAGCTTTAGAGTCATACAATTGACACACCATGGCAATCGGCTTTAGAGGCATACAGTTGTGACAACCATTTTTAGATGCATAAACCTGGCATATCATGGCATTGTTTTGGTATATCATGGCAGATTTAGAGGCATAATTTTGGTATATCATGGCAGTTTTAGAAGCAGAAACTTGGCATATCATGGCAATCAGTTTTAGAGGTATACAACTAATTACCCACAGTCTCAGGCAGAATCAAAAGCGCTGTCTCCCTCTCTTTCATACAGGCATCTCACGTTGATTCTCCCAGTGATAGATCCCTATCTGTTGGAGAACTCCAACAATGCTATGCCAGCTGAGGATCTACCATTTGCCCATCATTGCAGGGTTGCAGGGTTGTATTTGTGAGTAGTGTTTGAGCGTGAGTGATTTATTTATGAAGTATATTGTGGTAGAAGCTACTGGATGTATAAGAAAAGTTTGTTTTCATGTATAGGTGTATTTGTATGTACTGTTACCACTGGAATGTAGTGGTGTACTTGTGTGTAATGTTTGCGTCTGAATGCAGGGGTATTTGTATGTAGTGATGGATTTTAAATACCGGTGTGCTTTTGTGTGTAGTGTTGGTGCTCGAATGAAGAAGTGTTTGTATATAATTTTAGTGTTTTAATACAGGGGTGTGTTAGTTGTGTTTGTTTGCATGTGTAGTGGATGCAGTGTGTGTATTTTGTGTATATAAAAATATATGCAATGTGTGTTTGAATGTAAGAATTTTTTTTTGTATGGAGTATGTGTGTGAATGTACATGTTTGAATGCAGGTATGCGTTTGTGTGTAGTGTATACACTTCGACACACACTGACACAGATACACAGACAGACAGATACACACTTGACACAATACACAAACACACACACACAAAAACATATACTTACACAAAAGGACACACAGAGACAGGAGCTGAGAGTGCGGTAACAGTGTGGGGAAGGTGAGAGTGACGGTGTGGGGGAGGAGAGGGTGACAGTGAGGGTGCGAAGTGAGGGTTACAGTGTGGGGGGGAAGTGAGGGTGACAGTGTGGGGTGGAAGTGAGGGTGACAGTGTGGAAGGGAGGTGAGGGTGACAGTGGGGGAGCATGGAAGGGTCAGGGTGACCATGTGGGATGGAGGTGAGGGTGGCAGTGGGGAGGGAAGGGTCAGGGTGACAGTGTGAGGGAGACGAGGGTGACAGTGTGGGAGGGAGATGAGAGTGACAGTGGAGGGGAAGGATTAGGGTGACCGTGTGGGACGGCGATAAGGATGACAGTGTAGGGGGAAGGGTTAGGGTGACAGTGTGGGAGGGAGGTGATGTGGATATCCATTAAAATACTTTTTTGAGAAGTCCCTGGTGATCCAGTGGTCTGTTATCCTTCCTTTCTCCCTGGTTGTCTGCTGGCTTTTGCTATCCTGTCTGCAGCTCCACCTCCGTTGGCTGCAGACCGTCTCGCGAGATCCAGATCGTGAAGTCTCAGAGCGTTGCCGCGGTAATGCTCTGTGATTGGCCGAGCTCACTGACGGTTACTGCATCGTCTGCAGCTCTGCCTCCAGCAGAGACGAAGCTGCAGACCTGAGGGTGCGCAGGGCTTTCTACCTGTCACAGAGGGGCCCAGCAGACAGCGGCACTCTTTGCAAGCTGCTGGGACCCCTCTTGCTGTCGGGCCCTCCCCGTAGGCCATAGATGCACGGGTTAGCGTGACCCACCAAAAATCAGCCGGGGATCCACCAGTGGGTTGTGACCCACACTTTGGGAAACCCTGCAGGCGCTAATCCGTGCTCTAATAGTTAATCCAAGGTTATGGGTAAAATCCATTTAACCCCTTAAGGACCAAACTTCTGGAATAAAAGGGAATCATGACATGTCACACATGTCATGTGTCCTTAAGGGGTTAAACAGCTTATGTTACTGGCCTAATTCAACATTAACATACAACCCCAGTAAGACCAAAAAGCCCCTCAAGCCCCAGAGAAGTAAGAACAAGGAGGGGAGAGGGCAGAAACCAAGAATAAGGTAAAAGAAAACACAATAAATAACATGGAAAAAACACAGATGCACATGGTACAGAAGCACAGCAAGAACAAACAGAAAAGTATATAAAAATAATAATACAGAAACAACCTCAGAAGAGGCAATAGAAACATAAATTAATAGAGAAGAGCAATACTCTGACCTGTCTGCTTGATGGAGCAGCAAAGAAAGAGGAAGTGATTAGGTCATTACACCTCATGCACATCCTACTCTCTTGTGATTGGTTCTTTATTTTCCATGCGTTTGCTGCTGTGGAGCTAGTAAAGGGAGATTATACAAAATACGAAGCAACCTGTCATGTTGTAAAATTCCAGACTTTAGGGCAGTAATGTTTATATCAGAAATTCCTCTCACCCTCCTGGTTCATTCATTGCATGATAACAACTATATAGTGATATTTGTACTTAGAAACAATAGAAAGTAAACCACACATAATTCAGTTAACATTTGCATGTAAAGCTGGACCATCTACCTAATGCATATTGTAGCCACAAATATCATATAATATAACACAATTTAATGTTGAAATATATTCATACTTTATTATTCACAGTTTTTGTTCTGGACCCAGGAATGCAGAACACGTTTTCATTGATGTGTGCATTACATTATCAGGGTTTTTTGATAAAATGAGAATGATCAGAAATCCATTGTGAATTTCAAATTTAAAGTCAAAGCAGTCAAATTGGAAGCATTGCTGACTTTTTTCCACTTTAACTACTTGTTGCCGTAAATTTGAAATTCACTTTGAATTCTCACTTTAGTAAACAACCCTGTATGTCTAGACTATAATGTGACTTTTATTAGAAAGAAGAAATATGTTTAAATTTTACAAGGTCCTAAATTATGTTCTCTAGGCCATTAAGTCTAGCTATATAACTCATCCACTATTAACGTGAACTCCGTGCAGGTCGAGTCTGACAGGAACTTGAAATGTTCATTTTACAAGACATTGTTTTTCTTGTAAAATATTTTGCGTTGGAAATGTCAGAAAAAAAAATTAACAGAAAAGGGACACATTAACACTTATCTATGTGTAAAGAAGGAACAGAAAGGTCAAAGTATACATGTTAAAGTATCTGTGTGAGTAAAATAAGCATTACTTAGTTATATAGGCTGAAAATAGACTTGTGCCACTCAAGTTTGGCCTTTCTCACATCTGTTGTTTTTCTGTTGATCCAATTTTACAACAAACTAAACACAAAATCATTCTCAATTTAAAGGGACACTATAGTCACCCAGACCACTTCAGGGGTTAAGGAACACAGTATGAAAATGACAACACGTATCCTGGAGGGGTTAACATAACCATTTGAAAGTCTAAGGAGTATCCAACTTAGTAATTGTCTGTTACTCTTATATTATTATACACGTCATCAAGTTTATACACAGCAACAGTGTAGCAGCAGGGTTGTAAATTATGTCATTGTGTGAACCCATTAACTAAAATTTCTACTCACTAATGTAACAAAGCCAGTGATAGTCAAACAGAGCATGCAATCTCTGGGCAGGTCAAATCTGCTTTAAACCTATAATACTGATTTAACAAGATATTCCCTCACCGAGCTAATACATTTCATGTTTGAACTGGTAACAAAAGGGCATGTATGAATATTTATACTAGTATGCATTTTCAGCATATCGAAAATTGAATTGTAACTCCCAATTTAGGGTGGATAATATGATATCTCCAGTGGCAGAAGCAATGTAAAGAGTACCGGGATTCAGGAAATACATTTGTCTGTCAAAATGTGAGTATTAACCAAGCTACTGTATTGCAACAGTGTAATAGGTATGTATTTTAGATTACAACATGGATACAACTAACAAATGTAGATATAAATAATGAATAGAGCTTGTTATCCTTTAGGTTTAGGACAATCTATTGCAAAAAAAAAGAAACCTAAAATAAACGTGGCCATGGCGGTAAAGAGCCACCATTAAGGTGTGTAAGTATCACTTTCACAGCTAAAGGACGTTGCCCTAACTGAATGTTTAGAGAAGTGATCTGAACACCTCCCAACTCACAGGATGGTCTTCTGTATATAAAAGCTCATTCAATTCAAATATATAATAAAAAAATTAGAAGAGAGTTACTACTATTGCAGTAGGTTAAAATATAAATTATACATTTTATATATAAGGAGACAGCACCAGCAGAGACCTGTGAAGACAGACTTTCAGGAATCCTGAAGTCACAATTATGGTATGCTGGTTTTAACTCTGCAATTTAAAGGGTTAAATTACCCTAACTCAATGATAGCAATAGATTATAGATGAATCCTAAAAGGGTTAAGCTCTAGATGTTACATCACTTAAAGACAAAACTAAGTAAACTGAGACTAAGAGACTTAAATTACATTAAGGGATACTGTCTTCGTAGAACGGTATCTGGGGCTGAATCTATAATTAAACTAGGAAATAAAGGGTAGAAAAGCCGACCCTCTATTCTAGTCACTAGCCCATGATCCGATCACTTCTCTTAGCACTCAGTCAGGGTAACTTCATTTACTCATTATAATGGTCTAGATTTCTTATGAATATTAATAAAGTTTGATTATTTTTAAGTTTGATTTCTTTTTTAATAAAGTTTTATTATTTCTGCCCCCAATTGCTTGTGAAGTCATATTTCTGTCTTCATTTGTCTTTAAATATTAATGTAGGGGTCTATGTAGTGTTGGCATTTCAATGCAGTTGTATGTTTGTATGTACTATTTAGAGCAGTGGTGTACTTGTTTGTATTGTTTGCGTCTAAACACAGGGGTTCATTTGTATTGTCGCTTGGTTGCAGTGGTGTGCTTGTATGTAGTTTTGGTGTTTGCATGTAATATTGGTGTTTGAATGCTGTGGTGTGTTTGTATGTAGCATTGTCGTTTGATTGCCGGGGTGTGCTTGTATGAAATGTTGGTGTTTGAATACAGGGATGTGTTTATATGTAGTCTTGGTGTTTGAATACAAACAGGGCCAGCGTGTCGATAAGGTGGCACAGGGCCTTAGGGCGCTGTCTCTGGGAGTGCAAGACTCGAGTGATCAGCAAGCACACAGCATTCCCTCCTACCAGTTACTCAATGTAACGTTGCCATGCAGAGCAGACCGCGGTACAGGAGCTTCTGTTTCCTGTACCTAACCAGTCTGACAGGAAGTGTTTACTGTGAGAGCACTTCCTGTCAGACCAGGTAAAGGAAACAGAAGCTCCAGTACCGCAGTCTGCTTCGCTCGGCTATACTACACAGGGAGATATGAGGCACACCAGGCAGTGGTGTATTCTGGTTTTGTGCTGCCCTAGGTGCCTCACGCGCTGCCGCAGAGTGATGCCAGGAGCCGGAATATGACACCAGGGAGGGGATAGAGGAACAAAAGGGGGGAGGGGATAGGTCCACCAGGGGGAAGAGAGGAACACTAAGGGGAGGGGAGTTGACCAGAGACCACTAAGGGACAGGGAGGGGAGGGAGGCAGAACACTAAGGGACATAGAGGGGAGAGGAACACTAAGGAACCGTAAAGGGAGGAGAGAGGACGACTAAGGGATGGGGGGGGGGGACCACTTAGGGAGGAAGGAAGACCACTAAGAGACAGGGAGGAAAAAAGACCACTAAGGGGACAAGGAGACCATTGAGGGACAGGGAGGAGACCAGACCACCAAGGGACAGGGGCGAGAGAGTCCACTAAGGGATGGGGAGGGAAAGAGGAGACCACTAAGAGACGGAAGGGGAGGGGAGACCACTAAGGGACAAGGGCAGACTGGAAAAGATGACAAAGAAATGGGGGAAACAGGTAAAGAGACACACAGAGGGACCTTGTGGGGAGAAATAGGCACACAGAGGGACCTGGTGGGGAGAGAGGCACACAGCGGGACATGAGAGGGGAGAAAGAGGGAGGGTTTGGCATCTGTGAAGAATCCAAAATGTTTTCCTTTGTGCTTTTGATCTACTTTGAAACGCAGTTGCCTTTATGGTGCAAATAAATGCTATAAACATATACACATACTGATCCAGAAATCCTCATAGGTGACCTGAAGATAATTAGTACAGAAATAATTCACAAACACAAATAATCAGTATTACTTTTGAAATGGCTAAACTAAAAACAGCTTAAAAACTTGTAGGCATCATTTGTACAAATAGAAATCTGATAAACTGTACAACTGATTAATTTATCAAAGAAAGAAAACAAGGGGAGGAAACTTGTTTAATTGTTATATGGCATTTATTTAAATTACCCACAGATCAAAAGTACATAAAAACAATTTTAGAATAGGTTTAAAAAATGTACAAAATGTAAAAACCTTCTTTGAAAAATAAAAATCTAAAACAAAAAAATAGAAAAGTGTGACCTCATAAAAAATATAAACATTCTACATTTTATTATTTACGGACATATGATGATCTTAAACATAATAAATGTTTTTAAGTTGCCACTGCAAATATCCTACCACATGATCCTTTATTTAAAAGGTAAAATAAGGACCACCCTATTTGTTTTATTGTAGCACATAAGTTTTATGGGATGTTGCTGTGGGTGGGAAAGGGCATTAAGCATGCTACAGAACGGGAGAGGAGAATGGGCTACTGATATAAAAAGTAAATGATTTGAGAATATACCCTTTGAATACCCCAAGCCTCTATGTATGAAAATCCACTTCGTTTTCATGTACAAAGACTTGCCGTACAAATATTTCCTTTAACTTCAATATAGAGATTCTCAAATACACAAAGGCAATAACACAAGCACTTCACCAAGTACATTCCAACATTCACTTCCATATGCATCAGTCTCTTTGTTCACAAATGCAGGAGCACACAATATGCCGAGTACACACCATAAAATTTAAAATGCAATATGCATGCTTTTTTGGTGGCATGTAGCATTTAGGCCTACCTAGTAACTTAAGACTTGAAATATTGAGCCATATAATTAATTTTTTTTTAAAAATCCATGTTGATTAAAATCTGTCACATTTCCCATAAACTATGCTAAACTATTGCCTACAGTGTAATTTCTCAATTGTCAAGACTAAAGAGTTTACATGATTATTAACAAAAAGTCAAATAATAGCCCTCTCTTTGAAGAGTTGGCAGAACCTTAAATTGTGTACTTGAACATGTACATCTTATGTTGACCGCAATGGACTGATCTTGAAATGATAGTTTTGTTGAACTTGGGAATAATTTTGAAGGCTGAAGTCTGGATACGTTTTAGTTTTACTGCTTGTTCTAAACATTCAGATACCAGAGAAGTTAACTTTTTGCATTTAAGTGGTGAGTTGGGCAGATTTTAAAAACGTGATCACCCTCAATCCAACAAAACTCTTTGTACAGAATGTTTGACTTTAAGGGAAAATAGAATATTTGTATACTGAGAATGCATGGTCCAAACTAGACCACTGGTTGCAAATGATCCCTAAAACTTGTCAGAACTCGTATATAAAAAAAGACTACTACTTTTCAAACTAAAATGCAAGTGGTATCTTGTATTAAACTGCTAGTATGTTTTAATTTCTGGGTTTGTTTTAAAAAAATCACTCTGAAAGGAGTTTTCTGTAAAATGGCTAGATATTAGAATGCAATAAATGTCAGAATGTCAGATAAGAAGATTTTAGGGGGAACTGTCGAGTTCTTTAAAATAACATTTTGTAAATGTGCTACTCTATCTATATTTAACAGACCCAGATTTTCACAATAATACGAAAACATGATGACCTTTCACACCCCATAGTTATCTTTCAAATAATTTAGAACTGCAGATGTACTAGATAAAACATTAAAAACTCTCTTCTCTTGTTTTGACGTAATTCTCTCCAACATGTAGATCAAGTGATGATGGAAACACGCAAAGGGAGTTCCATGTTCCAAGGAAATATCAATCCAATCCTGAATACAGCTCAGTGGAGTCTCTTCATATCCCGCAAACATAGCTGGGTTAGCAAGGAGTCCCCTGGCAGCCATGACACCTTAAAGATACATGGAAACAAATATAACGGTTAACAAATGTTTAACACCAAAGCAGGGTATATACAATATATTGTTTGTTAATTCCCACAGTAACAATTTCTGACATCATTAGTACAGAACATTTTTGGAAGAAAAAAAAAACAAAAACAAAAAAACAACAAAACACAACAAATGGAGATTTCTACAAATTAGCATAGCATAGCAGTATAGATTCAATACAGGAAGCCATAGTAAAACACTAGAAACATTTCATCTAGATTTTAATAAAGCAATCCACACTGTTGTGCAAAAATAAATTACTCAATAGTTGAGACAGACAGAAAAATTCAAAATAACACAAAATATAACCAAATATTGCATGTGGCTCATGTATACTGGTATATATGAAACAACTATAGAATGTAAGCTCTTTGAGCAGGGGCCTCTTCAACCTATCGTTCCTGTAAGTTTTCTTGTAATTGTCCTATTTATATTTAAATCCCCCTTCACCCCTCTTATAATATTGTAAAGCGCTACGGAATCGTAAAAAATGTACTGTGTGTCAAAAATGCAGAAGAAATGCTTAACCATAAGACTTGGTACAAGCTAGCGATAAAATTATCCCACGCTAAGGTTCAAAATATGCATTTAAAATACCCTAGGGTGTCTTCTTTACGAAATGTTATGACTTTATTGGGTAATTTGAATAAGCAACCTGCTAAAATGCTCCAAAATGGAACACAGACCCATCAAAACCAGAAATTGTCACGTGTCTTTTACAGCACTGTAACTTCACAATATAGTGTCTAGTTCAGGGGTGTCCAACCGCAGCGCAGCCGGTTGCAGTCTGAGTGGCGAGGGCAGAGCTGGATTGGCCCACCGGGTCGTGCAGACAGCTCTTATCATAAAAATGGCATTTAAATTATTTTCCCCTCGGACTGTGACAGCCTGGATCAGTCCGAGGGGATTGAAGAGAGAGGTGCTGAGGGGTGGCTGCAGCCGCGTTTAGGGTGCTGGCGGCCAGAGGAAGCACTGTGAGGCTCCCTTTACAATTCTCGGCAATTCTGTGCTAAAGCCTTGCCTCCTGCACGCAAGCTCAGCCTCTCCCGCGTGCAAATCCCACCCCCAGATACAATCTCTACCCCACATCCAAGCAGGAAAAGGTCAAAAATTTCTCCTACAGTCTTCAGTGCCAGGTAAATTTTGGTTTATTTGTCAGTGTCTTTGTGTGTATGTGACTGCTAGTGAGTGAGCTTTTATGTTTGTCTGTCAGTGCACTTTTCTGTATTGAGCATGAGTGTGTCAGTGAGCTTGTCTGTAGTCAGTTTGCGTATGTATTTTTTTCCAGGTATGCTTTATATCCCCAGTCAGGCCCTGGGCGAGGTAGGCAGGAAGCACTTTACATACTGTGCTCCTCCTGGACAGCTCCCTCCAGGAGTGAGCCGGCCGCCAGGATATGACATCAGTGAGCCGGCTGCCGGGATATGACATCAGTGAGCCGGCTGCCAGGATATGACATCATCCCACCATTGGCATCACTACTGGACACGCGAGGGACTGGGAGATCCCAGCCAAGCAGCAACCGCTAGCCACCAGGAACAGAGGATCAATTCCAGCCATCTCAGAGCAAGGTAGGGAGGCTGGGTGGGTGTACTAAATGTGCATAAATGTAATTTTGTTGTGTCAGTGATTGTGTGTGTTATTGTGTGTGTATTTAAATCTGTGATTATGTGTGTATGTATGTTACTATGTGTATAAGCCTGTCATCGTATGTGTGTGTGGGTCTGATTTCTGATTGTGTGTGTACATCTGTGATTGTGTGTGTGTGTGTATATAGCTCTGTGATTCTGTGTGTATATTTGTAATTGTGTGTAAAGATCCAGGATTGTATGTGCGTGTGAATGTCTGTGATTGTATGTGTATGTCTGTGTGTATATCTGTGATTATGTGTGTCTATGTGACTGTGTATAGGTCTGTGATTGTATGTGTGTGTAGATTTGTGATTGTGTGCATAGGTCTGTAATTATGTGTGTATAGGTTTGTAATTGTGCATGTGTGTATATATATCTATCTATCTATCTGTGGTTATGTGTGCATATACATGTATGTGTTTAGCAGATAGCTCCCTAATTTGGTATCCTTGAATATGGCAATCCCACATAAGGATAACAAAGAAGGGAATTATCTACTAAACAAAATTAAGAAAGGGGGTTTTGAAGTTTTATTATATAAATTAATTATATTATAGATTTTTTTTTTTTTTTTTTAATTCTTTATTTTTGGTATGCAGATAGGTACAACAGTGCCTGTATCGCCACAACAGCATCAGCAGGCTCGATTTCCAAAATAATTTTATAACAGTATTGTGGCATGTAGGGTATGCATACATTTTTTAAATAGGAAGGGTAACGATAATTAAGAGGTCTAACATTCAGATGCAACGACTCGTTCCCACAGGTTATTGACTGACGCCACCACAGCGTGTTGAACGAAGTACTAAGATTAGACAGTGGCTTAAGAGATTACACATGTTATGTAATGGTAACAAGCTTGGTTAGACAGTGAAATCGTTAGATTAAAGTAAAACAAAATAAAATATAACTTAGTCAACGTTGAACAGTACTAGATTAGCTACATCTACATAGGTGTAGAGTGGCAGCACAATTTGCAGTGTATCAGTAGTTGGCTTGTGTGTGATGTGCCTGCAGGTTGTGTTGCGCTTGTGTAGACTATTATGCAATAACAAGCTTTCAGCATTAAGTCTGCCTTCACTTTAGTGTAATAGTAATGTGCCAGTCATGGGCCAGGTGTTGTTAAACTAAATCAGAAGCAAAGCATTCTAATGTAGGGACTTTCTAGTTGTTTTACTATACAGGTGGGAGCATCAGCCAGCGCATCAGAGCAACCAGGTTAGTATATGAACATTACGGTTGCGGCGATCAATGTGGTAAGCCAGCCGTAGGTACTGGCACTGGACCCTCAGCGTTATGTCTCTGGCATGTAGCTCTGGAATCTAGCGGTAAGTCCAGCGTCAGGATCAGCCGATCCCTGTTAACGGCGGTGATAATGGTTGTTTAGGTAAATTCAATATAGAGCGGGATGGAATATATGGCAGCAGCGTGAAATTAAGGGACTCTTTGCAGGTACAGTCAATTGCTCAGCTACCTTTTTAAGCTACTGTACGTCCCAGTTGCGGGGATGGGTACTCAGTCAGCCGATTCCCCTCAGCGGTAGAACAAGCTTGGGAAAGTCCCTGTGAGCAGCAGCCAAGGTGATGTGCGTTGGTTTCTCCTCCAGCCTCTGGCCCATGTGTGGGTAATTGTTGTCAGTCCACAGGCTTGGGTGCTCTGTAGTGCCAGGCCCTTCCCTTGACTGGAGTATGTGTGTGCTTGAGGTGGCCTGCTTTGACTGCGGCAAGAGTTTCTCCTTCACCTCAGGTGGGTGATCGGTTTGGTGGGTAGGCATGGGCAGCATAGTGAGTCCGTCTGTTCGGGCTCTCTGTCTTTGTGGTAAGGGATAGCCGGTGTTCTTGCTGTGACATCGCCGCCAGCGGCGGTGGATTCTCATCCTGCGCGGCGGTTGGCGGGTTGGTAGCTTGGGGGCTATGGCCCTGTCCGACGTGGGGCGCCCCTGTCCTCTACTCCCATCTCCTTTCCCGCATCCCGCCCGCCTGTGCTGTGGTACCTTGCTCTTTTCCCCGTGGGGATGGTGCAGTTCACTCGGTCCCGGCAGGGTTTGCTGTGCTGCCTGAGGAGCATGTAGCCGCTCATTTAAGGCATGCCAGAACCGGGCAAAAGCGGCCTCTAGGCGCCGCATATCTTCACTTTGGGGCTCCATTTCGGGTGTGCAGCATGGCTCACTTGGTGTGCGCGTCGCCGCCATTTTGGGTGCGCCATGTGCTCGGCTGCCATTGTGTCGTGATGTAGCTGGCTCTGTGATCCGCTTAGGACTGCCTCTCCTGTTGCCTGTTGTGGACCGAGATGACCCCCGTCGGTCCAGAGGGGGGGGGGTAGGTGTCGGCAACCCCGAGGGATCTGTGTCCAGGCCAGTCAGCGCAGGGAGCGGCCGTCTCCCCGCTGCTCGACCTCCGACAGGCCTCAGGGTGTGTTGTCGGGTCCCCGGGGGTTACAGGCTTGGTTTTGGTGTCGGGTGATTCCCCCGGGTGTCCCCGTCATTGTAGCTGCCCTACAGTGGGCGATTGTGCCGGTTTTTCGGGGAAATACCCCAGAAAACTGTCAAGTAGAGCGGGAGCTGAGGTTCAGCACAACCGCTCAGTCTGGATGCCAGGCTCCGCCCCCAAGAAACAAGTTTCTATATTATAGATTTTATGTGTGGCCCAAGACAATTCCTCTGCACTCAATGCGGGCCAGGGAAACCAAAAGGTTCGATACCCATGGTCTAGGTCATACATTGGCATGTTGGTTTACTCAGAAGATGTAACTGAGCATAATTTGGCGGATGGTACATATCAAATGTACAAAATACCCTGTAAAAATGCAACATGTATAACTTTGGCATAAATTGGTGAAAAAATGGGGGCAAGTTAAGGCACAATATATGCCATATAAGGAACCCTGGAGTGTCTGCTTCTCAAATGGAAGGCCTATGTGGTGTCCCATCAAATCCTCTATTAAAAATTCTAACCAGAGAAACTGAAATAGCTTGGTCTCTTATATGGCACTGTAGCATCACAGAGTAGTGGCAAAGGCATACAAAGGCATTGTACTTAGCAGATGTAGATGATCAAAAAATCTTTGTCTTTAAGTGTATGTCCAGCTTTTAAAGCTGTGTCTTTAAGGGGTTAAAGGAACACTAAAGTCACTAGAACCATTACAGCTCAATGTAGTGATGCTGGGGCATACAGCCTGTTCGTCTTTACGGTAAGTGCCAAAAAGTAAACTAATGTCCTTACGCGTTTCGTGAGTCTACTGCTCACTTCATCAGAGGATCTGATGAAGTGAGCAGTAGACTCACGATACGCGTAAGGACATTAGTTTACTTTTTGGCACTTACCGTAAAGACGAACAGGCTGTATCTGGAACGCAGGAAGATCGGTGACACGCACGCGGCTCTCAGCATCATCTGCCGGCAGGACCAACAGCTGCTAACACCATACTTTCCCGATCCCAGCTCAGCATATCTAGTTCTTTGCACAATTGTAAGTGTAATTTTAATTTTATTCTGTGGACAATAAATTTATTCATATATAACACAGAAAGCATCTCTGCATTAGTCTCTGCAAGACCGGAGGGATTTTCTTCCCAGTACCGTGTTTCCCCGAAAATAAGACCTACCCCGAAAATAAGCCCTAGCTGGATTATCGGGATGGGCTGCAATATAAGCCCTACCCTGAAAATAAGACCTAGGCAGGGCCGGCAGCTGCCGGCCCTTTAAATGCCTCAGCCGCCTGAGCGCTCTATAGAGAGTGCTCAGACGGCTGCCGCACTGCCTCACCTCCCCTCCCCTGTAGCGTGGCCGAGCTCCTTTCCGGTCCGCAACCCGCCCGGACTGACAGGAAGCGCGCACTGGGTGTGCACTTCCTGTCAGTCCGGCCGGGTCGCGGACCGGATAGGAGCTCGGCCACGCTACAGGGGAGGGAGGGGGGAGAGTATTACAGGGAGGGAGGGGGGAGAGTATTACAGGGAGGGAGGGAGGGGAGAGTATTACAGGGGGCGAGAATATTACAGGGAGGGAGGGGAGGATATTACAGGGAAGGAGGGAGGAAGGGGGGATAATATTACAGGGAGGGAGGGGGGAGAGTATTACAGGGAGAGAGGGAGGGTCTCTGGGGGGGTTACACAGCGCGGACACCGGCTGACAGACTGGCTCTAAGCCCTACCCTGAAAATAAGCCCTAGTGTGTTTTTTGTGACTAAAATTAATATAAGACCCGGTCTTATTTTCGGAGAAACACGGTATACTGCAAGTCACTAATCATGACCTGCTAGCAATTATCTTTTCCTTTTTTTTTCACAAGTACATTATTATATTTGCTAATTACTATTGCTACAATCAAATATATCTGTGCTATACTAAGCTAGCTAATTCAGCATCTATTATTCCAGTTTGTCTATAACTGGTAAAAGCTGTAACAGCTAACATTATTTACAGACTGTTATGAACTCTCATTCTAAATGATACAATTGTATCAATACAAGAACATTCTGTCTTACTATTGGATTTATTGCACAAGCATATTCATATCACTTGTTTTATATATGCTCTCCATGTATATGTTATTTTAAATCATATTATACCGTTTTAATATTCTTATATACTAGTTCACAATTTAAAGGTATACACTACTCCTGAATATATATTGGATTATTCATCCAATATTTTTTGTCTATTGCACTTATAGGGATTTTTTAGTGGAGTCCCCTTTTCAGTTGAGAGTTAACCTTTAGCTGTGTTTTGGACTCTATCCTAAAGGTACATTATTGGGACCTTTATATTTTTTCTGGGGCATACAGCGTCTCCCTGCAGGTGCAGTAGTGTAAACGCTGCCTTTCCAGAGAAAAATGCAGTATTTGTAGTGCTGCCTAAAGGGACTTCCTGTAAGAGGTCCTGAAAACTCTGCAGGACCAACGTCTAGCATCTCTATGTGGATTGTGAAGATGCTAAACAATCCACATAGAGATGCATTAATTCAGAGATGCTACTTGGAGCAGAGAATGCACATTATCCTCCCAATGCTTACATAGCACTGTATTGGCTGAGGTCATCAAAACATGGTTATTTTATTTTAATGCTCACAAAGGGGGGGGGGTAAACTAAATAGTAAGTAGAACATTATAGTGTTAGGAATACATGTCCGTGTTCCTTTAATATACAAGTTGCACAGATTGGGCAGACTATTGAAAACTACAGTGTAGATTTATTCCATTATATCATCTATAATTTTTTTCCAAAGAGTGATCATTATCTTTTCAAGTCCCAAAGGGGTTAAAAGAAGAACTTAAATGGGAACCAATTACATAACATTCCCAGCTTCAATACAAGACCATGGAGAGTGATAGCAGATTTCCCCTCAGTTGCTCTACTGAGGCACAGAAAAGTCTACCGATGGACAATAAAAAGAAAAAAAAAAAAAATACAATGCAACACAAAATGATTCCTACTCTGAAAAAAACCAATACTGAAATGTTAACAAATCATATGTAAACCAGGTTTTAAATCTAACGGATTTATTTCTTACAAGAGAATACCTCTACCGACCTGTCACCTTCCACCACCTGACCAATTATAGAAGCAAACTTTAGTTGGACTCTAATAAATACGGTTTAATAGCAAAGGAAGAAAAGCCACAAGACCCTAAGCTCAGCTTACCACTAAATTATCAACCCTTCATCGGGCATGTAAAATGGTAAATTAAATATCCATAGTATTTAATCCTTGGTAAAAAAGTTATATTACTTATAAATAACATCTGGACTTGACATACCATCGGCCCCTGTAATCTGGTGAATTTGTGAAACTTCTTTTAAGTTCTTGATATCTCCATTGGCTACGACAGGTATAGACACACTTTCTTTTATAATTTTGATAGAATCATAGTGCACAGGCTGATGCCTTTCTTCAGTAAGTCTTCCATGAACTGTAATCCAGGACACACCGGCAGCCTCAGCCTTCCGACATAGGTCAACTGTTCTGCTGATGTCACTGTGAATCCTATTAAGAGATTCAAAACAATAATGAGAAACTGCCATTGGCCAGCTTACGTTTTATATGCTAGGCAAGAACTAGTTGCATAGATGATGCCACTGTTCTAATGATGAGATAATGAGAAGAAGAGGCAGGACACGAGATAGGGAATTATGTAACATCTGCATTCATACATATAAAAACACAAAAAAAAAAAAAAAAGAAAAAAAGAGAATACTTTTAATCACGCATTAAAGGGACACTGTAGGCACCCGGACCACTTCAGCTTATTGAAGTGGTCTGGGTGCAAACTCCAATCACCCTTAACCCTAGAGTTGTAATTATTGCAGATTTTATAAACTGCAATAATTACCTCCTCCTCTGGTGGCTGTCTATCAGTGACTTCCGGGCTTGAAGGCAACTTATGCTTGAAGACTTCCAGCGTCACTGGAATAATGCTTTCCCATGGGGAATGCTTTCTTATGGAGAAATTCAAATGTGAGCGCGGCTCATGTGCATTAGGTCTGCCCCGCAGGCGGATGTCGGCAGGGGAGCAGCGTGGGCAGCGCTGGACCACAGGAGTGGGCCTTGACAGAGGGGGAAGCTATAGTGCCAGGAAAACTAGGTTGTTTTCCTGGAACTATAGTTTCCCTTTAACACACCCAGTGTAGAATAAATATTTACCTTATTTTAATGGAAACAGAAAAGCTTGGATTCTCAACTTGATTGTGTACGGTTTTCACCATATCACTAACTAATTCAGGTTGATTTATTAAACAGGCTCCATAACCTTCAGACATTGCCCACCTTGAAACACAAAATGGAAGTCAAAGTCAGTAATGCAATGCATGTCAATAACAAGAGATTAACAAAGACATCTAAAAGTGTATAACTTTATTAATGAAGTACCAGCCATACATTAAATTATGGTTTAGAAAATAACTTCTAACCTAGGTTATTTACTAAACTATGAATTGCAGCAAACTGAAATCTGAATGACAAACATCCAAAAACAGCCAAACCACTACTACAGATAAAATGAAGAATTTCTTCAAATCCCTATTTTAGTTTTAATTATTGCTTTTCAGATGTTTTGCTACAATTGGCAGTTTAGTGAATAAACCCTCATGTCAACACATGCTTTTATAGATCCATTTGTGTGGTTTTGTGAACTTTTTCTTACCAAGCTTTCTTAGGTGGGGAATTTTGTAACAAATTAAAAGAATCAAGTTTACCAATGTAACATGTAGAGAGCAAATTATCTAAAAGTTTTAGTTTAAAGGCATTTCTCCAATTTATTTTATTTACTATATAATATACACACTCATACACGCTACATGCAAGATTCAGCACACTCCACTTCAAACTGAGTTTAAAGCCTTTAAAGTTAAAATAAAAATAAACTCCTGTAACAGATGTATCTAGCTTACCTTTGAGGACACCCACAGTTGACATCTATTCCACCAGCAAAGGGACTGACATAGCGTGCTGCATCAGCTAAAACCTGGGACTCCTTTGCTGCAAACTGAACAACAAGAGGCTTATCTCCTACAGAAATGTAAATATCAAAGGGTTAATTAACTGATATTTGTCAATATTGTTTTTTTTTTTTTTTTAAATTCTGTATTTTTCAGTGCAAAACATAGTCGTTACAGCATTCGTTAAAAGGAGCTTATATGATTTGTGTGTTAGCCAGATCGTAGCACATTCTTGCACTATTTTATTTTTGTAACATGTTTGTGTAGGCCTTGATCGCTATCGTGTCATCCCTCTATTCTGAGGTGGTTGAGTGTGGTGTGTTCTAGCTGATCTATGGGTGAGAGTCGGTGTGCTGTGGTTGCTCGTAGAGGGTCCTATGGCTTGTTCGTTCAGCCTGTGGGCTGGTAGTGTAGCGTGGTATGTAGCCTCTTCAGTACAAGGCATACAGGCTGTGTTGTGTGAGTCCCACGGAGGTGTTGGGTATGTGAGGTATGCCTTGTTTCGTATGTAGTGGCTCCTGACCATGGGAGCTGCGGGGGAGTGGTGGATGCGTGATTTGTTTGGCGGTTGCCTCGTGTGTGAGTGTGGAGGGGTGCTGTTGTTCCCCGTTATGGGGGGTAGAGCATTGGTCGTGTCCCCAGCCTTAGGTGTGATTACCTGTGTGACTGTAGATGTGGTCCCTACACAGTTACACGGTCCCTGGTATAGGGGGGAGAAACTAGGAGAACATTGGGGTATATATAATGTCCTGAGCAGATAGTCCCATGGTGAGCGTAGAGACCGGCTGGTGTGGCTGGCTGGTCTTCAGTCGGGCTGTTGTCTTAGGTTGGGTCCTCGCTGGAGCTTGTTCCTGGATCTGCCATCCTCTCTTTCCCCCTTCTTGGGATGAAGGTAGTTGCATGCGCCGGGTCCCAGGTTGACGTTGAGGTGAAGGCACTCTGTCGTGCGGTGTCCGGTAGCTGTGCCAGTCCCAGGGCCGTCAGGAATGGTGCAGTGTCTTCCATAGAGGTGAGCGTGTGTACGCCATCGTTCCTGGATACCATCAGGGATCCGTTTGCTCCCCATCTATAGCTTATTTTAGCTGATTGAAGCTGGCTGGTTACCGGTTGGAACGTTTTTCGCCACAGGAGGGTGGTTTTACTGAGATCTTGGTAAAACGTCAGAGACGCTTCCTCGAATTGCAGGGGAGTTTTGCCCTTAAGTGCTGACATTATGAGTATTTTATCGTGTGTTGTGGAGCACCTTAATATCACATCTCTTGGTGCCGTTTTCGTCGTCCCCTTGGGCCCTGGTAGGCGGTAGATTTCTTCCAGATTCATTTTTTTGGCTACCGTGGGGGACAGGAGGGTGGCATAATGGGGGAGCTCGTCCACCGCAACAGCAGTTGGGACGCCCCTGATCTTCACATTAGTACGGCGGTGGCGATCCTCCATTGCTGTGATGTGTGAGGTGACAGCTCTTTGGTGAGCCCATATTTGTTGGACCGAGGTCTGGTACCTGTGTCTGGACGTCTGCTATGTCCTTCTCCGAGGCCTGTACACGGTCTGTGATGGCCTTCATGTTATTTTTAATAGGAGCTAATTCAGCTGCAAGTATTTTATGAAAGTCAATCAATAGTACTTTCAGGTCTTGTCTGGTCGTTGGTGTGGTGTCAGTGGGAGCATCTGATGGCTGCAGGTGAGTGTCCGCCAGCCCCTCTGCCCTTGCTTGCTCATTTGGGTTTGAGTGAGCTTCAGGCCTTGTACCAGTGACCTGCCGCGTGGGCTCTGCGGGTGTGGGTTGGGGCTGCATGGGCCTCTGGAACATCGTTCCGATGTCTCTGTGCTCCACAGCCGCCGTCTTTTGCGAGCGGCGACCCATCGCTGGCGTGTGGGGTGAAGCCTCTGGCGGTGCTTGGGGAGGGCTCCCGTCGTTCGCCTGTTGCCGGAGGAGTGCTTCCAGGCTTGGCAGGGACAACGTGGGGTAGGCCCCGGTTTTCCGTTTTCGTCCGGGCTGGGCCTTTGGTTGAAAAAAAGGCATCTATCGCCTCGGGTGGTATTGGGGGACGTGACTGTCGGGTTTTGGGGTCCATCTGGCCTTTAGTTTTGTTCTTTTTGGGGGGGTTTTGCGCTGTCATTTGGAGGTGCTTGCATGCGTGGCGTCTGTTCAGGCTGGTGGTTGAGCTCCGCCCCCCCGAAAATATTTTTAAAACAATCTACATAGCTTAGTGGGGAATGGGAGGGGTTGCGTAAAGAGAGTTATTAGTTATGTTGGTATTGAATACAAGATTGTGGCAGGAATCTTAGAATAGAGCAGCGTGTGTGTGTGTGTGGTAGTTTTTAATATTGTATATATTTACAGCGTATTGTACAGCAGGGTTTGGAATGTTAAAGGGATACTATAGTCACCAGAACAACTACAGCTTATTGTATTTGTTCTGGTGAGTATAATACTTGCTTTCAGAGAAAATGCAGTGTTTAGATTACAGCCTAGTGATACCTCCACTGGCCACTCCTCAAATGGCTACTAGATGGACCATTCAGTGTCTCCACCCTTTGCATGCAGACACTGAGCATTGATTCAATTCATGAGAAGCTTATTGGCCAGATCTGTATTTGACTTGTGCTGACTCTGTCACTTATCTGCCTCTTTGATAGTCTCAGCCAATCCTGTGGGAAAGCATTGTGATTGGCTCACAGAATCACTTCTGATGATGTCATTCCAAGCAGGCACATCAGGGGCAGAGGCAGCAGCTGCAGACTTGAGATGTCTGGGGGCCTAGATAGTGGTTTTAACACTATAGGGTCAGGAATACATGTTTGTGTTCCTGACCCTATACTGTTCCTTTAATTATGATCATTTGAAAACAGAAACACAACTTGTTATAGAGAATATAAGCTGCTCTTAAAATAGAATCAATCAAAGAACAGGATACTCAGTGTAAGTTTAAACAAAGGGTGCCAATGTATACATGCACACACTATATTTAGACAATTTTATAATTGTCCATATAACACAAACATCCAACATAACAATTTATAGACCATGGCAGGCTACAGTATTACTGCCACAAATAAAGCTGTCAGATGTGCTGTACACAAGCAATGGCTCCAGCTAAAAACATGGGATATGTTGTGCTTACTCAATAATCAAGAGATTGTGGAGAGCATAGGAGGAAGGGAACTGCATTTCCCCCCCCCCCTCAATCTCTCTCTCTCTCTCTTTTTTTTTTTTTTAAATTGAGGTAAGAATAAAATAGTATATCCAGAAAAATATTTAAAAGGCTAAGTACAAATGTTGCATGGAAACTCGTCATTTATATATTACAAGAACACGCTAATACAGGCTATTCTAGCATGTCTAAGCAGGGTGCAGATGGTATAACTTTAAACGCACAAGACTAGCTAGGCGTGTGTATAGTATGCTAAAAGAAAAACGCGGTGTATAGTATGCTAAAAGAAAAGTAACAAAGGTATCCTGGAAAGAATGATCACTGATATTGTGTCTGCGGACCCAGTATAACTAAGGCACACTATAGAGTGCACAGGAAGAGGATTAAAATGTAAACTAAAATAACATTGTGCACCACATGCATCAAAGTTTTATTGTGGGGTTCACCCTACACCCATGCTTGCCATAAGGGTTCAATATCAAGATTAAGTCCTAGTCATCTTCTATTGGCCTTATTGCTGGCCCCAGGCCTCCAAAAAAAGAGCCAACATGCGACTCCCACCACTCTGGTTACTCCAGGCTCAGTAAGTGATGTCCCGAAATGTGTTGGTATAATAGTCGCACGGGAGGTGTGGGACATGCACTGAGATTATTCCCAATGCCCTTGCAACTTCCAAGTTTAGTGAATGATCCTGTATATGTTAATAATACGACTGATGTTTTCTGTTCCTGGTTTGTTAATGAAACATTGTTTGTCTAGTTTCAATCTTTATTTTCCTTGATTTTAAAGTATGCATTTAAATAACATAGGATACATCTTGTTGAGAAATCATACAACAAAAGCAAAGGTTCTTATCAATAGAAAAGGTTAGAGCTGCCTAAATGAATTATGAATTTACTGATGCAAGCTTCCTATTACTATGGCAACACAGTCTGAAAAGATTCCTTCTTGCTCTTCTTATGTAACTAAGAAGTGCTTTTTTGTAGTTCTTACTGAAACGTATTTCATCAGATGGCATATATGATCTGAGTGCTATATCATTTTAATACATTTATTGGACAGCTGCTTCACCTAGAGAAGTGTAGATTTTCATTAAAAAAATAAACACAGTATGCTAATGTTGGACTGATGCTTGGAAGAATAAATGGTATGAATTGCACATTTGCAAAAATAAAAATAAAAAAAGTTATACTAGACATTACATTTGCATACTTGTGCTGTAAGTGAAGTGATCCTAGCTCTATGTTTGCTAAAAGCATTACCTTGATTTGTTGTAAACTCGCTGTTTCTAGCCTTTGCTGATTTCACAAAATCAGCTGCAATGATCATTGGAGTGTAACATAAATCACAGTCATACTTTCTCACAAGCGTCCGGAATGCCAATCTATATAGAGAAAGAAAAATAAAATGATGTGCAAAATGATCCCAATATTTAAATGCATCAAAGGCCCAAATATTAAAGGGACATTATAGTCACCCACCAGTGACCACTTTAGCTTAATGAAGCAGTTTTAGTGTATATAGATCATGCATCTAGTTTCACTGCTCAATTCACTTCCATTTAGAGTTAAAGGACCACTATAGTGCCAGGAAAACTAGGCACTATAGGGTTATTAGGTCTCCCCCTCCTTTAGAGCCCCTCTCCCGCTGGGCTGAAGGGGTTAAAACCCCTCCAGCCACTTACCTTAATGCAGCGCCGGGTTCCCTCGGCGCTGGTGAACTCTCCTCTCCCTGCCGACGTCAGCTCTGAATGCGCACACATTCAAACCGCCCATAGGAAAGCATTACTCAATGATTTCCGAAAGACGTCCAGCATCATCTCAGTGTGATTTTCACACTGAGAATCGCGGAAGCGGCCACTAGTGGCTGTCAGGGAGACAGCCACTAGAGGCTGGATTAACCCTCAATGTAAACATGGGCGTTTCACTGAAACTGCTAGGTTTACAGCTGCAGGGTTAAAACTAGGGGGACCTGGCACCCAGACCACTTCATTGAGCTGAAGTGGTCTGGGTGCCTATAGTGGTCCTTTAAATGATTTTGTTTCTGTTTATGCAGCCCTAGCTACGATTATTTTGTTTCTATTTATGCAGCCCTAGCTACGATTATGATCGACACACCCTGAATGAAAACAAAATAGTTTCATTTTTAATCAGATGTTACGTACTTTAAAAGTTTTTATCTTCTGCTCTGTAAATTTTACTTTATTTACATATAGGTGGCTCCTGCAGGGTCCAGAAAGCTATTAACAGTGCAGGAGATAATTTTAAAATTTAACAGAATTTGCTATAAAGGAAGTGTAAACATTAGATGACTCTATACAGGAAATGTTTAGGAAGGCTGTGTAAGTCACATGCAGGGAGGTGTGGCTAGGGCTGTATATACAAAGTGATTTAACTCCTAAATGGCAGAGAATTGAGCAGTGCGACTGCAGGGGCATGAAACTGCTTCATTAAGCTAAAGTTGTTTTGGTGACAATAGTGTCCCTTTAATCTAACATGTACAAAAATAACTATTATGATTTGCAAATATTAACACCAGAATTATACCTGATCTATGGTACAAAACATTGTAAGCTGTACTTCACATATCAACACAGACAGTACCTTGCATAGTGAAACAGATCCTGTAGTGGAAGAAACTTGGTTTAAAAAAAAAAAAATAGAAGTTATGATCAGGAGCAGAGAGCTAATGTTAATGGCAGCAACTGTCACTTTCTTTTTTTTGCTTATGCATGTTTTTATGCTGATATACCACCAGTCAGCTGGAAGTCACAAGTGGGAAATAATGCAGCCCTAATGCATTGAAAGATAACTTCTGTAAAAGAATCAAAAGCCATTTCTAGACCTAAAATGCAAGTTAAAGTCACCCCCAAAAAAACTTTATCTCAATGAAATGGTCTTGGTGCAGTGGCCCTGGATACAGCAATAATTGGCTTCAAATGCCAATCACAGCAAAGGTTTGAATTCAAAGCTTTCCTAAGAGGAACATTTGATTAGACGAGCATGGCGCTCTGTACACATGCACTTTTAGTCCCCAATATTTTTCTTTGTAAAGCACCAGATTGAATGAGAACGCAAAGAAGAAAAGGAGCCAGCATTAAGTTGCATGAGGTGAATTAGGTGGTTGCAACAACAGTGTCTTGATGCTTGAAACAAAGCAAGTAAAAACATATTGGCCTTAAATTTATTTAAGGAAAAGTGGAGTGAACATAGTCACTGTAATGGTAGAGAACTTTGAGTCTTAAAAATAAATAAATAAATAAATTCTATATATATTTATTTTTTTTTCCTCCAGGACTATAGGTTCCCTTTAAGCTGGTTAAAAATAATCTGAATATGTTTCCTCCCCCCACCCCCCTTTCTTTTTACTCAGCCCTCATTGTTAAAGTCCATTGATATTATAAGCTTGTTAGGAAAAGTATTGAGAGAGATCCAGCAAAATCCACAAAAACAATCCATGGTACTAGCTTATGTATAAGATCACCTTCACAATGACTGGGGTATTTCCATTAGAGTGGTTCATAGGACTGTTTCTAAAAGAAACAAGTGACAGAACAGTTCTCTCACAGTAAATTGCTTGCAACATACGCCCTCTTTTTATTATTTTTGGTAGTGGTGCTCTAATGGTACACAAGACTTAGTGCCTAAACCAATAGCAATATATCTACACCAATAATACTAATTAATGCTAATCTATGTAGTATTATCAAACTCTAGGCCATTGATGTCCAAGCATAAACCAAAATAAAAGCCTGCGTGGGATCACCTGCATTAAGTTTAATCGTTAACATAGTAAATATAATAAATAGCAGTAAAAGTTATATTATAAGCCTCCAGCCCTTTAGAAGTTACTAAAAACACACTTCTTTGTGAACGCTTGCCATCTTCCTGGATGATTTCCCTACCCTCATCAGTTCCATCGCCTTCCTAGCCAAGCTCACCCTCTCCTGCCATTGTTTACAACACTTCGACTAGCTGATTTTGACACAGGCATCGTATCCATCAGTAGTCTCCCCCCTTACCCCCCCCCCGCCCGATATGCTGTTATTTCTGTTGTGTGTCATAAATTGTAAGCTCGTTTGAGAATCTTCACGTGTTGATATATTATGTATGTAAATTGCTACTTTTCGAATATCTCCATTTTATAATTGTAAAGCACTGTGGAATATGTTGAAACTATATCAGTGCAAATATTAATAACAACAATAAGACTATAAAACGCACAACAGAAGCAAAAAAAAACAAAAACACAAAAAACAACACAAGTCATAAATGTGCAATATATTTCTACTTTAATATCTAAATAATTTTTACAGCAAATAGAGGTATGAACATTCATGTATACATATATAGAATGCATTAAGCAACCAAATACAAGCAATCAAAGAACACCAAGATCTAGTGTTTAATAGTATTTACTGTGGCAAGGGAAAGAGATAATCCTTCATACTATATGTGCAATGACACATTTACTGTAATTGCTTGTGATCAGGACATCATCTGTACTCTATAATAAAACAATTGACTGATAAATAAAGCATCAAAAACCATGTCAATTTTAACCACTAAACAAGAGGAAAAAAAAAAAGCCTCACTTACTTTGAGTATCGAACCATGGGAGCACATATTTTAACTGGATGCTTAGAGTAAAACAAATCTGATGGGTTTCGAGGCAGACATTGGATTTGATCTGTTTGGTCATGATTCATATGTACAAGTAAAAGTCCTGTGGATGACGAGAGAGATTAAACATTTAACAATCTACATATTTGATTCAGTTAGGCAAGAACAACAAATTAAGCACTCATGGCTACAGAAAATTAAAGGGACACTATAGTCACTAAAAACAACTTTAGCTTAAAGGGAAACTATAGTGTCAGGAAAACAAAGTTATTTTCAGTGCTGGCTCGGGTTCCACCTCCACTCTTCCATGCTTGCATTGGTATTTTCCCCATAGGAAAGCATGTATAATGCTTTCCAATGGGGTTTTACAAAAGTTGCCTTACAAACGGTAAATAGGGCTCTCTTTACAGGAAGTGTTTATGGAAGGCTGTGCAAGTCACATGCAGGGAGGTGTGACTAGTGTTCATAAACAAAGGGATTTAACTCCTAAATGGCAGAGGATTGAGCAGTGTGGCTGCAGGGGCATGTTCCATACACCAAAACTGCTTCATTAAGCTAAAGTTGTTAAGGTGACTATAGTGTCCCTTTAATAAAGCAGTTTTTGTGTACAGATCATGTCTTTAATGTTTTACTGCCATTTAGGACTAAAAACACTTTTGTTTCTGTTATGCAGCCCTAGCCACACTTACCCTGCCTTATAAAAAATATTTCACTTTCATTCAGATATAACTTACTTTAAACATTTTTATTTGGTAAATTGGCTGTTTTCAGCATCACAAAGGATCCTGGGTGTCTCTCTTGAGTATATGCCATCCCAAAATCACAGCGGCTAAATGTGAGATTGCTCAGCTTCGGTGTTCTCAATTAATTTGAAGGGCTATATGCACCCCTCACTTTGAGCGCTTCGTGAAGCTCATTAGTCAGTCTTGGGCCACTAAATGTGGTCCCAGCTGGCAGAAGGGAGTCCCCGGTATCCATTTATATCTGTTTCTCCCTGGTGTGGGCAGGGATTTAACCCTCCTCATACTGCATTCCAGTCAGAACAAATTTAAATACATTTTAGAGTTGTGTGCCGCACTCTGAGCGCTGCATACAGCTCATCTGTCATTCTGGGGCCAAATAAAAAAAATGGTTGACAGAAGCGGGCCCCAGGTATAAATCGATCTTTGGACTCTTGCTTATGTAAGATGGGATTTGATATTGCTCCCACCACAATGTTTGGACACTCCATACAGTCCCAATGGTGTTAAAGACCACTATATAAAGGATGGCATGAAACATTCTAGTTGTGAAAGGATTAACCAAAGTAAGAAATAAGGACTAGATGGCATGTATCTCCACAACATAATGAATCAAAAGTATTGTTTTGAATCATTCCATTAAAAAAATTAAATAAATAAAAAAACATGGCTGTTCTTTTGAAGGCTACCACATAACAAGCTGGCGATGTGTGCAGACTTGAGAAGATACATATACAGTTGTCAGTACATTGCATTGTTCACTTCATAACATAAATATGAAATATTGGGACAGGTTTATGTATGGGTGGGACTAGAAAACATTTTCTCCCTGCTTTTCAGAATACCTCACCATACTAGCGGTTATGTCAGATAGCTAAAACAAAAACCTGTAAAAGTATTCAACCAACGTGAAATCTATAGCCTGTTTCATAAGGTTTATTCACTAAATCAACAAAAATTTACATTGTATGCCCAAAGTGCTGGAACTGAATGCATAACTAGAATTTTTCCTATTGTGCCACCTTGAACTTTACTTTGAAATTCACTTTAAATTCCCACTTTAGTGAATAAACGTAAAAGTGTGCCTTAACCCCTTAAGGACCAAACTTCTGGAATAAAAGGGAATCATGACATGTGTCCTTAAGGGGTTAAACGACTAAATGGGCTGGAAATCAGTGTATCAGAGAGCGAATTATCAGATCAGGGCACGATTAATGAGTGCAAATAGTGTAACCACATGCTGGTCTAGGCTGCTGAATGGTAACAATGTAACACAATGGTAAAACTCACCCGCTGCAGCAGCCCAGCTATTCTAGCGCTCTGTCAGCTCCAGCACACGTTGTTTTGAATGTGACGTTTCCAGCATGAGACAAACCTGGTCGGCGCAGAATGATGACGTCACGTGGATTGCTGGCTGGCAGGAACTACACTGTAGCCAACATGGAAGGGAGGAATATGCCAGACTTGGGACACACAGGCTCTGCGAAGGATATGTTGGGAGACGGTGAGTGAGAGGAACTGCTCAGTACCTTGCTGTTTGTTTATAGCTCTGGTACAGAGCCTGTTTATGGCAATGTATGTGTTGCACAGAGTCCTGACTTGGAACAAAACTGTCCAATAAACCCAGTAATATATATATAGATATGTGAGCAGTCTGTATTCTGTTTACAGGTATTCTGTGCTTTGTACACCATGTTAAATCCATTTTCAGTGTAAGCATGTTGATGTGAGTTTGATTGCTGTGTTTTTTGCATAAATATTTCTTGATTCTGTAATAAACCATATCAGATTAAAGTAGATTTAAATAGAGTGATATGTATATAGAGCATGTTTTTTTACCTCATAAACTGATATTGTTTAATGATGTGGTAAAGTACACCTGTCTTATTTTAAAGGTTCCAGTACTTTAATACCTTTCGATTAATTGATGGCATCTGTCTTTTATAGCTAACAAGCGATTTAGTTTTAGGCTGTACTTGGCATAGGCCAAATTGCTTCCAAGAAAAGGTTCCATCTGCCCTGTTATGCAAGCAAAATACACTACAAGCACCTTTAGAAACATAAGATATTTTGTAAGTAGCTCCCTGTCACCTTCTCTCTGTATTATGTTGCTGCAGATTACTCAGCCTCTGTCCAATCATATTATAGGGAAAGTATAGCTACTGGCAGAGGTGAAAAGGTTTTAAATTGAATATTTGTACAAGTCCCCGCTACTTTTAAAGGGACACTATAGGCACCCTAACCACTTCAAGAAACTATACCAAGCCTGTCTCTAGTGGCTGTCTACCAAAAACGCACTAGAGACACTTCCTGCTGTTCCGTGAAACTACACTGGATTTCCTATGGAGAAGGCCTAATGAGCAGTTCCCCCATTGCCCGATGTTTGAGGAGGAGAAGCTGGAATCAGGTAAGTGAAAAAAGGATTTAAAACTTTTACATGGTGGGAGGGCAGAGGTTAGGAATACAGGTTTGTATTCATAACACAATAGTGTTCCTTTAAAAGCTTTCTTTTAGCTATATATTAACCCCTTAAGGACACATGACATGTATGACATGTCATGATTCCCTTTTATTCCAGAAGTTTGGTCCTTAAGGGGTTAAAGAGCTTGTGCTGCCAAATTTATATTTTTCCCTGTTCTTGTATTTACATAAGGAAGGTAAACTGCATTAAATGGTACACGTTTAACCCCTTAAGGACCAAACTTCTGGAATAAAAGGGAATCATGACATGTCACACATGTCATGTGTCCTTAAGGGGTTAAACACCATACTGACAAAATACATTACTCTTTAGTTGATATAGCCCCAATGAAAATATGCATACATTAATTATCCATTTTTCATTGGAGTTATGTCTAATAACAGGTTGCAAAAGCTGGAAATCTCTTGTCTGAAAAAACTATACAAGCTATCCCTTTCTCACCCAGCCCACACATCCTGTGGCTATCCAAACACAGACTTTCCAATGCTGCAGTTCAATGAGAAGTATTTGCAAGGCAATTGCTCTAAACAGTTGCCTGCCTCTTGACTTGAAGGGATTCTCTAGTGCCAGGAAAACAAACTGGTTTTCCTGGCACTAGAGAATCCTGGAGTGCCCCTCCCCCCATAAGACACCTACCTGAATCCAGCGGCTAAGGTCAGGCTCCGCCCATGATCCTCCTTGCAGACGTCCGCCGGCGGGGGAGACATAATGCACATGCACCGATGTCCCCTGGCTCCGCAGACGTCCGCCGGTGGGGGAGACCTAATGCGCATGCACGGCAATGGCCACGCGCGGGCATTAGACTTCCCCATAGGAAATAATTATTCAATGCTTTTCTATGGGGATTCCGGCGATGCTGGAGGTCCTCTTGCATAGCGTGAGGACATCCAGCGTCGTTTAGATGACCAAAAGTCGTCTAAGAGGAGGACTTAACCCTGCAAGGTAATTATTGCAGTTTATAAAAACTGCAATAATTACACTTGCAGGGTTAAGGGTGATGGGTGTTGGCACCCCAACTTCAGTGGGCTGAAGTGGTCTGGGTGCCTACAGTGTCCCTTTAAGCTCCACTGAGCTAAACAACCAGGAAGTAATATGACCGGTTGTCCAATTGACAGACAGGGGTGTTTAACAAGCTTAACAGCTTACTGTATTTGTTATGGTGAATAGAATCTTTCCCTTCAGGCGTTTGGTAGAAAACACAGTTTGTTTTTTTTCATAGAAAAGGCAGTATTTACATTACAGCCTAGGGATACCTCCAGTGGCCACTCCTCAGATAGCTACTAGAAGTGCTTCTTGGGGCAGTGCTGCACAGTATGCAGCACTGACATTAAGTGAATGCATAACCCTTTGCATGGATACACTGAACGTTCCTCATATAGATGCATTCATATATGAATGTTTGTGTTCCTGACACTGTAGTGGTCCTTTAAAAAATTTCTATCAAAATATGCACTTTTTGTGAAATTAAAAACAAAAGACAAATTCTTCACATATAAAGCACATAAAGTAAGTGTAACTTTTCTTTAAAGAAACACATAATGTTATGAATATAAACCTGTGGTCTTAACACTATAGTGTCCAAAAGCTTGATTAATTTTAGATGCCCCCCACATTTGCAGTACAAGCTAAAAAAAGCTTTTTTTTTTATTTACCTTTTCTCCAGTGCCGCTCTGCCTCCCAATCTTCCATGACGTCATTCGGTTCTTTCGCAGATTAATCCAATGCTCCTCATAGAAGAGCATTGGGGATTAATGTGCATGCACAGCGAAAGCAGCATGAATCCAAATGCTTCTCATAGGAAAGCATTTAATTCAATGCTTTCCTATAAACTGCTTTGTCACAGGACCAAGTTTTTTTTTTTTTCAATTGTTGCTTTGGACATGCATCTAGTGGTTGTCAGTGTTTACCCCTGCAATGTTGTAGTAAATATTTATTTATTAAAAGATATAAAGTGTTCTTCAACATGTAGACAGTATACATATGCTAAAATGTAGACCATACACAGTGAGGGAAAAAAGTATTTGATTCCCTACTGATTGCCCACTGACAAAGAAATGATCAGTCTATAATTTTACTAGTACGTGTATTTTAACAGTGAGCGACCGAATAAAAAAACAAAAAATC
Source organism: Pelobates cultripes (assembly GCA_933207985.1). Taxonomy (NCBI): domain Eukaryota; kingdom Metazoa; phylum Chordata; class Amphibia; order Anura; family Pelobatidae; genus Pelobates; species Pelobates cultripes. Next base: position 174,978,675 of record OW240914.1, read on the forward strand.
CTGAAAAACGCACGTCAAAAAAGTTATACATTTGCATGTCAAAGAGTGAAATAAGTACTTGATCCCCTATCAATCAGCAAGATTTCTGGCTCCCAGGTGTCTTTTATACAGGTAACCAGCTGAGATTAGGAGCACTCTCTTAAAGGAAGTGCTCCTAATCTCAACTGGTTACCTGTATAAAAGACACCTGTGCACAGAAGCAATCAATCAATCAGATTCCAAACTCTCCACCATGGCCAAGACCAAAGAGCTGTCCAATGATGTCAGGGACAAGATTGTAGACCTACATAAGGCTGGAATGGGCTACAAGACCATTGCCAAGCAGCTTGGTTATGAGGTGACAACAATTGGTGCGATTATTCGCAAATAGAAGAAACTCATAATAACTGTCAGTCTCCCTCGGAGTTTCAGTGATCATGAAAACGGTGAGGAATCAGCCCAGAACTACACGGTAGGATCTTGTTAATGATCTCAAGGCAGCTAGGACTATAGTCACCAAGAAAACAATTAGTAACACACTACGCCGTGAAGGACTGAAATCCTGCAGCGCCCGCAAGGTCCCACTGCTCAAGAAAGCACATGTACAGGCCTGTCTGAAGTTTGACAATAAACATCTGAATGATTCAGAGGAGAATTGGGTGAAAGTGTTGTGGTCAGATGAGACCAAAATCGAGCTCTTTGGCATTAACCCAACTTGCCGTGTTTGGAGAAGGAGGAATGCTGCCTATGACCCCACGAACACCATCCCCACCATCAAACATGGAGGTGGAAACATTATACAGTGAGGGTGTTTTTCTGCTAAGGGGACAGGACAACTGAACCGCATCAAAGGGACTGACAAATCTTGGGTGAGAACCTCATTCCCTCAGCAAGGGCATTGAAAATGGGTTGTGGATGGGTATTCCAGCATGACAATGACCCAAAACACACAGCCAAGGCAACAATGGAGTGGCTCAAGAAGAAACACATTAAGGTTCTGGCGTGGCCTAGCCAGTCTCCAGACCTTAATAGAAAATCTGTGGAAGGAGCTGAAGATTCAAGTTGCCAAACGTCAGCCTTGAAACCTTAATGACTTGGAGAGGATCTGCTAAGAGGAGTGGGACAAAGTCCCTCTTGAGATGTGTGCAAACCTGTTGGCCAACTACAAGAAACGTCTGACATCTGTGATTGCCAACATGGGTTTTGCCACCAAGTACAAATACTTATTTCACTCATTAACATGCAAATCAATTTATAATTTTTTTTTACATGCGTTTTTCGGGATATTTTTTTTGTTTGTTTGTTTTATTTGGTCTCTCACTGTTAAAATACACCTACCATTAAAACTATAGACTGATAATTTTTTTGTCACTGACAAACGTTTAAAATAAGCAGGGGATCAAATACTTTTTTCCCCTCACTGTACACATGTTCTCATACCATACTGAGAAAGAACAGCCCCCACCCCAATTTCGGAGGCATCAACCTCCAGTATGAAGGATTTGCTAGTGTCAGGATGTACCAAAATGTCAGCAGAAGCAAACAATTTTTTAAGAAGTTTTAAAAGCTTCTCTAGTTTCTTTAGACCATATAGTACAACTATACGTGTCATATTGGTGATGGGGGCTATCACAGAAGAGAACCCTTTGATGAATCTCCTGTAGTAATTAGCAAAACCAATAACCTTTTGAATGGGTTTTAACCCATTAGGTAAAGGCCAGTGTAGAACAGCCTCCAGTTTATGAGGATCCATTTGGAAACCAGAGGCGGAGATATTATACCCCAAAAACTGTCAAAAACGGGTCAAATATGCATTTCTCAAGTTTTCAATAAAGACAATTTTTAAGCAAAGTTTCCAGTACTTGATTGACATGTTTGTGATGAGTCTGGAGGTCAGTGGAATAAATAAGGATATCATCCAGGTACACTAGAACAAAATAATAAATATAGCCTCTGAGCACATCATTTATAAAGTCTTGAAATACGGCCGGAGCATTACATAAATCGAAAGGCATGACAAGATACTCGTAGTGCCATTTTCCACTCATGATCTTCCTTAAAGGACCACTATAGTGCCAGGAAAACAAACTCGTTTTCCTGGCACTATAGTTCCCTGAGGGTGCCCTCACACTCAAGGTCCCACTCCCGTGGCGCTGAAGGGGAAGGAAGGGGTTACTCCCTTACCTTTTTTCCAGCGCTGGGCTCCCTCAGCACTGGGACTCTCCTCCCTCTTCTGTCGTCCCTGGCTGAATGCGCATGCGTGGCAAGAGCCGCGCGCGCATTCAGCCAGTCCATAGGAAAGCATTCTCAATGCTTTCCTATGGACGCTGGCGTCTTCTAACTGTGAAAATCATAGTGACAAGCGCGGAAGCGCCTCTAGCGGCTGTCAATGAGAATGCCACTAGAGGCTGGATTAAACTCTGAAACTGCTATGTTTACAGCAAAAAGGCTTAAACCTAGCTGGACCTGGCACCCAGACCACTTCATTAAGCTGAAGTGGTTTGGGTGCCTATAGTGGTCCTTTAATTCTTACTAAATTGTACGCACTCCTAAGGTCAAGTTTAGTAAATACCTTAGCACCCTGGAGCCTGACAAACAATTTGGAGATAAGAGGAATGGGATAGGCATTTTTAATGATGATCTTGTTTAAAGCCCTGTAGTCAATGCATGGCTGTAATTCTCCATCTTTTTTGGATACAAAAAATAACCCTGCTCCAGCAGACGAGGATGACTTAACGTATGTGGCCTTTATTTAGAGAATCTTTGATGTACATGTAACCCCCAGGCATAAAAGGGTTAAACCGCCATTTAGTAGATCTTCCCCTTCCAGAGACACAGGTACCGCAGAACCCCAAACTCCCGAACAGGATACAAAGTAGCACTCCAAACTACTGAACTGGAACCTCACGAATAGCTGCTAGCAGCTGAACAGGAAAAGCACCCAAGCGGCTCACACTCCTGGCAATCAGTCTCTAACAGCATACAGTAAATCCCACCAAGAACGAGACAAAGCTCCGTGTTGAGGGTCAAGCAGTAAACAGCCAGAGCTTTATTGTTCTTATATACACATTAGTACCACCCACAGGGTTTTGTAAAACAACCAATAAACGTACAATACACTCAAACACTCCCACACAAAATCCTCCCCTCTGCCTGTGATACAATTACCTTACACAATGGGTTAATGTAATTATCACAGGCAGAGAAATACAGTTTTTCCACATTATTCATAACTTTAAAAGTATTAATTCACATAAAACTTACATTTTCAGAATCAGCATACTCCAAATACAAACATATGTCAAAATCATCCAGATTGTGACCATATAAAGCATGGCTTTTCTGCCCAAAACCAGTTCCACAGAGTCTTCTATCCTGGAGATAATGGGGAAGTAATCAAATTATCTCCAAGGACAGAGGCAAAACTCCATTGAACACATGGTAGCAAAAGACAATAAAATACATAAAAATATATAACTGTGCAGCTATTGCATAAAACAGGTACATTCAACATATCCCCAGATAGCATGATTACCGAATGGCGCTCAGATCACATACATACAGTTCAATTGCCATGGAGCCAAAGTCTTTCACATAGTCTTTCGTTATACGAATGGGCTCCATGGCATAGCTATCTGGGGTATCACTGTTCAAATAGGGCCAGTACCGAATGACCCGGCTTTTATGTCTTTGCAGGGGAAAATCAAGCGTTTCAACATGGGGCCATAGTCTAAAGGCAGCAGGCGGGCAACCAGCCTCCTCCAATGCACAGTGGCGAGATTGGTCTCGTCACAGTACTACTCTCCTGTGGGGATAAGGCATATACTGCCCCCTTAGGTGGGCATAGCGCTGGGTAGCAGATCTATGGAGCAATCATATGATCTGTGAGGAGGTAGAGTATTAGTCTGTTTCTTGCTGAACACCTCTTTAACCTCCTTGTATTGTATGGGAGTTTCGGAGGTATGAGGTGTAGCGATGGGCAATGTAATGATGCCCATTCTCTTAGTAATGGGTACCACACATCTCTCTAAACAGTCTTTACCCTTCTAGTATTTCTCCCTTAGCCCAGTCAATATGAGGATTGTGCTTAATGACCCAAGGAAATCCGAATATGATGGGACAATAAGGAGAAGCAATTATCTGGAATGTTATGTTTTCCTTGTGTAAAGCTCCTATGGAAATGTTAATAGGCAAGGTTTCATGGGTAATCAAGGGTTGAGAGAGAGGTCTTCCGTTAATGGTCTCAACAGCCAGAGGTGGTGATCTCTCCTTAATAGGTATGGAGTGTTTTTTCACAATATGCATGTCAATGAAGTTTCCTGCTGCACCTGAGTCCATCAGAAAACATTTTTCTTGTTGCAAAGGGAAGTGATGTCAAGGAGAAATTATACGTCCCACTGATTACCAGAGGATGTATCCATCACACCTAAGACCTGTCCCCTTAAGGTTCTTAGGTGCGGAAGTTTTCCGGGCGTATGGGACAAGCATATCTCATATGTCCTTTTTTACCACAGTATAAGCAAAGACCCTCCTTTCTCCTATACTGTCTCTCTGCCTCTGACAGTCTAGTGACCCCCAGCTGCATAGGCTAGGGTTCGGACTGTATAGAAAGGTCAGGGATAATAGGTTTGGAGAAACGAGGTGCCAGTGACATAGCCATACATCTGGTTCTATTTCTAGTAATTTCTCTGGTCCTAAGTCTGTTATCAATCTGCATCACAAATGTGATGAAGTCATTTAATCTCTTAGGTAGATCTTTGGCAGCAATTTCATCAAGAATTGCCTCGGATAATCCTTCTTTAAATGCAGAGATCAGTCCGCTATTATTCCAGTCTACCTCATAAGCCAAGGTACGAAATTCTATGGCATACTCAGAGATAGACCGATTCCTTTATTTGATACACATTAGGGCAGTGGAAGCCTTATCCTCCCTGCCTAATGGTTCAAATGTAAATTTAAATACCGCAAGGAATTCTTGGTAGTTATACGCAATACTCCTATTACTCTCACATAAAGGATTGGCCCAAGATAAGGCTTTACCTTTAAAGGGAAAAGATCCCGGTGAGGCCTCAAAGTGGTACTCAATTTGATTCAGAAATCCCCAGCATTCTTTAATATTACCATCAAAATGTGGGTAGATAGTAGGCGCCTTATATACTATAGGTGGAGGTATATTTGGCGGATGTGAGATAATCGGAGGGACCTCAGGCTGTAAATGCGCTGTCCGAGTAAGAAGTGTACTGAGAGAGTGGGCAAATTGATCCATATGGTGATCATTCTCCTCATTCTCCTCTAGCTTTCTATGTGTTGACATAATTCTATGGCCATGTCGTAATATCAGGAGTACTAGTAGATCCAGTACGCAGATCCAGTACGCAGAATTATATCACACCTAGGACAAAAGATAACGTCTTACCGGGCCTTAGAATGGCTGGACTTAACGTACCGGAGAATTGTAAAAATACTTGCAGAGGTAAGGGACACAGAAGGAGACACAACGATGAGGGAAAGCCAAAAGTCAAGGATACCAGAATTCAGGGAAGTCAAAACAAAGCCAGAGTCAAAAACCAGAAATAAATGGTTAAGCACACGGCGGATCACCAACTAAGGAAATCACGACAGGGCACTGACAGAAAGGTAATTTGGGTTTAAATATCCCTCCTTTGGCTGTAATTGGCTGCCTCCGACCTCTGTCCCCAAAATGTGCGTGCGCATCTATGATGTGACATTGCACGCACATTGGCGTCATCTTTGGTGTGGGTGAAGGTAAGTCTATTTATTATACAAATTTGAACCGCAGCGGTCGACACTCCTAAGAGCTTCGCACCCGCTGGGGACTGGACCAGAGTGAGGTCGGGCAGTGATCTGCCGCGAACAAGGTAGGTAAAATTTGTCTCTGTCGGTGTGGTTGCTTACTTTATGTGCAACCACGCCGGCAGAATCACTGGGAGCCGTGACACATACTTTATAAATAGACACCTCTAGAGGATACCTGGTTGCAGGGATTCTCCATGGCATATTGTAGGGACTATATGAATACAAAAATATCTTTAGTCTAATAAAGTGATTTTGATGTATAGACCATGTCCCTGCTGCGTAACAGCTCAATTCTCTGTCATTTAGGTGTTACATAACTTTTATGTGTAACGTTTATGCAGCCTTAGTTACACCTCCCCTGCATGTGACCTACACAGTCTACCCACACATTTCCTGTAAAGGGAGATGGAATGTTTAAACTTCCTTTATAGCACATCTGTTTAATTTAGAATTTCTTATTTCATGCACTGTTAATAGCCTGCTACAACCTACAGGAGCCTCCTGAGTGTGATTAAAGTTTAATTAACAGAATAAAACTTCTAAAGTAAACACACTTTTTTCTGTCAGATCTGATTGAAAATTAAAGAGACACTATAGTCACCTAAACAACTTTAGCTTAATGAAGCATTTTTAGTGTATAGATCATGCCTCTCAGGTTTTACTGCCATTTAGGAGTTAAATCACTTTGTTTTTGTTTATGCAGTCCTTGCCACACCTCCCCTGGCTATGATTGATACAGCCGGCATGAAAAAAAAAAACTGTTTCACTTTCAATCAGATGTGATTTACCTTAAACAATTTTATCTCTTGCTCTGTAAATTGAACTTTAATCACATACAGGAGGCTCTTGCAGGGTCTAGCAAGCTATTAACATATCAGGGGATAAAACCATCTAAATTAAACAGAACTTGCAATAAACAAAGGATAAACTTTAGATGACTCTTTACAGGAAGTGTTTAGGAAGGAGGTGTGACTAGGGTTCATAAACAGTGATTTAACCCCTAAACGGCAGAGAATTGAGCAGTAAGGCTGCAGGGGCATGTTCTATATACCAAAACTGCTTCATTAACCTAAAGTTGTTTTGGTGACTATAGTGTCCCTTTAAACCATTTTTCATGTTAAATGTGTGAGTCACTGCCAGGGAAGGTGTGTCTAGGGATGCATAAACAGAAACAAAGTGATTTAACTCCTAAATGTTAGAGAATTGAGCAATGAGACTGCTGTGGCATGATATATACAACAAAACCACATCATTAGACATAAGTTGTGTTGGTGCTTAGAGTATACCTTTAACCCCTTAAGGACCAAACGTCTAGAATAAAAGGGGATCATGACATGTCATGTGTCCTTAAGGGGTTAAAATGGGCTTCTTTGGCATGCATTTCATTCAGGGAGATTAATTATGTATCCAGAGAAAGGGAGAGATAAGTGCACCCTGTCATGACTGCATACTTCTCTCTGCCACTTTATTAAGTTATGAATTAGCATGCTGTATGTCCTAATGTCTGACAAAGAGGGAGAGAGTATACTGGCAGGCTGATCAACTGCCTATAGAGGCAGCACGACAGGCACAAAGTAAAAAATTATCTCCAGAATGAAACACTTTAAAAAGAAAAACTGCCAGGACAGGTTCTTTGCACCATGACCACTTCAGTAAGATGAAGTGGTTAAGGTGCTTAGAGTGACCTTTATTATGATAGAACTGTTTTTAGCTTTGGTAGATACCATGTTAATGAATATCACCAGTAGTACTTTATAATCTTGTTTTTGTAGCTTATGTGTACATTTGTATTTATTTCAGAGTGCTACACTGATTTTCTGAGAGACGATTTTGATGTTAAAACGTATACTTCTCAATCCATCCATCAAGCCGTGATAGCTGAACAGCTAGCAAAACTTGCCCAAGGCATTAGTCAACTAGATAAAGAGCTTCACGTACAGGTAATCCAGTTAGTCAGTCAGTCTTGTTAAAATCTGTATAAAAAATGTCAAAGTCACCTGTAATCCCTGAATGACCTGTGACCTGTTAATTGTAGACCATATTCCTGTAGATATTTAATGCTCTGAATGCACTGTATCAAGAATAAAAAGGTAAAAATAACTTTATGTATTATTTTTAGACCCAGTATGGACTGATGAAGTTTAAGGACGGTAGGGTGCCAGAGGCCTCCCCCAGAATTTTACTCCTCCCTATACCATACAGAGAACCTCATTCAATATGAAGAGGGTAGCATAATATAGAGACGCTTGTACAATAAAACAAGTTAGGCTCCACATAAAGATATCTACAACATATATTGCAGAGTACAATGCAGAGATAACCATACCACAAACATGAGGATAGTAGAGATACAATACACAAAGCTAGGCACAATACAAAGCTACCTATACAATTAACAGAGCTGGGTAGACTACAGAGATACCTATGCAACATATATTGCTGAGCAAAATACTGAGACATAACATACAAAGCTGGGTACAATAAGGAGATACTCATAACTATCTAACATAGCTAGGATCATTGTAATGGATTACACAGGGCTGTAATACAGAGATCCCCACACAGTGCATGTCTCTGTAATATACACAGTGAAAATTACAGTGAGAGGCGCCTCTAGCGGCTGTCAAGGAGACAGCTTCGCCCAGCCCTGTCTGCAGGACAGTATTTGGCTGTTCTGGATCGTAGAGCATCAGGGGAATACTGTTGCAATTTGATGCCTCCCTAATATGTTTTTTGTTGTTGTTTTCATTTTGAAATTATCTTGTAGGTAGTTGCCAGACATGAAGATCTTTTGGCTCAAGCAACAGGAATTGAGTCTTTAGAAGGTGAGCTATTTAAAAGGTTTTTGTCATGCCTACCTCGCTAGGTATTACTATGTATTAATCTTTCAAAAGGGATACACTTATAAGTCTTCACTGACAGTAAATGTAATCTAATTTTTTCAGTTGCAGTGCTTTAAAGGGACACCCCACTGCCCAAATACAAAATAAATAAAAATCACTGTTTAGTAGATGTACCCAAAATGAAAACCTGCATGCATTTAAATATGCATGTTTTTCATTGGAGTTATGTCTAAAAACAGCTTGCAAAAACTGCAGATCTCTGGTTTGCTGCCTTTGCAAGCCCTCCTCTTCTAACCCCGCCCAGACTTTCTGTGACTGTTCAATCACAGACAGTGCTCCTCAATGAGAAGTCTTTACATAAAAACATAGAATGTGATGGCAGATAAGAACCATTCGGCCCATCTAGTCTGCCCAATTTTCTAAATACTTTCATTAGTCCCTGGCCTTATCTTATAGTTAGGCTAGCCTTACTCAATTGACTACAACCCTCTGTTGCCTGTCAATCAGCCACTGCCTAACCCATTCAACAATATTGGAACCCAAATCCAAAATTGCAGTTTATTGATAAGCCTTCTAAGTGCAACAGTGTCAAAACATCTAGGTAATTAACCCCTTAAGACCGGAGGGCGTACTATTACGCCCTATTCTAAGCGGCTCTAAACGCCGCCGGGCGTAATAGTACGCCCTCCGGTCTTTCTTTACTTACCCGGTTGCTGGCGATCGCGGTGGGGGGGACTCCCAGGGAGCCCCCCGCGGCACGTCCGTCCTCCTCGAAGCCCCCCGGCCATGTGAGAGTGGGGTCCTTGCGAGGACCCCACAATCACATGGCCGGGGGTAGCTGCCTCCTGCATTGCCAGCAGGGGGGCTGCCTGTAATGACAGGTGGTCCCCCTGCTGGCTGAAAATAAAATTAAAATAAATAAATAGTGTAAAAAAAATAATATATACTTAGATTATATATATATATATATATATATATATATATATATATATATATATATATATATATATATACACACACGTACACCGTCTAGATGTATTTTACTATTAATATATATATAATTATATATATATATATATATTAATATCAAATTACACGTAGACTGATACTGATTAAATATATATATAATTATTGTTATATATATATTTATATATAATATAAAAAAAATAAAAATGTAAATACGTTAAAAAATAAAATTAAAAAAATAATTAAAAATAAATAATTAAAAATATATAGATGTGTGTTATTTCGTTCTAACTGTATTGTGATATTAATATATATATATATATATATATATATATATATTTATATCAAAATACACGTAGAACAAAATAATATATATATCTATATACATAAATATATACGTATATATCACTAAATATATACCTATATATAAATAAAAATATTTAAAAAAAATTATATAGATAGATATATACATATATATACACATACGTGTATATATATATACATATATTAATTCTACATATATATTTATGTAATATTTTTACATAATTCGGTATCTTAATTAATTACAATTAGCAGGACCTGCCTGACAACCCATGCCAAAAGTAAAGGGAATTTAATTTGCTAGCACTATATTTAACCTGCGGGTCTTCTAGAGATTAAAACTTAGAAGGTAATAGCTGAGATTTCGCTTGAATATTAGTGTTTCAAAACAGTAAAATGTATTACAACGATGATATCGCCAGTAAAAGTGACGTTTTTTGCATTTTTCACGCACAAACAGCATTACACGGACAATATTATTGCTGTGATACTTTTTACTGTTTTAAAACACAAATATTTGTGTTCAGCGAAGTCTCCCGAGTACAACAGTACCTCTCATGTACAGGTTTTATGGTGTGTTCAAAAGTTACAGCGTCAAATATAAGAAGCTTGCTTATTATTAGAAATTTCGGCTAGAGTTACGCTGTTTCGGTAGTCTTCAAGAATGAAAATTACCCCTATGATGGCATACCATTTGCAATAGTAGACAACCCAAGGTATTGCAAACAGGGTATGTCCAGTCTTTTTTAGTAGCCACTTAGTCACAAACACTGGCCAAAAATGGCGTTTTTTGCATTTTTCACACACAAACAAATACTAACGCTAACTTTGGCCAGTGTTTGTGACCAAATGGCTACTAAAAAAGACTGGACATACCCCATTTGCAATACCTTGGGTTGTCTACTATTGCAAATGGTGTGCCATTATGGGTGTAAATTTCATTCCTGGGCTACTATACAGTCTCAAACGCAACGTAACCAATCTGGCGAATTTAAATTTCAAATGTAACGCGGCTATAATTGACCCCAACTTCCCAAAACGTATAAAACCTGTAAAGGTATAAAGTAATTCGTCTACACTGAGACTCTTACTGAATACAAAATATGCAAAACAAAATGCAAACAGTATTATGACATTGACCATTAAACAATGAACTAAAAATTCGGGAAAACTGTGATTTTCTCCCATTTTTTTCATATTAAATTATGTTTCATAGCTAAATATTTGATATTAAATGAAAGCCCTGTTTCCCTGAATAAAATGATATATAATAAGGGTGGGTGCATTTACTATGAAAGAGGTGAATTACGGTTGGACAGACATGTAGCGCAAATGCCAGGTTTTGTTTACATTTTGTTTTGTTCACAACGTGTACATTTGGCTCCGTCCTTAAGGGGTTAATGTCTGATCTATTATTTTAGTTAACCAATCAAAAAAAATCAATAAGATTTGTTTGGAGGGGGAGCGTTGCCTAACCCATGATCAAGATGGCAGCTTAAGAGCTGAGCTCCGTGCCACACAGTTTCAATAAGCGTATCTTCCCAGCCAGTTTAGCCTCAATGGGTCTGGCTCCCAAACTGGCAGAGGGGGAGGGACACGAAAAATAAATAAAAACATGAAAAATAAATTTAAAAAAGGATAATAGTAACACAGAGGAATCAGAATAGGACATGAGAATACAGCAAACGTTTACACAGGCACGTTAATAATAATGCCTATGATCAGTCACCCTCCTACTTGCCTATTGAGTTAGGCTGCTATCATAGGAAGGGGGGCTGGGTACTGGTTGACTAATGCAACAGCTACTCGCTATGCTTCATCAGGGGGTTCTGGGGGTGTCTCGGATGTGTTGGTAATGATTTATTGGCTCCACAATGCTAACACTAATTTAACCACCTTCACCCAAATGTGTCAGGACTGCTAAGCAACATCATGTTATTCCAAAACCTGTTCTATAAGTTCATACGCTGATACCACGGGCGATTCTGCCCTCGCTGCTACGCATGGTCGAGAGGAGGGGTGGGCCCCGGGCTTGGCCGGTTGTCCGCCTAGGCATTAGGTCGGCTCAGCTCTCCCTCGTTCATGGGCTCCCTGTCGCCCTGCGTCCATAAGCTCCCTCGCCACAAAGCACAAAAATGACATATCAACCTGACACGCTTAAAGTAGTTACATAAAACTGCAGGGATCTCAACATACCAGAACGTAGATTCCATTTACTACGTGACCTACATAGCAACCACATCTCCATAGCTTCTCTTCAAGAAACTAATTTCATAGCAATCGCCCCTCCCACACAGACACTACCCGTTGAACTACTTCTGTAACCACCCCAAAGCTCAGGAGTGGCCATATTTGTAGAAGCAAAATTACAGTTCATGGAGTTGAATAGGGTGGTCGACCCAGAGAGCAGGCACCTCTTTGTGAAGGGTGATGTAATGGGCAGTAGGTACACCTTACCAAATGTGTACGCGCTGAACCACAACCAATCCCTCTATATGTGCGCAGTACTTGCTAAATTGTCCACTTTTACTAAAGGGATCCTAGGCGGGGATTTCAACATCCCAATGTGCCCCATTCTGGACTTCTCCTCCAGACACAGCAGCGTTCCTCAGAGTGCCCTAAGAAGCATACATCAGTCCCTCCGCACACTCCGACTGATAGACTGCTGGAGAGCCAAAATCCCCTCAACTAAGGATTACACTCACTACTCGGCTATCCACAAAATGTACTACCGCATAGACTTCCTGTATCTTCAACTGGAAAACTGTGGTGAAAGTAACCTTGCCACTTGTACTTGGAGGGGCCTGCTTGCCAGCCTCCTGCCCACAGACTATGGACCCTGTAGGGAAACCTGTGAGAGATTACTGAACTTGACCGACTTTTAGCACTGATTTCCCTGGAATTGTTTTGGGCATAGGACCATGTGCACGGTCGGTCAAAACTATGACTTCCAGGAAATTCCTGATTTTTGGATATGTTGTGCACCCAGATCGGGGCTATCAGGGGATGTAACTTTTATGGGGTTTTATGTGTTTTTAAGGTACTTTTTGGGGTTTCATAAAATTGTATGTTTTTCTGTGTTTGGATATAATTGAGTTAGATTAGAACAGTTCCTGATTGAATTATCTCCTAAACACAGAGGATAGATTCTATTGTTTGTGTATGGGAGTGTCTCACTGTATGACTCTGTTTTATTAGTTTATTCACTTTGTGTCCCTGTGCCCAACAAGGTCCACCTGGGTGTCACTCTTGTTGGGAAACTTGCATAAAAGGCTATTCCAGCTTACACTCAAACTGTGTGTCATTATTGGAGGGAAAGAAGATTTACTCCTGTGTCTGCTGTTCCAGCTTGCAGGGGATTCAACAGGGAAAGTTTTTGTAAGGACTAGAGCTAATTCCCCATTCGGCTCCAGGAAGGAGCGGTTCCAGGGCCCCAGTCAAGCCACGGCGACTGTGGGCAGAAGTGCTGCAGATTGTCCTCTGTTCCAGCGTGGAAGTGGTCCTTGGCCGAGGGCCGAGGGGTACAATCACAGCTTCGACATGCAATACTGTGCCTCCCTAGGCAATACGGCGTGTTAGCCTTACCAGATTTCCGTAAATACCACCAGGCTGCTGCCTTACAGAGTGTCGTGGAATGGCACTCACACCTCAAACGGAAGCGTTGGCGTTGGATAAATGGAAGCATGGAATACTCACTGATCGCGTCAATATGGAACTTCACACATACATTGCTGGAGAGGCACGACCCAACATGTCCAGCAGTTCAGACTCTAAAAATTTGGAACCGAATTCGGGATACGCCACACGTCTCTCCCAAACCGAGTCTGTTGATACCAGTGACGAACAACCCCCTGCTGGGGGGAGGGCTGCCGCATAGCACATTCGAATTCCTGAACAAAACTAGAAACAACTACTCAAAGCCCTGCAAAACGCAGGTTTAAAACAATTACTGGAACTGCTAGCAGGCACACCTCCCACATCCATGCAGTGGTTCCTATATTCCCAACTGCAACACTTTTATAACACACTTCCTAACAAAGTGGAGTTACACTGCAAACTTACCTGGTTTGAACACCTATGCATGGACAAAACACAACTCGACAAACCTTGGTATTTGCAAGGAAGGTGCTCTGAATTGTCTTATTGACAGGCAGAGGGTTGTAACCAGGTAAATTTTTAAAACTTCCTATTTTAATTGAAATCTACACTTATTGTGAAATGAAAAATATATTTAATGACTAGTGTGCATTAAAAAAAAAAAGTAGAAGGTAGGTAAATAGAACAGGAAAAAGCTAATTATTATTAGGAGTAGGTTCATTTTAACCAGTGTTAATTTTGTCGACTTACCATTTTCGTCAGATTTAGTCAACTAAAATTTTTTACATTTAGTCGACTAAAACTAGACTAAAACTAAAACAATTTAGAAGACTAAAATGGCTTTTTAGTCAAAAGACTATGACTGACTAAAACTAAATTGAAATTAGTCGCCAAAATTAACACTGACAGGTAAGACACATGGGGGAGGAAGGAGTAACCAGTTTAGCCGACAATTGCTGAAGCGAGATATCCACATCCGGAGGCCAGAACTCGAACAATGCGGGGATGCAAGACACGTCCCAAGTGCAACTATACTTGGCACGGGGAGGCCGAGAGAGGGGGCAATTCAGGTGATGTTTGCCTGCTGGTAAGCCATTGAAGCCCACGTGAGCGGAGGAAATGGCAGATAAATACATGTTTATCGTGCAATACGCCCGTCCTGAATCGTACATAGACAAGAGAAACTGAAGTATTTCCGTCACAGTGGCTGAAATGGGATCCACGTCCTGAGTCACGCACCAGCCAGCCCAGACGCGCCAGGCTGAGCGGTAAGTGACCCTAGTGCTGGGAGCCCATGAATCTGCCAGAAGGCGTCTAGCTGAGTCTAAAAATTCCCAAGATATCCTAAGGTCCCCAGAAATCAGCCACGTCACAAGAGGGAGTCGACCCTCATGCACCAGGGGGTGGGGACGACCGTCGGGGTCCAGAAGGAGCCTTTGGTTGGACGAGAGCAGCCTAGGGACATTGATGGCACCATGAGAACGATCTTGGAGAAGTGTTCTGGGCAGCATGAAGATTGGAGGGAAAGCATAATTGTGATGTCAGCTCCAGTCCTGGAGGAAAGCATCCACAGCCATCGACTCCAGGTCCATTCACCAACTGAAGAACAGGGGCAATTGCCGGTTCAGTTGGAAATGTATTCTGCCCGCACCATGATATTCCTGGACAAACAAAAATCCCCAAAATCTCATGCCAATGTAGCTAAGACCGCTGAATGGGTCCCGCCCAGGTGATTGATGTATCGGACAGCTGATACATTGTCCATGCGGAGTTGGTCAGACATTGGCATAACCGCCTAAAAAGCTCGTAAGGGCAAAGGAGTCCGCGAGCAGTTTCAAACAGTTGATGTGCGAACTGGATTCTTCAGGAGACCAGTGATTGCCCTTAGAGACCGGGCCACAACTGGCTCCCCAACCGTGAAGACTCACATCCGACTCTATGGACCTTCAGCTGCAGGCCAAAAATGGCTCTGCCATTCCAGACATCCAGATTGAAGATCCACCAGCAGAGTTCGTCTCTCGTCGCCGCATACAGAGAGATGCGATCTCCATATGATAGGCCTCTCCGCAAGGGCAAAATCTTGAGGTGCTGAAGGGTACAGTAGTGCAAGGGTCCAGGCACCTGGACCAACGCCGTCACGAGGCCAATCACACAAGCCAATTGTCTCAGGGAAATCAGACGATGAGACAGGGTCTGACGGATCTCCCTCCTGATGGAGCGAACTTTGGAGGCAGGTAGATTCAAGGTCTCGTTGATCGAGTCGATCAAGAATCCCAGAAACTCCATCTTTCTTGCTGGGGTCATTTGTGACTTCTCCCAATTTATGAGGAAACCAAGCTGAGAGAGGAGGTCCATGGCCCACCGTAGAAGGAGCCGAAGGGTGTCCGGATCCTGGGACAGGTACATTATCAGTTGGACGAGCCCGCAGCAGAGCCATAACAGATTGAAACATCTTGATGAAGCACCAAGGCGCCGATGAGAGGCCAAAAGGCAGGCAAGTAAACCGCCACCAAGTCCCTTGAGTCTGTGTTGATGGGAACTGTGAGGTAGATGTCTTTGAGGTCCAGCTTCACCATCCAATCTGCGGTGAGGAGTAAATCACGTAGAAGGTGGATCCCGTTCATTTTGTAGTGCCTCTAGCACACCAGGGCATCAAGGAGGTTGTCCGCCCTTTTTCTGAAACAGAAATATGTTGCTCATATATGCATGAGCGGTTGGACATGCGGGTTCTATCGCCCCTTTGAGGTGTAATTCCTTCAGTTCTGCATTAACCATGTGCAGGTTGGACCTGCAGAATACAAAAGGATGGGAAGGACACAACTGCATAGGGGTCATTACAAATTCTATGCGGTACCCTCGGCCTGTCTGGAGGACCCAGGTGTCCAAGGTGACAGAGGACCAAATTTTAGAAAAATAGATGGTGACTCACCAACGAACGGTCTAGATGAGGACGATCCTCTGGAACACCAGGGATGACCCCTATGTAGAAAGTGTAACGAGAATATACCCCTACACGCAGGATCCAGCTAAACAGAGGCAAATACAGAGGAGAGATACGTCTACCGGACCTTAGAATGGCCGGACTCGACGTATATGAGAGGAGACAGAGCCAGGAACAAACCGAGGTCAAGGGCACAGAGAGACAGCGTAAACTAGGACAAGCCGGGGTCTGGTACACGGAAAACAGCAAGCCGGCAAACAGTACAGATAAGGATAAAGCGAAAACGAAGTCAGAATACGAAGCCAAAGTCAATACGAGAAAACACAACTGAACACCACAAGCGCTAAAGGGAACTGAAACAGAAACCACGATAGGGCAACGAGCTAAGGGAAAAAGGTAAGTTTAAATAGCTTTAAAACGAAAGTGATTGGCTCCTGTCACTTCCACACCCCTATAGGTAATTGTACAGGGAGTGTGGTATGACAGGAGCCAATGGGAGCCTTTTGGCAATTAGGCTCCCACTGTCTCTTTAAGAGCGCGCCCGAGACTCGCGGCGCGCTCTTAGTTTCAGGCGGGACACGTGTCCGCCTCACGCGGTCACTGCCCGCCTTCCATCCAAAGCAGTTGGATGAGCCGCGCGCGGCTCGTGCAGCCGCAGGACCGCGCGCGGCTTGAAGAGAGGACCGCGACCGCCCCCCGGTTAAGGTAAGTAACGCTACAGTACCCCCCCCTGAGGACACGCCCCCCGGGCGGGTAGGACCAGGCCTGGCAGGAAAACGAGAATGGAAAGAGCGCACAAGACGGGGAGCATGGACAGCATCAGCCGAAATCCAACTGTGCTCCTCAGGCCCATAACCCTTCCAATGTACCAAGTACTGAAGTCGACCCCTAAGGAAACGAGAGTCAAGAACAGCAGACACTTCAAACTCCTCATGACCCTCCACCGAGATAGGAGGGGAGGAGGAGTATGCCGGGTATAGCGGTTGCGTACGAAAGGTTTCAACAATGAGGTGTGAAAAACATTAGGAATACGTAGATTCTTAGGCAGGCCTAAGGCATAAGAAACAGGATTAACCTTATGTATAATACGATAAGGTCCAATGAAGCTGGGAGCCAATTTCATAGAAGGCACCCGGAGACGAATATTCCGCGTGGAAAGCAAAACCCTGTCCCCCACAACATAGGACGGAGCTGCTCTGCGATGCTTGTCAGCCTGAGCCTTCTGGCGAGTAGCAGAGTCCACCAAAGAACGCTGAACCTGTTCCCAAGTATTACGCAAACCAGCCAAATGCTCATCCAGAACTGGCATGCCCTGTGAGGAGAATGCAGCCGGAAGAACAACGGGATGCTGGCCATAGACAACGTAAAAAGGGGTCTTGCCGGAAGAATCATGAGTGGCGTTATTCCGAGCAAATTCAGCCCAAGGAAGCAGGTCAGACTAATTGTCCTGATGGTGAGACACAAAACAACGGAGGTATTGCTCCAGAGACTGGTTGGCACGTTCAGCAGCCCCATTAGACTGGGGATGATAAGCGGAAGAAAATGAGAGAGAAATACCCATTTCTGAACAAAAGGCCCTCCAGAACCTGGAAATAAATTGGCTACCCCTATCGGATACAATAGATACGGGAATCCCATGTAATCGAAATACTTCTCTAGCGAAGATATGACCCAGTTCCTTGGATGTGGGCAACTTGTGAAGAGACACGAAGTGAGCCATTTTGGAGAACCGATCCACTATCATCAGGATTACTGTGTTACCATTTGAAGGGGGTAATTCAACAATAAAATCCATGGACAGGTTAGACCAAGGTCTCTCGGGAACGGGTAACGGATGCAACAGCCCACAAGGAACTCTATGGGAGGATTTCATACAGGCACAAGTAGTACAAGCACTTATATAGTCAGTGACATCCTTTCGTAAGGAATCCCACCAAAAATACTGAGAAACAGCTGACACCGTTTTGGAAATACCAGGATGTCCAGCAGTCTTAGTATCATGATATAATGACATAATATCCCGTCTCTCGGGAACATCAACGAACAGTTTATCATTAGGCCTCTCGCTAGGTGCCATGCTTTGTTTCGCTTGTATGGCCTGCAAGAGGGATGAGGAAATAGACAAAATAGTAGTAGCTATTATCCTGTCTGGGGGAATGACAGGAGTAACATCAATCTCCTGTTTGTCAGTAGTTTCGAACTGTCTGGACAGAGCGCCTGCTTTAGTGTTGCGATCACCTGGCCTATAGGTGATAATAAAATTGAAACGAGACAAAAATAGTGACCACCTAGCCTGCCTGGAAGACAATCTTTTGGCTTCGCTAAGATAGGATAGGTTCTTGTGATCCGTAAAAATGAGGATAGGATCCTTAGTTCCTTCTAACAAATGTCTCCACTCTTTAAGTGCTAAAATAATAGCAAGGAGTTCGCGATTACCCACATCATAATTTTTCTCTGCTTTGGACATTTGTTTAGAAAAGAAGCCGCATGGATGCAATGGCTTTTCAGGCGACTCTCTTTGGGATAAGACAGCACCTACCCCAATATCCGAAGCATCAACTTCAAGAATATAGGGCAGTGAAGGGACAGGATGCTGTAAAATAGGTGCAGAGGCGAACGTAGTTTTAAGAAATTCAAAAGCCTGAAGTGCCTCGGTAGACCAAACACGAGTATTGCCATCCTTTTTAGTCATACGGGTAATAGGTGCTACAATGGATGAGAAACCTTTGATAAAACGTCTATAATAATTGGAGAACCCAAGAAAACGCTGAATAGCTTTCAGACCTTGCGGTAGAGGCCATTTTATTACAGCAGCAAGCTTCTGGGGATCCATACGAAAACCTTTAGCGGAAATCAAATACCCCAAGAACTGGACTTCGGTTTGGTCAAACAGACATTTTTCTAGCTTGCAATAAAGACCATTAGCAAGAAGGGTCTTCAAAACTGTCGTAACATGTTTGTGATGAGTGTGTATATCTGTAGAATATATTAAAATGTCGTCCAAGTATACGATAACAAATGTGTGAATAAAATCTCTTAAGACATCATTAATAAATTCTTGGAATACTGCTGGGGCATTGCAAAGCCCAAATGGCATAACAGCATATTCGTAATGACCGGATCTAGTGTTGAATGCAGTCTTCCATTCGTGATTTTCCTTTATACGTATCAAATTGTATGCACTCCTAAGGTCTAATTTAGTGAACACAGTGGCATGTTTCAGCCTGTCAAATAATTCTGTAATTAAAGGTATAGGTTATGCATTTTTGATAGTGATTTTGTTTAGACCTCTATAATCTATACACGGTCTTAAATCACCTTCTTTCTTCGATACAAAGAAGAACCCTGCTCCAGCTGGAGAAGATGATCTCCTAATAAACCCCTTTTCTAGTGATTCCTTAATATACTCCTCCATGACACGGTTTTCTTGAACCGATAAGGGGTACACCCTGCCCTTTGGAGGTATAGTGCCAGGCAACAAGTCAATAGCGCAATCATAGGGTCTGTGAGGCGGTAATTTCTCAGCCTCCCTTTTATCGAAAACAGTCTTTAGAGATAAATAATGAGGGGGTATAACTGTAGACAAAGGAGGACTGGTAGGTACCTCAATAGAATTCAAAGGTGTGACTTCCAACGTACAAGACTCGTGGCAGGTCTCACTCCATGATTTTATTTGCCCTGTCTCCCAGTCAAAAATGGGATTGTGAGCACGTAACCATGGATACCCTAATACTAACTGTGAAGAGGGAGAGGTGATGACCTGGAATCAAATGGTTTCATAGTGTAAAACCCCTGTGTACATGTGTAATGGTACAGTCTCATGAGTAACAACTGGAGAACTTAATGGTCTACCATCTATGGCCTCAACGGCCATGGGTATCTCCTTCTCTCTGATGGGAATGTTGTTTCTCTTTATAAAGCCAGAGTCTATAAAATTTTCAGCTGCCCCAGAGTCAACCAGAGCATATATGTTGTCAACTATACAAATCTCTCCCATATATAAAGAAACCGGAAGAAGCAAGCGGTTAGGAGGCAATTTAGGAGACTTAGATATCACACCCAAGGCCAGTCCCCTATAAGGTCTTAGGTGCGAGAGTTTTCCGGGAGTAAAGGACATTCCTTTACCATATGGTCTCCTACCACAGTATAGGCAGAGTCCCTCCCTTCTCCTATGTAATTTCTCAGTATCAGAGAGTTTGGCAACCCCTAATTGCATAGGTTCCTCCTCAGACACTTTAACACTCTCTGGTATATTAACTCTGGGGTTAATGGGTGTAACAAAACGTCTATTCCTGTTCTTGGTATAGAGCCTGTCACGAATTCTATTATCAATATCAATGAGGTAATCGATAAGGTCCTCTAAGGCAATAGGAAGCTCCTTAGCTGCTACCTCATCCAATATCGTATCTGACAAACCTTCCATAAAGGCAGTAGTTAACCCATTGTTGGTCGAATCTACCTGCGAAGCAAGAGTGCGAAACTGAATAGCATAATCAGCCACAGACCTAGAACCCTGTTTAATTCTCATTAATGCTCTTGCGGCATTCTTTGACCTTTTCATTGTGTCAAAAGTTCTACGAAAAGCCGTAAGAAAACTGTTGAAATCATGTACCATGGGTCCATTAGCTTCCCAAATAGGATTTGCCCACTCAAGTGCCTTATCGGTAAGTTGGTGCATAAAGAACCCAACCTTAGACCTCTCTGTGGGAAATGAGCGTGGATACATTTCGAAGTGGAATTCAATTTGATTAATAAACCCTCTGCAAGTCTTAGAGTCCCCTCCATACCTAGGAGGAGGTGTTAAATGGGCCGAAGTATTAGGCAAAGTAGATACTTCAGGGAGAAGGGGCATAGGAGGGTTAGGTGTGGTTGCTGGAACGGTTCTAGCTAGGAGCGTCTGGAGAGCCTGAGCTATCTGATCCATACGGTGATCCTGCTCTACAAATCTTGCCTCATGGGACGCCATCTGTTGAGCTAAATCTGCGGGGTCCATGGCCTATCGTAATGTAACGAGAATATACCCCTACACGCAGGATCCAGCTAAACAGAGGCAAATACAGAGGAGAGATACGTCTACCGGACCTTAGAATGGCCGGACTCGGCGTATATGAGAGGAGACAGAGCCAGGAACAAACCGAGGTCAAGGGCACAGAGAGACAGCGTAAACTAGGACAAGCCGGGGTCTGGTACACGGAAAACAGCGAGCCGGCAAACAGTACAGATAAGGATAAAGCGAAAACGAAGTCAGAATACGAAGCCAAAGTCAATATGAGAAAACACAACTGAACACCACAAGCGCTAAAGGGAACTGAAACAGAAACCACGATAGGGCAACGAGCTAAGGGAAAAAGGTAAGTTAAATAGCTTTTAAACCAAAGTGATTGGCTCCTGTCACTTCCACACCCCCTATAGGTAATTGTATAGGGAGTGTGGTATGATGAGCCAATGGGAGCCTTTTGGCAATTAGGCTCCCACTGTCTCTTTAAAAGCGCGCCCGAGACTCGCGGCGCGCTCTTAGTTTCAGGCGGGACATGTGACCGCTTCACGCGGTCACTGCCATGCTCATCTAAACGATGTGGATGAGCGGCATTTCGTTACCTGCAACCCATGAGGCTTGAAGGAAGGACATGACCATTTGATTAAGGTAAGTAGCGCTACACATACACACCAAATAAAAGTGCATACATTTCACAATCTCCAGGAGACCATGTGAGTCATGCGGGAGGAGGCTGGCAAATAGGCTTCTCCACAACCCAGGGAAATTTGCCATTTAAAGGGCCCGTTACAAATAGCAGTTTGTAACAAGGTGTCAATCCATATCTGCCAAGTGACCCTATGTAGGGGTAACAGTCCCTATTCTGCTCTGTGTCAGTGTGTATCATGGTCTCTGAGGACAGGTGTCAATCCATATCTGCCAAGTGACCCTATGTAGGGTAACAGTCTCTATTCTGCTCTGTGTCAGTGTGTATCATGGTCTCTGAGGACAGGTGTCAATCCATATCTGCCAAGTGACCCTATGTGGGGGAAACAGTCTCTATTCTGCTCTGTGTCAGTGTGTATCATGATCTCTGAGGACAGGTGTCAATCCATATCTGCCAAGTGACCCTATGTAGGGGGAACAGTCCCTATTCTGCTTTGTGTCAGTGTGTATCAGGGTTCCTTAGGACAGGTGTCAATCCATATCTGCCAAGTGACCTATGTAGGGGAAACAGTCTCTATTCTGCTCTGTGTCAGTGTGTATCATGGTCTCTGAGGACAGGTGTCAATCCATATCTGCCAAGTGACCCTATGTAGGGGGAACAGTCCCTATTCTGCTCTGTGTCAGTGTGTATCAGGGATCCTTGGGACAGGTGTCAATCCATATCTGCCAAGTGACCCTATGTAGGGGGACCAGTCTCTATTCTGCTCTGTGTCCGTGTGCATCAGGGGCTCTGAGGACAGGTGTCAATCCATATGTCAAGGTGTCAATATGTCATATGTCAGGTGTCAATCCATATTGATTGTGATTTAGGAATGTTAGGTGATTTCTGCCTTTATGGATTAAAACCAGACTCTGTATCAACTGTGTAATTTTCCATGGGAGTTTTGCCATGGATCCCCCTCCGGCATGCCACAGTCCAGGTGTTAGTCCCCTTGAAACAACTTTTCCATCACTATTGTGGCCAGAAAGAGTCCCTGTGTGTTTTCAAATTCGCCTGCCCATTGAAGTCAATGGCGTTTCGGGCGGTTCGCCGGTTCGCGAACATTTGCGGGTTCGCGACATCACTAATTACAAACAGCCTCTGTACCGCTTATTGAGTCATCAGAGATGTCACCAGGAAAAACAGGATATTCATGCCATTAAATATATTTGCCCTCGAGGTGCATCAAACTCTCATACCCATTTTGTGGGGGTTTGTATGACACTACCCACTCCTGCTGGACCGATCTGTCTTGAAGTCCCCATAACTAATGTTTGTCCCTTTCTTACACTCTTTTATTCACTAATTTGACAGCTCAGTTTTGGGACATAGGTCGTATTAGATCCCATCATCTTGGCTACCATATAGATTCTATATCTAGCTTAAAAGTAAGAGGTATTTATAGCAAAAATCAAACATAATATAAAGGACCTGAATATGCATTTTAGATTGCTAGTAGCCCAGTAGGGATGAATAAGGACTTCAAATATTACCAGTTTACCAAATACAAATATTGTATTAATCAACGTTTATATTAAGCAGGTGATTTTGGAATCTGTATTCCCACAAATGACCACTTTGCATACTATTTTTGACTCTGTAAGAAAGATTTCAAGACAAATGACATTCAAATTTTGAATATATTATATTATTTATTTATAAAAAAATTTACCAGGATGGATACATTGAGATTTCTCTAAGTATGTCCTGGGCCCACAAACACTGCATAGGCATATACAGTCAATAATTAAAGGAACACTTGAGTGTTAGGAATATAAAGCTGTATTCCTAACAATTAAGTATCCCTTTGCCCCCATCGCTTTTCCTGGCCTTCACCTCCCCAATCTATGAAAGCGTAAAAGAACCCTTTCAGTCACTTACCTGATTCCAGCCCCGAGGTCCCTCAGCGCTGTGTCTTATTCCTCCTCCTCTTACATCAGTCTAAGGGGAGACCTAATGCGATTGGATGGCAAGCGCAGCAAGCACAGCGAGCGAGGCAAGCGAAGCTTGTGCATTAGGCAGTCCCTTTATGCAAGCATTGAATCAGTGCTTTCCTATGGGGTTTTGCTTAACACTGGATGTCTTCATGCAAAGTGTGAGGATGTCCAGCACCGTTTCACTGAGTCAAACTCTGTGAAACTGCAGGAAGCATGGTAGACAACCCCTAGAGGCATTCTTAGCACTGTAATGTAAGCATTGTAGTTTCCGTAAAACATCATGCTTTACATTGCATGACTAAGAGGCACAGGGACACTTCATCTAGACCACTTCAATGAGATGAAGGCATCTGGGTGCCTATAGTGTCCCTTTAATTCACAAAGTTTCTATATTATTCTATCTTTATGTGCTGTTTATTGAAGTTTTGTTTTCCAAACAGGCAAAATTATACTCAGAAAGTAAACAAATTCTCGATAAGGGGAATATGAGAGTTTCTTCCCCACCCCCTACCCCCCTTGCCCTTTAGTACTATAACTTGAATTCAATTGTGCAATAAAAATGTTTATTTAAACATTATTTATAACATCAACTATTAAGTTTTGGTTTTATCAGGCAGTGAAAACACTTTACTGTTTTGTTATCTATGGAGTGTCATTGTCTCTGAAAAACCCATTAACTTGATAACTGGGTTCTATAAAACAATAAATATTGAGATAAGCATTTGGAAGTTCTTCCCTTTTTGCTATTTGTTTTTTTCAGGATTTGCTTCTTTAATTTTGTTTCCCAACAGTGATTAAGCAATAGTATCTCAAACATAACCAATTGATGTGATGTGAATGAAATCAATTAAACTGTTAAGTGAACTGTATAGTTGGATTTGTTACTGACGTACCCATGTGTCCATCATTAGCCAGCTGCCTGCCGTTTTGACTTTGGTCCTTAGCTTTTCTGTAATTATTTTTCTTTATATTTTGGGCTAGGTTAATGAACTGATTATATTACTATCATGCATCAACTTTAAATGATAGACAAAAGTTTGCACCATTTTACCTACTAATTATGTAAATGTAGCCCTTGCATAACCCTAACACGAGTTCTTCGATCATGCACTTTTTCGCCTTTCTCTGGGTCAAGGTTCCTTAACAAATTCTTTAAATAAGACCTAAACATAAAGTTAAATGTATTGCAAACATAAAATAGGGGAAATGAGAAAGGACTAAAGTAAACAGTAGACTAGATACCAAAAAAAAAAAAAATGAATGAATGTCACCATAAGAGCTGGAGTTGGCCCGAATTTTACGTTTTATTATGAAGTTAAAGTGTTACAAAATGTGTGGTTTATTTGTAATTGTAATGCTACTGTCATCATAGGTCTGCATAACAATAAATGGGATAAAACTCACACATAGGCCTCGATTTAATAGTTTTAGATAAACTTTTCTGTGATTTAAAATTTTTTGAGAAACCTTTACACTTAGTTTTTAAAAATATTCAAAACTATAAATATATATATATATATATATAAATCTGAATATTAAAATATGTTTTAAATATTAAATCATTTTAAAAGTATATCCTAAAAATATTTTATAATTTGAAAAGCTTATCCAAAAAATTAAATCAGCAACATATGGACAGTACTGTACATTAGTGCTGTGATCACTTGCATTGACTTCCGTGCAAGAGCTAGCATTAGTACTTTGAATGGAAATTTTAATGTATTTGCAGTCCATTTCCTGTTGAAAATAGAATCTGAAGGAGGAGCTTAAATTCCAAATCTCTTTCTAAAAATTAATGTAAAAATGAGCTTCATTTACCTGAGCAGCAGCTATTTTATTCAATGCTGTTGACACAATGTATCTAGGGATTTATTCATTGAATGGTGGATTGTGATAAATTGAAAGCTATAACAATTCTGGAGATTCATTATCTGTTATTTTTTGCTTACGATGTGCAGACTGTTTGATGAGCCAGCACATTTAAAAAAATTTTTTTTGAAATATGGCTCTTTGGTGCCATGTTTGTTATTTTTGAAAGTTTTAAAGGAAAGGTAAATTTATTTGAATTGATCTTGAAAGCAGAAAAAAAAATCATGTTTTGCTTCATGACTTTACATGTTTTATTTTAAAACAATCCTTTTTTATCCCTCTGTTGCCCCCTGTCTTTGGTGTTTTGAAATTCAACTTAGTAGGAACTAGTTTTCATTATGTAAAGTGCAATCTTTGGCAATCTTTTCTAATAGGCAGAGTTTAAGTAAGGTTCTCATTCTATTGCTAAGCTACCCACAATCCATTAGTCAAATTAATCCCACATAAGGGCAAACAGCAAACATCATGGTTAGAGGTGATCTAGTGCATGGAAAAAAGATAGTAAGATACAAGGGGATATGGCAAAGAAAATCAAAAGTTAAAAAAAATTTATAGTGGCATTTTAAATTAAGTTTCATGAGGTTTTCACATATAAAAAACAAAACAAGTGAACCCTGAAAAAATAGAATCAAATAAGAGTGATCAACTGTTAGTTATTTTATCCATCCTCATTTTCAAGCTTTCTAAGTACCTATACTCTATTTCACTGGAGTATTTCCTTTGTAAAATATTTTAAAAGCCTGGGTGCAAATCAAGCAGTAAAAAAATGTTTCTCCAGGAGGCTTGCAGCGACATATACTAATGCTAGACAGTTTTGGATTAATCATCGGACAAAAGAAGGGAGTTCCACAGGACCTGCATGGTTCACTTGTTCCAGGTGGAGGTATTTTTCAAAGCTGAGCAACACTTAATATATTATGTATTATAAACCAACTGGTAAAGACATAAAGAATTGATATAATCATAAGGGGAACGTATAGTACAGGAGGTGTAATGATAAAAATATGGGTCTCTGCAAGTTAATGCAAGTGGTGCACAGATAGTAGCTTTAGAGATTTGTTCAGTTATGAATTGCAATTCGTCATAATTTTGGTGATCGGGTAAACCAAACTCTGAGCCAAATGTAGCCGAATCACGAGCCAAATGAATTACACAAAGGAAAATCATGCTCATTTTGATTTGTGATTCTGAATTATGCCTGTTAAGCCAGAAAAAAGAGATGATTGATGGAAAAAAAAGATTATTGATGGCCAGGGGACAGTTGCTAAATGTTGATTTTACTCACGGATCGAGTGCAAAGTGAACAAAAGAGGGAAAAAAGGAGAAGAAAATAAATATCTATATTTATATATTAAATATGAAATAAATACTAGTAAATCATTTAGATAATTTCCCATCTATACATATACCAATACATTTGTGCATATATATATATATTTTTTTTTTTAAATTGGAACTTTACAATTTATTTTATTGTTAAAGGGACACTATAGTCACCAGAACAACTACAGCTTATTGTATTTGTTCTGGTGAGTATAATCAGTCCCTTCAGGCTTTAGTCAGTGAGTAAAGGCAGTGTTTACATTAAGCCCAGGAACACCTCCACTTGCCACTCTTCATATAGCTATTAGAGGTGCTTCCTGGGCAGTGCTAAACAGTGGGCAACACTGCCATTCAGTGTCTCCACCCTTTGCAGGGAGACACTGAACTTTCCTCATAGTGATGATGTCAGCCAAGAAGGCAGGTCAGGGGGAAATGCTAGCACCAGCAAACTGGTATAAAGATAAGATTTTACGGAGGTAAGGAGGGCCAGGCTGGCTATATGGTGTTTTTAACACTGTAGGGTCAGGAATACATGTTTGTGTTCCTGACCCTATAGTGTTCATTTAAAGTAGAGGATTCAGAATGTAAAACAATGTGCACTGCAAAATTATGTAGGGTTCACAATTATTGTTGGATTCAATTCACTGACCTAGAACTTTTTGTAGTCTAAATCACATCATCATATCGTGCAGAAGTATTTGTGTGGTTAAAATTCTATGTATTATCGAGTGTTATTTGTTTTTCATAAATTCTAACCAAACCTGTTTTGAAAATTGTTCACTATGGATATACAAGTATTAAATATTGCACTTGTATGTGTATGAGTTTCAAAGAAAGTAGAGCAACTCTATTGTATGGTGATTATTTATAACAAATTCCATTTTTGTTAGATAGCAATGCTTTTTCACATTCTAAAAATCTCATTCTTTCTAGAAATGAAGACAAAATTGTCCCACTAGTCATGTGATGTCAGTCGGGCTACTAAGCGTAGCACAGCTGAGCATGATGTTCTGCTCATTTCTGTGGTGCTAAAAGAAAAATACAGACTTTTAAATTTAAAAGAAAAGAAAAAAAAACATGTACCAGCATGTAACAAAGATCATCTTTTTGTTTAATTATAAAACAAAATATTATATAAAATTAGCTAAAACAATTCTCTTAATTTAACTATTAATCTGTTTCTGTTCAGTAAATTATTTTTCTATTCCATACCCCCTAAATTGGACCAGAGAATACCTAGTCCCCTAGTCCACAAAGTGCTACCTTCCCTCCTACTACCCCTGGTGGCTAGGATTCCTAAAATCAAATAGTCACCAACTCACCTTGAATCTCACTATGCCAATATAAAGAACTCTATTGGACCCATATGAAAAGTAAATAAGTGCTTATATATTTAAATATTAAAGCTGACTCACTAAGTTCATATAGCAGCCCCTTCTGTTATTGATAGCGCTCCATTGTTTTTATTTTGTATTGTTTTATTTATTTATTTATTTGTATATTTTCTTCTGGCGAGTGAATGAAGAGATACTGTCACCTTAGAGATACCTATGTTTCTGATTTGAGCCAATCCATCTTGGGCTCCACCTAGTATTAGTGTGCCAATATTGTGTTCAGTATCGACTCTTGAATTATTTACATTGTGTTGTACTAAAGATATTATCTTTTTGAGCCTTTCAACCCCAAATTGTGTAGGGGTAAGTGTTTTACACATACCTGGTCCTGGTGAGCTCTCCACTAATATACTTGTCTTGACTGTTGTCACTCAGTAATATTATATGTTTGCTAAGTCCAGTTTGCTCTAAATTTCAGGAAGCCAATTATAAATTACCAACTAGGTGGTATTATATCCCCATTAGATGGCATTGGTGAGATCCTTCTATCCCTGTTGGCACTGTAATAATGATCAGGGCACACTATTAGATATATGGTGGCAATGTCTGTTGATAAAGACTTTGCTAAAACAGATTCATAGAATACCTAACTATCCTTTATTAAATCCCCAGCAGAGGCCTTATTATTTCCCAGTTTAAATCAAAACTCTGTAAATCTTGCCTTCCCCACTTTTTGGAAGTCTTCTCACCTACTCTTATTGGTGGAGTCCCACTCAAGGGTGGAGGATATCAGATATATGGAAAAATATATATAAGAAATTAAACAATCCAGACTTTAAGCCTATTGGCTAGAGAGCACAAGAATACAATCATACGTGCCTCTCCAAGTTTAACAGTCTTCAGTGAACTTTTGATTGGCTGGCTGGCTTGTAAAGGCAACCAATCATAGTGCATTCTCAGGTTAGTCTCCTACAAGGCTTGTCCATTGATTTCATTATATCCATGGGGTGGTTTACACTTTTGGACCAGAGGACTGGGCATCCCTTGGTCAGATTTAGGAGGAAGGACATGTAGGGTATTATTGATATAAGATGGAAAAACCACCCTCTGGTCCTGTAGATATTAATAGTGGGTGATTGGACATTTATTGAGATAAGGGCCTTGGGGAAACTGGTTAACAGTGGGTTCTAGGAAAATCCACACATTTTTATGTATTGATCAATTTAACAAAATGATGAGAGAGACAATCATCTATTCCTTGAGGTGAGAGACAACAGTCTCTCTCTTATTGCTCGCTGACATATTGTTTCTGTGTCTGGCAGTATTATAGCAGAAAAAGAAGAAGGCTTTGCATTCTTTGCAGCTGTAACATGGCACTTATATCATATTTCCTCTAGTTTCACATGTCATGTTATGTCATGCAAAGTCTGGTATTGCTAGGGGAAAAAAACACATGAAAAAATACACTGAAAGTAAACCAACCTGTCTTCACACACTTATATTCGTGTTGGTTGTACTTTACGGTGGGTATGCAGCAGTTTTTAAAGTTTTTAAAGCTTTTTACATCTTTTTGTTTTTACATTCAATGTTTATTGAAGGAATCTCAAAGAATGCAAAACTTGTAACAGAGAAAATTATATCAACAAAAACTATTAGGGTAATAAAAATATCCAACCAAGGTGCCAAAAAAAAAAGCCAACAGTTACAATTAAAGTTATCCTTTGTGCCAAGAACAGATTTATTTCCATGCTTAAAAAGCATTAGCACTCCCGTAGATAATTACTACTAAAAATTCTTCCAGGTTTCCATAGTCGACTACAGTGTTTAACGCTGTGTTTAATGTTCACGCTACTCATATTTGCTTACACTGATGACATCTGATTGTTGTTTTACAAATTGCATGTATATCAAAAGAAGCATTTTCAAATTAATTGCTGCAGCAACTCTACCAAGAGATTTGCTTAGCGCATGCACACTTCACCTGTTGCCACCTAAGTAAGTGTTTACACACACACACCTGGCTTGCTAAATTTCATAGTTATTTATTGAAAACTACCTATACTATGCTTCTAGAGAGGTATTAGTTCTTAAACATGTTTAAGTGTAGAAAAAAAAATATTTTTTTATGTATGATGCACTGAGGATTTTTAGTTGTTAACTTTTCACTTTTGCAACATGGAAACAGCCAATAATTGCTAACAGAAGCCACAGTCATTTTCACGTAAATGGAAATGGTCCAAAGTGATTAAAGGAACACTCAAGACTTCTACTTGCTGAAGTGCTTTATGTGTGAAGACTGTCTCGTTTTCCATTTTAAAAAATATGCAGATTTCAAAAGAACCTGGCACTTTCATAAATTAATTTTTATACCCCTCCTTGATATCAACATGTCCTGTTACTTGCTGGTTTGGTTAGCTCAGTGGAGCTAAACTCAAGAGGCAGCAATTACTCAGAACACCTGTCTTGCAAAGACGTCTTTGAATTGCACTGGGAAGTCTGTGATTGGATAGCCACAGAAAGTCTGGGTGAGGTTAGAAGGGAAGGACTTGCAAAGGCAGCAGACAAGAGATCTGCAGTTTTTAGATCTAACCCCAATGAATAAATGCTTCATTAAATGCATTCAAGTTTTCATTTATCGTATATCTACAAAAAAGTGATTTTTATTAATGTTGTATTTGGGCAGTGGAATTTCCCTTTAAATTAACACTTTTATTTTAAAATGTATATATTTATTTTTAATGTTAGAGTGTTCCTGTTAGTGTTTAGATTATTAGGGCTCATGTTTTAAAAAAAAAAAATTGCTCTGAAAGACACCTTTATACCAGAGCCATGTCAGTCTCCTTCTATAGCTGGTTCACCTAGGTTCCCCCCCAAATATTATAAATAGATCCCTCACCTGCCACCAATAGAGTAGCTTCCATCCACGAGGCGGGAGCTGGGTGTGTCTCATTATGTATTTCAAAGTCTACCACTTGATGCCTAAGGGTGGGGGTGCGGCAGGAGATAATGTACAATGCCCAGACTCTAGTTTTAAATGTTTAGCAGATATGGCACCAATTGCCGGATGGCAGGTAGGATCAATGGGAGATTTCTGCTAACTGCTAGCCCTGCCAGTAGACAAATAATACTTAAAGTTATCATTCACTTACAGAAAATAGTTTGTGAATGTGAATGTGTTCGGCCTGAATTTTTTTTTGTTAGCATTCCGAATCATATACTTTGTATATAGAGTTTAATCCAGACACCGAATGCATCCAGGTAACTGCTGCAGATTCGCTTGTGCGAAATTAATTCAACCTGTATTTTGCTTAAGTAAATGTGAGAATTGCCATTGCAGATGGAATATGGCCATGTTAGCTGGATTTTGTCCATTAGGACAAAATCAGTTGTTTAGTGAATAACCCTGCTAGACTTACACTCAGCCACAACATTAAGACCACCTGCCTAATATCGTGTATGTCCCCCTCATGAAGCCAAAACAGCTCTGATTAATTCAGGCATGGACTCCAAAAGATCTCTGAATGTTTCCCGTGGTATCTAGCAACAAGACATTAGCAGCAGATTCTTTAAGTCCTGCAAGTAGCCAGGTTGGACCTCCATGCATCCAATTTATTGTTCCAGCAGGCCATTGCCCATAGTATAACACTGCCTCCAACAGCTTGCCTTCCTCTCATAGTGCATCCAGCTGCCATCTCTCCCCAGGTAAACAATGCAATCTACCTGATCTAAACAAAAACATGATTTAAATGACCAGGCAACCTCCTTCCATTGCCCCACAGTCCAGTTCTGATGCTCACATCCACTTGAAGACTTGCTGTTTTGGAGATGCTCTTGCCTAGTTGCCTAGCCCTATTTGGCGCTTGTCAAAGTTACTCAGATCTTTTCTCTTGCCCATTTTTATTCCTTCCAACACATGAAATTCAAGAACTGATAATTCACTTGCTGCCTAATATATCCCACCCCTTGTTGTGGGAGATACGTGTATTTTCCCCCTCACAACTCTGTAGTTTTCCTCACTGCTCACCTCATTAGTTTCCATATTTCACTCTTATGCATTTTCCTCTTCTTTCCCAGCCCTTTTTCCTCTTCCTCCCTAAAACGTTTATCATTTCCTTTTAACCAAAACAAACCAGAGGGCATTATCTTTTATAGCAAATCTTATTTTGAGTTTTACGTAACAATAACTGTACAAAGCAACAAATGTAAGAGAAAAAGTAACGCGCATATAAAATAAAATATAAATACTCTTATGAAAACATGATCGAGAAAAAAAAACCTCATCTGTCTATCAAGCTATTTTTCATTTACCAATGCACAAAATACTAAATATTTTAGACCCACAATACAGGAGTTTGTTGCCTCTATTTGTCCAGTTATCTCAGCCACTTGATCGAGTGATGGAACACATTAAGTAAAATCAGGAAAAAATATGGCAGCCCCAATACTAAATATACAGCTTCTAACAATTTACTATAACAAACTGTAGCTATAAAGGTGAATATTATAACGCTAATGTTTGTTCAGATGTAAAAGTTCTGCAATACCAGGGGCACTGGGGAAGGTAAAACCTTTATTCCATACCTCATTCAAAATCTTGTTTTTATGCTATAATTTCCTTTTAAAATCTGCACTAACTCGTTCTTTCAGGAATGTAGATTGATTACCTAGCATTAAGTTATTGTGTGTGCTTTTGCGATAAGCATCATGTGATTCTTGAAATAACTATGCTGACATGGGGTTAAGACAAATAAGCAACACATTTGTAAAACACAGATTTATAAAAAAAATATTAAACTATTAATACAACACCCAGTCAATGCCTTGGGGGAAAGTAAAGCATTGCTTAGCGAGGCCAAGCCCTAGCCATTAGCAAACATATTTACGAGAAAATACGTTCTTATTTTACTTGATAATTATCTCTACATATGAAGTAGAAACATTAAAGAAGTATTAATTATGCAAACATACCCGTGAAAATGCATTATGGCCATAGATGTCTCTTTAAAACAGAAAACTATCAAATTTTTATTTTTATTATGCAATTATATTATGCTGAACTTTTCCCTGTTTGCTTTATAATTTATTTGAATAGGAACAAGGAATTTGCTTTAAAAAATTACTTACTCCATTGCTGTCCACACTGACACATTTAGAGTTATTCAATAATGTGGGAATTGATTGGACATCAAAATTAAATCAAAGTAAATTTCTAATTTTAGGTCAAAAAAGATAAATTAAAAACATAACTGACCTGGAGATTTTTTTTTCCTGTTTTGCCATTCTGGCCTAAAATATAAAACTTTGAATTCCTGACAATAACTAACTTTATTGAATAACTCTGCTAGTCAGGCACAAATACAAATCTAGACCTAAAACAAAGATAAAGAAACACTTAAATGAAAAAAATAGCATATATTTTTTAATTAAATGTGTTTCCTTATCAGTATAGATTACTGTGCCCTCTTATTAAACAAGAATTCTTTAAAATCGCATTTAACGTACCTGTAGTCCAGGATCAAGACAGACTCCTCACTGCAGCCTGATCCTTCTTTTATGAGATCAAATTTTAAGCTTTTACACCAAGGTTCTCCAAACTCTGGCTCCATAATTTTCTTGCTATCTTTTACATTTAAAGAATCATGGGAATTATAGTTCAACAACATCTGGAGGGCCAGAGATTTGAGAGCCCTGTCCTATACTGATCTGCCATAACATTAAAACTACTTGCCTCGTGCTGCACAAACAGTTGATACATAGAGGCATGGACTCTACAAGACCTCTGTTTTTTTTTTACTGTGGCAACAAGACAATAGCAGCAGATCCTTGGTCAACAGTTCTGCAAGTTGTGAGAAAGGGCCTCCATGGATTGGATTTGTTGTTTCAGTACATTGAAAAGATGCTCAATCGGATCTATTGAGATCTAATAAATTAGGAGGCCAAGACAACACCATGAACTCTTGGTCATGTTCCTCAAACCACTCTTGAACAATTTATGACGTGTGGCAGTGTGCATTATTCTGCTGAAAGTGGCCTATGCCATAAGGGAACACCAGTGCCATGAAGGGGTGTATGTGATTTGCAAGCTCTCGGTACGTGTTAAAGTAACATCTACATGAATGGCAGAAGGGCCATGGATTCTAAGCAGAACATTGTCCAGAACATTGCCTACGCCATGCCTTCTTCCCATAGTGCATCCAGCTGCCATCTCTTTCCTAGGTTAACTATGCACAGGCACCCAGCCATCCATCTAATGTAAAAGAAAACATGATTTATCAGACCAGGCAAACTCCTTCCATTGCTCCATGGTCCAGTTCTGGTGTTCACATCCCCAAGGTGCTTTGGTGGTGGACAAGGGTTATCTTGGGCACTCTGATCGGCACTGGCGTACATACCGCGGTCGCAGGGGTCACAGCTGCGACCAGGCCCAGGCCTCCAGGGGGCCCGGCCACCCTGCGACTCGGTATGTACTCCAGTGTGGTCACATTTTGCCAGCCTCTTCTACTGGGGGGCCCAGGAGCTCGCCACCTCAGGGCACCCCGAGGCTGGCAGTGGTGTTACATGGAGGGCGGGCAAGTGCTCTCTGCCCAGCTCCCTCACGCACACCGCACTGATGCTGGAGCAGGAATATGACATCATTCCAGCTCCGGCATTAGTAAGTGGCGCGAGGGAGCTGGGCAGAGAGCGCTCAGTGCTTCCTCGCCGCCTGCAGGACCGGCCACCCAGCAGCCCCACTGGACCCCAGGGAAAGCAGGAATCCCCTCAGCACTCCAAAAGGAAGGGAGGCTGGGGATTAAATAAAAAAAAAGTGAGTGTGTATGTGTGTTAGTGTGTGTGTGTATATCAGTTAGTGTGTTACTGTGTGTGTGTCTGTTACTGAGTGTGTTAGTTTGTGTGTGTCTGTTATTGAGTGTCTGCTAGTGATTGTCAGAAAGTGTGTTAGTGAGTGTGTGTGTATTACTGTGTGTGTCTGTTACTGAGTGTGTTGGTTGTGTGTCTGTTAGTGTGTGCCTGTTAATGAGTCTGTTTGGTGTCTGTTAGTGAGTGTGTGTTTGTCAGTGAGTTTTGTAAGTGAGTATGTATATATGTCTGTCACCGAGTGTGTGTCTGTCAGTAACTGTGTGTCTGTTAGCTAGTGTGTATGTGTCTGTTCGTGCGTCTGTTTGTGAGAGTGTGTGTGGTTAAAACCCCTTCAGCACTTACCTTTCTCCAGCGCTGGGGATCTCTCCGCACTGATCTGCCTCTCAGCTCAGAATGCGCATGCGCTGCAAAAGCCGTACGCACTTTCAAACCACCCGTAGGAAAGCATTACTCAATGCTTTCCTATGGACATCCAGCATCTTCTCACAGTGAGAATCGCGGAAGCGCCTCTAGCGGCTGTCAGTGAGACAGCTACTAGAGGCTGGATTAAGCCTCTGTGAAACATAGCAGTTTCTTTGAAACTGCTATGTTTTCAGCTGCAGGGTTAAAACTAGAGGGACCTGGCACCCAGACCACTTCAGCTGAAGTGATCTGAGTGCCTATAGTGGTCCTTTAAGTGTATGTGTATCTGCATGCACTAGCGTGCATACCGCAGTCGCAGGGGTCGCAGCCCTGCGACCAGGTGCCTGCCGCGATGTGTAGCGGCCCCAGCCCGCGCAGAGTAAGTGCCAAGAGGGGGGCCCAAGGATCAGTTTTTGCACCGGGGACCCATGGATCGTGTGTACGCCACTGCTGATCGGTCTGCTGCTACGTAGCCCCATGAGCAGCACACTGCAATGCATTGTGTTCTGACACCTTTCTATCATGACCAGCATTAAGTTTTTTCAGGAATTTGAGCTGCAGTAATACTTCTCTGTGAACAAACCAGACGGGCTAGCCTTTGCTCCCCATGTACACTAATGAGCTTTGGGCGCTCATGACCCTGATATCGGTTCTCCAGTTATTCTTCCTTGCACCACTTTTTGTAGGTTCTAACCACTGCATACCTGGAACACCCCACAAGACTTGCCATTTTGGAGATGCTCTGACCCAGTTGTGTAGCCAATTCTCTATTTTGCCCTTGTCAAAGTCACTCAGATTTTTTTTTTCATGTGCCAATTTTCCTGCTTCCAACACATGTAATTGAAGAACTGACTGTTTACTTGCTGCCTAATATATCCCACCCTTTGACAGGTGCCTTTGTAATGATATAATCAATGTTATTCACTGCACTTGACACTGGTTTTAATGTTGTAGCTAATACTTCATAGCATGACCATGATAGTTCAGTATTTAATAAACAATGAAAAGTCCCAAAAGTCTCTCGGTAGAGTGTCTGGAGGTGGGTTATTGCTAATTTGGCACTCTCTGATACAGAGAGTACTGATACAGATAAGTAATGATACAGAACTTTCAGACAGAGTGTTTAGTAAAAGAGAAATTATTACTTGTTCCACACCTTACATAATTACATAATTATTGTCTTGTTTTGGTGACGCTACACGTTTTCAAAAGCAGAAAATACTTTTATAAAAGTCTTGAATGAGGAGTGAAGCATTGATTACTGTAGCTATATTGTGGTTTTCTATTAAATATTCAGACAGACCAAAGGTGAGTTCCAGTTTTATACTTTCTGTTCATTACTGTGTATATCAGTGGATATAAGATTATTTGTTACCTTGTTTTATATTCACTAATGATATATCTGTCACTGGGGACCAACTCCAGTGTTAGTTGTATCTACAAGCCCTGGACTTAGTCTATTCAGATCAATGTTATAGGGGAATTCACAAAAGCTTTCTTGGACTGGTAGCCCTGCATAGCCTGTCCAAAAAACAAAGTAAAGACAAAAAGAGAATCGGGGGCACACTCTGAACATGTATTTTGCAGGAATGGTACTGCCGTAATGACCGAAATATATACATTATACAATGCACACTTAAAAATACATTTTGACATTTTATAAGGCTACCTAAAATCATCTATCTCAACATACAAATATGGGGATTCAGTTTCACCATATGGACATATTGTATGGAACTGAATACCTATATTTGTTTACTGACATAGGTGATTTTAAGTAGCCTCATAAAATGTAAAACTGTGTTTTTATGTGTGCGCTGTACCTTAATTTGTATCATGTATACATTTTGGTAACTACGACAGAACCATTCCAGTGAAATGCATGTCCTGGGTGTGCCGCCAATCCCCTTTTTGTCTTTACTATGTAAGTTTGGAATCCAGGACAGATTTATCTTGGGTTGAGTACCCTGCTCAGCCACCCAGCTTCAGATGCCCATTTGGAGGTGACCTCAAAGAAGTATAAATTTGAGGAGGTTTTTGACAGTAATGTCACATTAATTATAATTTTCATAGAGCAGATATATGATATGCTTTGTGAGTATATAAATCACTTTAATTGTTTGTTTTGACAATGCATTTTTTAAATTGCGTTTATTACATGAAATTTATATTCTTTATTATTAAAATGCACTTTAGCTTATTTAGCAGTAGCACTATTTAATTTGTCTGCTAAGTTGGAATAGTGTAGGGCCCACCCATATTGGGGTACTGTAACATAGTGGTGAGCTCAACACAATATCGCCATATGGTGGAACTGAATCACCATATTTCTTTGCTAAGATAGGTGATTTTAAATAGCCTTATAAAATGTAAAACTGTATTTGTGTGTGTGCGCTGTACCTTAATCTGTATCATTTACAGAAAACAAA
>OW240914.1:175017071-175074571 GCA_933207985.1 Pelobates cultripes
TAGTGTTCTCCCCCCTTCCTCCCCTCATTCCATAGTGTTCCCTTCTCCCCTCATTCCATAGTGCCCCCCCCCAATCCCATAGTGATCTTTCCCTCCCATAGTGTCCCCTCCCCTTGTCCCATAGTGTTCCTTAGTTACTTACCTGTATTGTAGCGTGGGCCGGCAGAACAGCGCGCACCGCGGTACAGGAACTTAAATTTCAGTTTCCGTCCGGACCTGGAAACTGAAATTTAAGTTCCTGTACCGCAGTGCGCGCTGTTTTGCCGGCCCACGCTACAATACAGGTAAGTAAACCTTCACATTCACTCTATAAGACACACAGACATTTCCCCTCACTTTTGAGGGGGAAAAAGTTAAAACCAGTGCAGCAGCTTACCTTCTTCTCTCCCTCTCCTCCCCCGCCGATGTCAGCTCCAATTTCTCAATGCTTTCATATGGGCACTCTGCACGGAAGACAGCCACTAGAGGTTGGCTTAACCCCTAATGTAGAAACTGCTATGTTGAAGGGTTAAAACCTGAGGGACCTGGTACCCAGACCACTTCATTGAGCTGAAGTGGTCTGGGTGACTATAGTGTCCCTTTAAAGGAATACTCCAAGAACAATAATCACTATAGCTCAATTTGACAAGTTACTTGTGGTCCACCAGGCACTAGTAGCCTCATCCTCTGGAGCCCTGAGCAAAAAACATCCTTATTGAAATAGTGAGTAGGGCTTTCAATATGCATGATATGGAGTGTATTGGTAAAATTTGAATGGTGGATGAATATGTTGTGCATCTAAACATTTCACTTTAATTAAATTTATCTGGAAAATATATATATATATATATATATATATATATATATATATATATATATATATATATATATTTATTGAGGGCATTTATCATCTATAATATCCCGGAAATCACACACACAGACTAGGGATGTCTGCTTACTTTAAATAAAAAATTAAAAAATTGAACACTCCGTATGTATGGATACTTATTTTCGTGTCCACAGATTAATAATTTGCTCTTTTGAAGGAGTGAATCTGTGGACATGAAAGTAAGTATCCATACATACGGCGTATTCAATTTTTGAAAATACATCTGTGTACTTACTGATTTTTATTTTTAAAGTAAGCAGACATCTCTAGTCTCTGTGTGTGATTTCCACAATATTATAGATGAGAAATGCCCTCAATAAATGCCCCCTACAGATTATCCACCCAATATATAGTATCGATAAACAGGGGCCTGGTCGGGTGCCACGTCCCTTTAAGAGGCTGACTGGGCCTGAGGATATTGGCTGTTGCAAGGAAGTGACAGTTTGCCACTTCCTCCAAGATAAAAAGAATGCCCCGCAGGAAGGAGGAAAAGGCTGGAGTTGGCATCACCACAGGCAGCATGGTGGCAGAGGAGAGGCTAGAGTGAGCTGCTGCATGCTCACTCCCATCAGTCTGAACCAGTACCTCAAGCAAGCCACCTTCCAGGACACAAATGTAAGCTGCAAATCAAATTACAGTGACGGAAAAAAGTATTTGATCCCCTGCTGATTTTGAACTTTTGCCTACTGCCAATGAAATGATCAGTCTGTAATTTTAATGGTAGGTGTGTTTTAACAGTGAGAGACAGAATAACAAAAACAAAAATCCAGAAAAACGCATGTCAAAAAAGTTATAAATTGATTTGCATGTCAATGAGTGAAATAAATATTTGACGGCCAAACCCTTGTTGGCAACCACAGGGTCAGACATGTTTTTGTAGTTGGCCACCAGGTTTGCACACATCTTAGGAGGGATTTTGTCCCACTCCTCTTTGCAGATCATCTCCAAGTCATTAAGGTTTTGAGGCTGACGTATGGCAACTCGGACCTTCAGCTCCCTCCACAGATTTTCTATGGAATTAAAGTCTGGAGACTGGCTAGGCCACTCCAGGACCTTCTTGAGGCACTCCTTTGTTGCCTTGGCTGTGTGTTTTGGGCCATTGTCATGCTGGAATACCCATACACGACCCATTTTCAATGCCCTGGCTGAGGGAAGGAGGTTCTCACCCAAGATTTGAAGGTGCATGGCCCCGTCCATCGTCCCAATGATGTGGTGCAGTTGTCCTGTCTCCTTAGCAGAAAAACATCCCCAAAGCATAATGTTTCCACCTCCATGTTTGACGGTGGGGATGGTGTTCTTGAGGTCATAGGCAGCATTTCTCCTCCTCCAAACAGGGTGAGTTGAGTTGATGCCAAAGAGCTCTTTTTTGGTCTCATCTGACCACAATGCTTTCACCCAGTTCTCCTCTAAATCATTCAGATGTTCATTGGCACACTTCAGACGGGCCTGTTCATGTGCTTTCTTGAGCAGGGGGACCTTGCGGCCTCTGCAGGACTTCAGTTCTGCACAATGTAGTGTGATACCAGTTGTTTTCTTGGTGACAATGGTCCCAGATGCCTTAAGATCATTAACAAGATCCTCCTGTGTAGTTCTGGGCTGATTCCTCACCGTTCTCATGATCACTGAAACTCCACGAGGTGAGATCTTGCATTGAGCACCAGACCGAGGGAGACTAACAGTTATGTTGTGTTTCTTCCATTTGCGAATAATCGCACCAACTGTTGTCACCTTCTCACCAAGCTGCTTGACGATGGTCTTGTAGCCCATTGCAGCCCTGTCTAGGTCTACAATCTTGTTCCTGATATCCTTGGACAGCTCTTTGGTCTTGGCCAGGGTGGAGAGTTTGGAATCTGATTGATTGCTTCTGTGGACATGTGTCTTTTATACAGGGAACAAGCTGAGATTAGCAGCACTCCTTTTAAGACAGTGATTCTAATCTCAGCTCATTACCTGTATA
Source organism: Pelobates cultripes (assembly GCA_933207985.1). Lineage (NCBI taxonomy): Eukaryota > Metazoa > Chordata > Amphibia > Anura > Pelobatidae > Pelobates > Pelobates cultripes. Next base: position 175,019,897 of record OW240914.1, read on the forward strand.
AAAGACACGTGGTAGCCAGAAATTTTGCTGATTGATAGGGGATCAAATACTTATTTCACTCATTGACATGCAAATGTATAGCTTTTTGACATGTGTTTTTCTGTTTGTTTTTTTTTGTGATTCTGTCTCTCACTGTTAAAATACACCTACCATTAAAATTATAGACTGATCATTTTGTCAGTGCACAAACGTTCAAAATCAGCAGGGGATCAAATACTCCCCCCACCCCCCCCTCACCCCCCACTGTGTATACATTATAACATGCTTTTATGTATTTCAGTTTGTGTGTGTATATGTGTGTATGTGCCAGTGTGTGTATCTGAGTGTGTGTATGTGCAAGTGTGTGTATCTGTGTGTATGTGCTAGTGCATATATCTGTGTGCCAACGTGTGTACATGCCAGTATGTGTGTGTGGATGTGTCAGTTTGTGCCAATGTGGGTCCGTATGTTAATAGTGTGTGCACATAGTTGTTAAATAGTTGTGTTCTGTCCTTTTTCATACATTTGGTGGCTGTGTGTATGTGTGGGGGGGGTGCACCAAGGTGGGGAGGAAAGTTGCTGTTGGAGCCACCTCCCTGAAATGAGTTTTTGCATGTTGGCAGTCTGAAGTAAGTATAACGTTACTCCACCTAAGCCATATCTCCAGTGGTTGCTGGAGTCAGGGACTCCCAATGACCAACATTCAGTGTTAAAGCAAGTAAAATATTTTTTTCATTTCAAAGAAGTGCTTATGATGCCAAGTGCCTTTTTAATATACAAGGATGTTTTAGAATAATATGGTCAGGGCTCAAAATATCCAATAGCCACGGTGAGTGAGAATTCATTACTTTCTAGCAAAAATGTACCCCAGGTCAGTGTGCTATGCAGTGGCTAGTAACTTTTAAAGCTTGGCTAGTACCATAGGAAATGTTAAGCCTTTATATGGAGGTAGGAAAAAAAAATAACAGCAGTAACCCTGATATTTCTTAAATAAAAACTTTTTTTGGTGTCAAATTAAAACTGGCCTTGTGTCCTACATTTGTTTTTTGGCAGGGCTGTGTATGCAACAGACTGTGCTAGCTGAAAATGTAGTAACCTGGCAGCTTCTGTCTAGGAGCAGATTCTAAACTATGAAGTGTAATTGCTACACCAGTTACTGACTGTATCTAGCCAGATAATGGATACATGGAGCCAAGATGAAAGATACAACTAATGCAGAAAATAACAATAGCAAATGTCTTACTGAAGTCTGAATAACTACACATAAAGTAAACCAATTCATTAAGCAATAAATCACTGACAGATTTAAAGATGCCCACAGAAATCATTAAATGGTAGTTTATTAAAGTAGTGTACTGATATCAAGATAAAATGCAATGACAAAACACAAAGAAGGCAAAAATGAACCCAAAGGCACACTGAAGGTCCCATAACCACAACAGCTTACTGTAGGTATTATGGCACAAGAACACTATCTCCCTGTTTTTTTTTTCAAACTGCTTTCAAGACATTTTGCAAAAATTGGAGAATTCACACAACAGCAAGTCCACGGCCCTATTTTGAGACCTCAAGTGAGATAATTTTACTTTCCATCTTTTGGTTCCAAATTAATTATTATGTTATTATTTATACAGCGCCAACAAATTCCGCAGCACTTTACAATGGGTGGACGAACAAACATGTAGTTGTAACCAGACAAGTTGGACACACAGGAACAGAGGGGTTGAGGGCCCTGCTCAATGAGCTTACATGCTAGAGGGAGTGGGGTAAAGTGACACAAAAGGTAAGGATAGTATTAGACTAATGACAGTTGCAAGAAAGGAATCAGTCGGGAGCTATTAATAGTTTAATTGATACGCTTTTATGAAGTGGGTTTTTTAATGATTTTTTGAAGGCGTGGAGACTGGGTGAGCATCTAACGGAGGAGGGAAGTGAGCTCCACAGGAACGGTGCAGCCCTGGAGAAGTCTTGAAGGTGAGCATCAGAGGTGGGAGTACGGACAGAAGATAGACGTAAGTCTTCAGCAGGAAGTAAGGGCCTAGATGGGACATACTTGTGTATTAGGGAGATAGGTGGGAGCAGTATTATGTAGAGATTTGAAAGCAAGAACCAGAATTTTAAATTGATATTATATCTTACAGGAAGCCAATATAGGGACTGACAGAAGGGTGGGCGTGGGAGATGCGGGAGGACAGGAAGATATTGTACCCATAATTGTACCCATAAAACAAGATTCGGTCATTCTGAATCTCTATTTCAACCGTGTCGATGCTAATTACTGGCTGCTGCTATCCCTAGTGTTCATATTTGTTGTTTTGCATTTTTCACACACAAAAACGCATTTTCACTAATAATATCATCATCATGCTCTAAGACTCATATTTGTGTTCACCGATGTCTCACAACTACAACAATACACCCAATGTACAGGTGTTTTGGGAAATGACAAGGTCAAATATATGGCTTGCAAATTAAATTATCTGGTACTCATGCCTGGATTGTGAGGCAGGCCCCCAATTTATATTATAAAAAATGAAAAATACAAATAAAACACACTCTCTCTCTGAATTTATGTATTAATTATATATAATAAGCTTAATTTTTTAATTATAAGTTGGGGGACCTGCCTGAACCCATGCATCCCCCTGCAGGCAGCCTGTCAATTACGTTGATCCAAGTCACGTGATCGCGATGTTATTGTGTTCACATGACTAGGGTGGCTGCAGGGGGGCTGCCCAGTTGTCAGGCTGGCTGCCTCAGTTAAGAAATTGGTTTAAATTTTGATTTATTATTGTGTGAGTTACTGTTGTGCAGTTCTTAAAAATAACATGTTTATCCCTTGGTAACTGAGCATTTCTTTTTTGTGTATTAATGGTAAAGCTATTTTGGAAAATTGGGCATGTATTTTTTAACCATAATGTCATGCTTTCTCATTACTACACGCACACATATATGTTAAAATTGTAATCCTAATGTTCAGGGCAAAAGCACTTTAGGTTCAGCTACCTTATTTTTAGTTGTTCCATTTTTTGCACATTTCAGAATTTAGACTTGCAATTTTGACGGATTAAGGAAGAAATATGGGAAACGTTTACCCTCATCATGACATACCCTTTCCAAAACAAGACAACTTAGATAAACTCATACTAGGTATTCTGGATTAGGTCACTTCACCATCAGTTTCTGCTGACACCTGTGGTAATATTTTTAAACAATGCTTTCACAACAATTTAATTTTCACAGTTAATTTCGGTATGGCTAATGACCTTAATTTTGACGTGCCTCAAAAGTGCTTATCGGTGAGATTCTAACTGACACTGAGTCACGTTACTGTACTGCTTTAATGTAAACTCTGTATCCGAGCCAATCGGTCGTTATTATTAGACTGACTTACTCATGATACCACCATGCTATAGACTGGCACAGAGCCAATTTAGTGTTCCTGTAACATCAGAAGGGAAGAAGGTAAATAGAACTCAAAATGCCTGGTAAGGATAAGTATATGAAACTTAATGATGTCCCACACATTTATACAAATTGCCGGTGGTGGAAAGTCACAATGTACCTCAGATACAGTAAATGAATGTAAATATCGAGCATAAAAATGCAACATACAATATATATATTTTTTAATATTACGAGAATGGCCTACAAGTCATTAGCAGATGGCATGATTTTCAGGCTTAAAACAGACTGCAAGTTCCTGGGTGATTTCATTTTTATTCCACTAATTTGAAGAATTAAATGGCTGTTTTTGTCCTCAAAGCTGCAAAGAAACTTTCCATCTGCGTGAGAAGCAGCAGTCTTACAAAAAGTTTGCATTGTGTTTTATCAAACAGCTGCCGATACAGCGAACATATTTAAATTACCAAAATCTAGATCAATGTGTGTATCTCCAAATTGCAACAGACAATCTCGCCACTTTAGCCACACTAACAACACACAAATTCTACATAGGCCTCACAACCCAATATTTATTTTCAATGGAGAAGAGCCTTCTTTGAACACTTTAAGCAGAAATACCACTATATCTTAATGTAGTGGTTCCGGTGCATAGAGGCTGTCCCGGTTTTGCAAACAAAATAAAACATTGCTATTTCTAAGAAATGGCAATGTTTACATTTGTCTGAGGACACATATGTAGTGGCAGTTAGACTGAGAACCACAAGAAGGCATTTCCCACTTACAAATGTATATTTTTGAAGGTCTTCCCGTTTAGCATCAGCATACACCACATAATGATGACAAACACAGCTAATGTTCCAATGCTTGGATTCAATGCCTCTTTATAAGAAACACTAAATTGGCAGGTAACGGCATTTTTGGCCCATACGAGCTATATCCTTCATGCTTCTTTATGGGAACATTTGTGATCAATTCTGACCATTTCACAGAAGGCAGAGAGGCTGCTGTAAGTGAACTGTCCCAAAGCTAAAATAAAGGTTACGTTTTATGACTTTTTATTTTATTTACTGTTTAATTTATAAAAAAAAAAAAGGAGAACCCGGAACCTAAAGGGAACAATGTACTCAATAATGTTAAAAATAGAATTTGTTTTGAAGATGATAAATGTTCCCTTAAACAGACAGTCTAACATCAAAATAACTTCACCTTCATTCAATTATTGATTATATTTGATGTCCAGGATCAGAATGCCAAGTATGCAGATAATGGACGTTATTTGCATGCAGTGCTTCAGTAATCAAATCAGTAATGCAACTAATGTATATATATTTATATTCCTTTAATGTAAAAAGATATAAAGATAATCATGGGAGTTGTAATTCTATATAAGCTATGAATCTACACATTCAGCGTCCCTGATATAATAGATATCAGATATTTGACGGAATGAAAAAAAAAAAAAAGAGTGCAACCAACATGAAAACCTAACACTGAATATGCTATCTTACATCTTGAGAGACGATGATTTAGTTACACATATATAAGCTTTGCTGGGTTTAAAGGTACAGCACCATATATACCAGAACTCATTTCACAGAATATTATATAAGGAATTCCTCTGTCCATTTCTCCTGCCATTGTTTTTCATTCAGTTATGCAACTAACCTTTTCTTTTTGCTTCTGGAATAGTTTCAAACATGTTTTTTTTTCACAAATAAAACTACATGAGTTTAACACTAACTCCTCCTAATAAAAAATTAATAGATCAAAAATACCAAACGTGTTTATCTCTGGAAAGATGCAGATCTTCAATAAATTACAAAAACTCGCTATAAACATGTAACTTCTTATGTTTGTAATGCACTAGCATCATATGTTATTACAAACACCTAGGGACAAACCCAGTTTGGAATGAACCTTTAATACCCAAGCAGAAAGATAAATCCAGTGCTTGACTTTAAATTCAGAATGGTCATATCATTGTACAGCGCTACGGATTTTGCTGGCGCTATATAAACAATAAAATAATAATAAACAATAATATCATGGTACCCTTTTAAGATGTGGGAACTTGTTACATCACCTCGCTTCATCCCCCATCAATTTGCTCAACATGAATTTTAACACTGATTGGATGCATGCAATGCCTCTTTGTCTCCAACCCTAAAATATATATTGTTCACTCAGAAGTGACTATGGCCAGGGCCAGATTAAGAGCCCAGTGGGCCTGGTGCTGACAATTATGACAGGCCTAATTACAGAATCATATCGACCGAAAACAGTAAAAAACTCCCAAGCATCATGTATCTGATGGAGATGGTGCTGGAGAGAAAGAAAACAGCAGCTATAAGAAAACACATACCCTAGGCTAATCTCTCTAATTTATGTTTTCATCTTTCAAGTAAATCCATAGCCCCTAACAGCAGTGTCCAGTCAAGCAGGAAGTCAATGGGCATGGTAAAAGGGTGTGCCACTGACACAAATCACGTAACCTGCCAAAAGGGGCGAACATGCCCAAAACGAGGAAATGTCTGCTCAAAGAATTAGAAGGCCAGCCTGGCATGAATGCATGTCAGGCTGCCTGCCAATCATGCAGCTGGCCAACTAAGGGCATACTATGCACCCTGAGCTTTGCATAAATGCATCTAATGATGCGCTCACTCAACGCTTTCTAAGGACTGTTCCCTAGCACTCGCTGGTCCACTTGTCTCCTTACCTTCTTACTAGCAGGCAAAAGCTCCTGGTATATGGTCTGGGACAGAGAAAAGCTGTATGTAGTGAGTGTAGAAGAAAGGGAACATGCCACAGTGTTAGAGAGACCAAAGTCAGCATTACCTTAAAGGATCACTATAGGGTCAGGAACACAAACATGAATTCATGACCCTATAGTGTTAACACCACCATCTAGCCTCCCTGGGCCCCTCATGCCTCCATAAATATAGCAAAATCCTACTATATTCAAGCCTGAAGCTGTAACTCTGCAAGCTGTTAGACTCATAAAAACAAACAGTCTGCTGACATCATTAGAAGTGGTGGCCTGATCCAATCACAGTGTTTCCCCATAGGATTGGCTGAGACTGACAAAGAGGCAGATCAGGGTCAGAGCCAGCATGATTCAAACACAGCCCTGGCCAATCAGCATCTCCTTATATAGATGAATTTAATTAATGAATCTCTATGAGGAAAGTTCAGTGTCTGCATGCAGAGGGAGGAGACACTGAATGTTTGGATGCATTTTAGGCAGCCATGACACAGGAAGGATCTCTAACAGTCATCTAAGGAGTGGCCAGTGAAGTTATCACTAGGATGTAATGTAAACACAGCATTTTCTCTGAAAAGACCGTGCTTACAGCAAAAAGCCTGAAGGTAATGATTCTACTCACCAGAACAAATTCAATAAGCTGTAGTTGTTCTGGTGACTATAGTGTCCCTTTAACTATATTCATTGTCAGCCAGTCCACACAAGTTTTGTTCCCATACATCCCTCTTAAGTTTCCATACTTAAGTAAGAGTATGTGAAAAGTAGTTAGGGTTGCCACCTTTCTTGGAAAACCATACCGGCCTTACTAATTTGCATAATTAAATATGTGTGGGTGACATCACATGATATAAATCACAAGGAGTGACATAAGAGAAAATGCTGTAAAATCACCAAAAAACTACTTCGTTTAAATCTGCTGTATAGATGGATTCCTCCCAGTGCCCCCATGTCTCCCAGTGCCCTCATGACTCAGTGCCCCATGTGTCGATTACTCCAGGTCTCAGTGTTCCTATGTATCAGTGTTTCAGTGCCCCATGTCTCCCAGTGTCCCCTAGTGTCGTGTCCCCAGGTCTCCCAGTGATCCTATGTATCAGTGTCTCAATGCCCCATGTCTCCCTGTGTCCCCATGTATCCCAGGGTCCCCATGTCACTAGGACACTAGGAAGACGGGGAGACCTGGGACACGGGGAGACCTAGGGACACGGAGCCACCAGTGACACTGGGAGACTAGGGGACTCAGGCTGGGACACATGGGGACAATGGGAAAATAGGGGACACTTGAAGACATTGGGACACAGACACCAGGGACAAAGATACTAGAGACACTGGCTGGGGGACATGGGGACATTGAGACATGGGGACACAGACACCAGGGCCACAGACACTAGGGACACTAGCTTGGGGACATTGTGACACTTGAGGCACTGAGAGACATGGAGGCACTAGGAGACATGGGGAGAGTGAGACACTGGCAGACTGGGGGCACTGGGAGACTAGGGGTCATTGGGAGACTAGGGGGCACTGAGACACCAAGGACACTGGCTGGGAGACATGGGGACACTGTGTCCCCATGTGTCTTTCCATAATGTCTCCCAATGTCCCTTAGTGTCTCAGTGTCTACCATAATGTCTCCCAGTGTCCCTTAGTGTCTCAGTGTCTGCCATAATGTCTCCCAGTGTCCCTTTGTGTCTCAGTATATGTCTCCTTGCAGCCTTTCCCCCCCATCCCTTACTTCCCTGAGCTGTAGGCTGTCTCTGCACCCGTGCAGATCAGTGAGTATAGATAGGCAGGGAGGGATATGCTGGAACTTCCTATCCCTGCCTGTCTCGACATACAGCGACCCCTACTGGCCAGTGCTGGTATTGCAGAGTAATCTCCATTTATACTGAGAAAAATACCAGCAATTATATTGCCAGTATCACTGCAATATTGGCACCAGCCAGGCAGCCTCAAATACTGGCTGTGTCAATAAAATAAAAGTCAGGTGGAATCCCTAAGAGTAGTGTGTGAAAAAAAAATGTAAAAAAAAAAAAATGTTACATTTTTTTTTTTTTTTTTTTTAAATCAATGGGCCTATTCCATGGGCCTGGGCCTGGAGCTGCAGCTCCATCAGCCCCTATGTTAATCCGGCCCTGACTATGGCTACACATTAACATCAAGCCATTTCAATTTCTGAGTGCAAATCAATTAAACAACAATCTGAGCCAGAAAGAACAAGTTGTCATGACAGCTGGAACATCTTTCACAAGAGATGTGGTGCCTGCATGCAGAATCCACTGAAAATGCTTTTCTGTTCACATGCTTTATATTTTACTTAAATTAGTCTCTTTAACACATGCACAGATAATGTCAGATTTTATGCAAGTCTGTGGGCATGTGTTAAAAGCTCAATTACCATGATTCCTGCAATGTATACTGCACAATATTTATCTCGGATAAAACAACTGTAGGCAAATATATTTTGCCTTAATAATGAATCTACTACTTTCTCATTCTTTGATAAGCACATCCGTATCAGACAATAATAATTCACATTCGTTACGCTGCTTTTCATGTGTAAAATCTGGCAAAATGGTTTAAAAATTTCAATAGACAAATTTACCAATATGTGTCATGGAAGGTCGCTGTCATATTACCCAGTAAAATACTTCTTTCTTCTCCCTTGATCGGTTGTCTATCCAAAGAGTTACATAACCTTACCTAGTCTTTCTGCAAAGCCTTGCAAAGGTTATCTTCATTTTCAGTAAATGTACAATTAAGTCATCTGGACAGTGGTGTAGATTGATATAACTGCGGTGCACATCTTTGGTCAATGCGCACTATGACTTTTACTGATCTCAATATGTGCATCAATCCTGCAGTCAGAACCATCTAGGCAAAAAGCAGCTGTTTATATCAAAATTTCATTTGCAGCAAATAATATGATGTATAATCGAAATATATTATGGACTATGTAAATGTTTTTTGTTTTTTTTTAAGTAGCCCTATCATTTCTGAGTTTTTCACGAAGACAAAATCTTTACAGAATACCTTGCTCTTGTGCAATCTGTGATAGGCCCACATTTTGAACTTTTACACATGCGCAAGAGTACATTATTGACATGAGTCTCTGGCAAATCAAGCCACCATAAACCAAAGAAGAATATGGTGGTGCTCAAGAGGGTAGTGTTCAGGTTCTTGATTTCGCTTCTTCCCAAGAATTTAGTCATTTAAGTAAGCATGTCGTCCCCAACCCAAGACACAAGTGATAGTTCTATTTTACATAAACAGCTGTCCTCATAACTGTCCACATTGTCCACATATTGGACAATGGAGACGGGTCAGAGTCCACTGATTTCTTAATATTTTATAGACACATATTCATAATTTACTCAGATATAAAATATGCAATTGTAAAGTTTAGATTGCTTGTAAATTATGGCTCCTCTGCATTTTTTCATTTTTTATTTACATAGATGTATAATTGAGACAGGGGGAGGAAGTAAAAAATACATATCTGAAGCTCTTTTTCCATGGAGTCATTTTCAGATCGGAAAAGTTATTTCTTTTGTATATTCTTGAGCACAATGTGTACATGATACAAAGTAAGGATTACTTTTTGTTCAGGATTTTATTTTATTGTGCTGGAATTTCAGTGAAATTTTAGTGCAATATATTTGAGCTTTCCAAAAGGATCCCATGAGTATGAAAAACTTTAAACTAGTTGTGCTGGCTCTAAATTACAGGGCCAGAACGCTCACTTGAACAAGAAATGCATGAAAACCTTTCACAGATAATAAGATTTTTATAGCCACCCCCTTAATGGCAACACCTGGTCACCCTACTGTTAAGTGTTAAGTCAATTATTATTATAGTCAATTATTTCATAGTAGAGACAAGAGTACCGTGTCTAAACTGTAAAAATGCCTTTCAATGTGATTTGCATAATTTCTAACAGTGGACATTTAATTCCAAATGATTTCCTTGTAAATTCTACACATCAAATGTGTAAAACCTTTGAAAGTATTATTTAAATATAAAGCAGACCACAGACATTATGTTCACAGTGATCTTATTTTTTATATATATACACATGTGGCAGGCTTATGCAATGTAGGATTATATACTGTAACCCCTAAACACATTATTTTTGACTAGGTTAGGTGTTTTAAAAAACAAAAAACTAAAACAAAAGAAACTACATTCTGTGGGATTTGAAATTGCTGTTTAGTTAATGAGTACGTGCCTTGGATCTTGCATGTTGTCTTAATTGACCTCAGCAGCATTTTATAATGTAAGCATGTTCAGTTAAGTACAGCCCTCTTGGTTTTATATATATATATATATATATATATATATATATATATATATATATACAGCTGCAAGAAAAAGTATGTGAACCCTTTGGAATGATATGGATTTCTGCACAAATTGGTCATACAATGTGATCTGATCATCATCTAAGTCACAACAATAGACAATCACAGTCTGCTTAAACTAATAACACACAAAGAATGAAATATTGCCATGTTTTTATTGAACACACCATGTAAAAATTCACAGTGCAGGTGGAAAAAGTATGTGAACCACTAGACTAATGACATCTCCAAGAGCTAATTGGAGTGACATGTCAGCCAACTGGAGTCCAATCTATGAGATGAGATTGGAGATGTGGGTTACAGCTGCCCAGCCCTATAAAAAACACACACCAGTTCTGGGTTTGCTTTTCACAAGACGCATTGCCTTATGTGAATGATGCCTTGCACAAAAGAGCTCTCAGAAGACCTACGATTAAGAATTGTTGACTTGCGTAAAGCTGGAAAGGGTTATAAAAGTATCTCCAAAAGCCTTGCTGTTCATCAGTCCACGGTAAGACAAATTGTCTATAAATGGATAAAGTTTAGCACTGCTGCTACACCCCCTAGGAGTGGCCGTCCTGTAAAGAGCACTGCAAGAGCACAGCGCAGACTGCTCAATGAGGTGATGAAGAATCCTAGAGTGTCAGCTAAAGACTTACAAAAGTCACTGGCAAATGATAACATCCCTGTTAGCGAATCTACAATACGTAAAACACTAAACAAGAATGGATTTCATGGGAGGATACCACAGAGGAAGCCACCTCTGTCCAAACAAAACATTGCTGCACGTTTACAGTTTGCACAAGAGCACCTGGATGTTCCACAGCAGTACTGGCAAAATATTCTGTCGACAGATGAAACCAAAGTTGAGTTGTTGGGAAGAAACACACAACACTACGTGTGGCAAAAAAAAACAGCACACCAACATCAAAACCTCATCCCAACTGTGAAGTATGGTGGTGGGGGCATCATGGTTTGGGGCTGCTTTGCTGCGTCAGGACCTGGACAGATTGCTATCATCAAAGGAAAAATGAATTCCCAAGTTTATCAAGACATTTTGCAGGCGAACTTAAGGCCATCTGTCTACCAGCTGAAGCTCAACAGAAGATTGGTGTTGCAACAGGACAATGACCCAAAGCATAGTAAAATATTTTATATGGTAAAATATTTTATAACTAAATATATATACATACACACACACACACACACCAGTAAAAGAAATCATATAACATTATGAAATAATTAAATACAACATATTTTTACACAGCTGTCTCCATGAGTAATACAGCTCACAAATATTCAACAATTATGTATTGTCTTGCTCTGAACTTGTTTGCCATGTGGGCATCTCTCGCTATCCATCTCTTAATATTTCTTGAGTTTCTATACCCAAGAATGGCCCCCTCAAAGTCCAACCACCAGATATGCAGGTGATGCATAACAGTATTTGTTTGTATTGATAGACAGGCAGACACAAAGAATTAGAGCATTTTCACATAGGAGAGATAGCGACAGATTAGCGGATAAATGCTCAAAATACATGATTGAATGTGGTTTGTATGATCCTTGGAGACTGCTGCATGAGGGTGAAAGAGATTTTACTTATTATTCTGTGTCTAAAAATATGTACTCCAGGCTGGATAGGTTTATGATTCAGAGTGCTTTAATCCTGCACATTTTGGGATCTGATATCTTAGATATTAATTGGTCCGACCATGCTCCAATCATAATGCATATAGACGAAATTATATCATCAGCCCCAAATAGAACATGGAAATTAGGTGACTAGTTATTAAATGATGTTGAAAATAGATCATTAGCAGAGAAAATTTTGAGTGATTATTTTCTAGATAATGCTTTATCTGTCTATTGAGAATCAATAATAATAATCTGAGAACAATGGAAAAAGAACTATATAATCTGAATCAGGCAAAAAAAAATTGGCCCATCGACTTTCCTATCAGCAATGATAGGAGAGATCAAGTAAAAAATCCATAAAATTTATTTAGACCGCACATCTCTCATGGTGAGACGTCTTAAGAAAACATTTTATTTAAAAGGCAACAGGGCCTCAACTCTTCTGGCATCTAAACTCCGGGATGTGAATGCCCAGTCAAAGATAGCATATTTATTAAACGACCAGGGACAAAAAATATTTCATCCAACCAAAATTAGTGATTTATTCACGAAATAAACACGAAATACTACAGCAAACTTTATAATCTAGAATTTGATTTGGAACTTTCCCAGCCTTCTGTAGTAACAATTAATACATTTTTAGATAAAATGACGTTGCCTAGGTTGTCTCCAGATAATTTAAAAAGCTTAGAGTGATATCAGCTGAAGAGATAACTGGGGCAATCAAACTTATGCCATCTGGAAAGGCCCCTGGTCCTGATGGATTCACTATTTTATATTTAAAAACCTTTTCAGAAATCTTAATTCCCCTTGGAGAATGATTCACAATGTAATTGTTAAAGTAGAAAGAACTATCTGTGTTTTAACCCCAGAGCATGCATTATTTAAAAAATTCCGTTAGTCCGTTAGTAGAACTGATAGAATAATAATAGGCCACATCCTGATTTCTGCTACCTCATGCTTGCCAAGGTATTAGAAGTCAAAAAACACACCATCCTTTAGAGAAGTCCTGAACTTAATTCTAGATAACAAAGCACACAAATTGTCACATAGGAGCAATACACATTTCGCAAAAAAAAATTTGTTTGCAAAAAATTGATTTCATGTTGAACTGTATCATTGTACAATCTATGTCATGTACATTATTATGTTTCTTATTATAATGGATGGATACCCCTTCCTACTTTCAAGTCTCCCTTTCCTTCCCCTACCCCTAACAAAATGTTTGTATAATTTGTTGAAAATGTTATAAAAATAATAAAAAATTATTTGAAAAGAATTAGAGCATTTTTTTACAGAAGTATATGCCTGTACAAAGTTACATTAGAATTTGCATCAACGTTTCAGCCACATACTTTATCAAGACCTGATATATGCATATTTATGCATAGAGTTTATTCACAAGGCTTACATTTTGCATATTATTTTTCAACTCGTAAATTTACAGAGTAAACCACTGATACAGAGAATTGTACTTTGTGATATTATTAATTTATGTTTAATGTGAAATTACAGCTTGAATATTGTTTAAAAGCACCTGTAATTTAAATCATGTTTATCCACAGGATCACTGAAATAGGAAGTGAAAAGCTGAAATACAATAATAATAATAATAACAACAAAGTATTTCACCAGGGAAGGTACATTCAGATCACTCTGGTTTTCAAGTATGTCCTGTGGATGTTACCTTAGCCCAACATCTAGGGGTTGTTACTACTACACAATTTAATTGTACTCATTTTATCTGAAATAAACCAAACAAATGAGGGTCCGAGCCTAAACAACCTCACTAAGATTACCTCCAATGTTAGGTTCATTGATTTGTTTAGTTTATTTCTGCTATTTGCTTTTGGTTATGCACTTTTTTACCTCCTCAGCCCATTTTTAGATTCAGAGTAGATTTTTACTATCTATTTGGATCCCATTTCTTTCTATTTTTATTCCAGGTTTTTCCTATATGGAGCTATTCTATCTTTATTCTACTCATTTTATCTACCTTGGAAGGATGAAGGGCTGAGTCAACCCTGCCTGGATTTAAACCTGCGACCCAAGGCGTGAACAGATTCTACTGATAATGCATTAGCCCACTGAGCTATCTCACCAATCTTCTAAATCCATGAACTAGCTTTAGTGTGTACTTATGAATCAAAGAGCTTTTATTTTAAATCCTTGCATTAAAAATGTATAGTGTTGAAGGGATCCCTCACACTGCCCTTCCGCTTCAGAGACAGAAGCATTTTAGCTGACTTTGTTGAAAAATTGGGAGGTTGAGCATTAACATTATCTAAATGATGCAGTAGGTTTATCTTTCGCAGTACTGCAAGGAGAGAGTAAAGAGGCACAGCACAAATTGTAATTCATAAAATGAAAGTTCTTATTAGATACTATGATTATTAATTAAGTTATTACAAACAATAGCAAAATGTATTTCTTCTTAGTTGGTACTATACATATTGAAACTAAATGATTAGCTGTTATTTCCCAAGATTTTTAATATTATGTTGACTTATCCCTATAACTAACAAATATGCATTTTTACAGTGTGAAATATAAAGTTTAGAAATCCACAACCTATTTATTCATTTTAGCACCTTGTCAATCATTATTATATGATCTGTTCTCTGTACCTGGCAGTCAGCATGTGTACAAATGTGTATGTATGGATTAGTGTATGTATATATGAGAATGCTGGTAAAATTGTCTCTAGGTCTGAGTATCTGTGTGTATTTGTAACTTTGTCTGAGTGTGGACTAAGTATGGGATGTCATTCTGCACAGGGCCAGTTACATATTACATAGTTACATTTCTGAAAAGAGACTTGTGTCCATCATGTTCCGCCTTTCTCCCATATGTTTTTGCTGTTGATCCAAAAGAAGGCAAAAAATAACAGTCTAATTTCCAATTTTGCAACAAACTAAGAAAAAAATTCCTTCTTGACCCCAAATTGGCAGTCGGATATCTCCTTGGATCAAGCAGCTATTGCCCCACTGATTCGAAATTATTTTAACCATACAAATGCCATGCGCAAATATTTAAAGTGTTGCCTTTGAATGCTCACTTAAAATATGAAATGAACATTTCAGTGTTCTAAATATATCTTTATTTAATGCAATGGAGTGCTTTATTCGCTCTTTATATGTACCCTGCTTACCTAAAAAGGGGGTCAATCACCTCTGATCTCATTGAAAACATGTGAAATCAAGCAAAAGGTAAAATCTTTTTCCCTTATGTTCTGCGCTCTCCAAGCAATCATGAGAAAAAGAAAGTACACCCTCTTCGATTTCTATGGTTTTACATATTACGACATAACAATTATCTGTTCCTCAGTAGATCTTCAAATTTGGTAAATACAACGTCAGATGAACAACAATACATCACATATTACACCACGTAATGATTAGCACAAACAAAGCCAAAACGGAGAAGCCTTGTGTGAAAAACTAAGTACATCTTATGATTCTATAGCTTGTAGAACCACCTTTAGCAGCCATAACTTGAAGTAATTGTTTTCTGTATGACTTTATCAGTCTCTCACATCCTTGCGGCCATTCTTCTTTACAACGTTGCTTCAGTTCATTGAAGTTTGCTGGCATTTGTTTATGCACAGTTCTATAAAGATCCCAACACAGACTAAGTGACATACCTCAGTCAAATATTGTTGCTGTTGTGTGCTGCCCCCACCTCCTCAGAGGCTCTGAGAATCTAAGGAAACTGAACAGGCTGGGTCTGGTAGTAAAGTAAGTGAAAAGGAAAGAGGTCTCTCCAGTGCCAGGAAAACAAACCTGTTTTCCTGGCACTGCAGGATCCTGCAGTACCCCCCTCGTCCCCACCCCACGTTGCTGAAGGGGTTAAAACCCCTTCAGTGACTTACCAGGTCAGGCTCCGCCCACGCTCCTCCTCCGCACATGTCAGCTGGCGGGGGAGACCTAATGCGCATGCGCGGAAATGGCCACGCGCGCGCATTAGACCTCCCGATAGGAAAGCTTTGTTCAATGCTTTCCTATGGGGATTCCGGCTACGCTGGAGGTCCTCATGCATAGCGTGAGGACGTCCAGCGTTGTTTAAAACACTTTTCGTGTTTTAAGAACCCAGAGGTAGAGGAGGACTTAACCCTGCAAGTGTAATTATTGCAGTTTACAAAAACTGCAATAATTACACTTGCAGGGTTAAGGGTGATGGGAGTTGGCATTCAGACCACTTCAGTGGGCTGAAGTGGTTTGGGTGTCTGGAGTGTCCCTTTAATATTAAATGGAGTTATTGAAGAAAAGTGTGAATGAAGTTAAAGGTGGATCTGTGATCAGAAACTTTAATTCATATGTATTTTTACATAGGATAAATTATTAAAAAATGCCCAGTGTTTGAAATAAGAGCCATTAGTACAGATTTAAAGACCATGATACTAAATACATATATATGGATTTTATGCTTTTGTTTTATTTGTTGTTTTTTGTTTCAATCCATGATCTCAGCACAGAGTATAGAGTATGAGAAATGGAAGTGGAAGTCTATTGTGTCACTGTGGGTGAATGCAGAAGTGCATTGCACTCCAGTATGTGTGAATGTGTAGGTGTATTATATATCAGACAGCATAAATGCTGGGATATATTTGTTCTGTTTGTGTGCATTAATGCAGGGGTATATGTGTGTGTGATATGTCTGTGTGCATGAATGCTGAATATATTTGTACAGTTTGTGTGCATGAATGCAGGCGTATATTTGTGCAATTTGTCTGTGTGCATGAATGCAGGGGTATATTTATACAGTTTGTGTGAATGAATGCATGGGTATAGGTGTGTGATATGTCTGTATGCATGAATGCAGGGATATCTTTGTACAGTTTGTGTGCATGAATGCACGGGCATTTGTGTGATGCGTCTGTGTGCATGAATGCAGATGTATATTTGTGAAATTTGTCTGTGTGCATGAATGCAGAGGTATATTTGTGCAATTTGACTGTGCATGAATGCAGGGGTATATTTGTGCAATTTGTCTGTGTGCATGAATGCAGGGGTATATCTGTACAATTTGTCTGTGTGCATGAATGCAGGGGTATATCTGTATAGTTTGTGTGAATGAATGCAGGGGTATATTTGTACGGTTTGGATGAATGATGCAGGGGTGTATTTGTGTGGTGTGTATGAATGCAGTGGTGTATGGTTAAGAGCATGCTGTCTGTGTGTAAAGAATCTATAATTGTGGTGCAAAAGGGATACTATTAGAAACAAATATTTTAATACTACATTATACCCAAACTAAAGCATTATCAGTAATATAAAGTATATATGTTTTCTGTTTGAAAAATAAATAAATGTGCCCCACCAATAATGAGGCTCTGTTTCTAGCTCTGACAGGCAACACTGATATACATAGACTGCACATAAACATGGCTGCAGAGGGTGGTTTGAATAAGTGCAGAGGGTGGCACTTGCAAATTCTGTACAAAGTACAGATTAAGCAACAGTGCACAAAAAAAAAAATTAGTTTTACGTTTTTTAAGGCTACTTAAAATCACCTATCTTAGCAAATAAAAATGGGGATTCAGTTACACCATATGGTGCAACCCACCCATCCACTATAGTGGTGGTAACTAGAGATGTCGCGAACTGTCCGCCGAACTGTCCCCTGGCGAACAATAGCGTGTTCGCGTTGGGCGAACATATCCGATTTCCGGTCCGCCCCCTATACGTAATCATTCAGTAAACTTTGACCCGGAACCTCACAGTCAGCAGACACTTCCTGGGAGGGAGGGTCTGCTGCTGATTGGGTGGAATGTGTCTGCTGGCTGTGAGGTTCCGGGTCAAAGTTTACTCAATGATGACGTATAGGGGGCGGAAATCGGATATGTTCGCCCAACGCGAACACGCTATTGTTCGCCGGCGGACAGTTCGCGAACAGTTCGGCGGACAGTTCGCGACATCTCTAGTGGTAACCACAGGAAAGCGAAAATTGAGGAGAGTCTCTGGAAGCTGTTTAAGCCATAAGTATTGCAGTTAACTTGTTAATTTCCCATGTTAAAATTAGTGTAGGACTCACCAATATTGGGATACTGTAGCCCTGTAAAATTTTAAACTTAAATGTCTTTTCTCTGTGTGCTGTTCCTTTATTTGTATTTTGCATTTATGTTGGACTTTATGGCAGCACCACTTCTTAGAAATGCATGTTCTGGGTGTGCAGGTTAAAGGAACACTATAGTCACCTAAGTTACTTTAGCTAAATAAAGCATTTTTAGTGTATAGATCATTCCCCTGCAATTTCACTGCTCAATTCACTGTCATTTAGGAGTTAAATCACTTTGTTTTTATGCAGCCCTAGCCACACCTCCCCTGGCTATGATTTCAAACAGATGTAATTTACCTTAAATAATTGTATCTCAATCTCTAAATTGAACTTTAATCACATACAGGAGGCTCTTGCAGGGTCTAGCAAGCTATTAACATAGCAGGGGATAAGAAAATCTTAATTAAACAGAACTTGCAATAAAGAAAGCCTAAATAAGGCTCTCTTTACAGGAAGTGTTTATGGTAGGCTGTGCAAGTCACATGCAGGGAGGTGTGACTAGGGTTCATAAACAAAGGGATTTAACTCCTAAATGGCAGAGGATTGAGCAGTGAGGCTGCAGGGGCATGTTCTATACATCAAAACTGCTTCATTAAGCTAAAGTTGTTCAGGTGACTATAGTGTCCCTTTAACAAAGTGAAGTGTATATAACATTTTTACTAGGTCCATAGGCTCCATAGTTCCCTTGCAGCAGAAGAGCTCAATTATCTGCAATTAAGGTCAGATGGCACAGCCATTATGATGGTGGCTGGCTCTCCTCCGTGGCGGACTACTGCAAATGGCACTGGCAGCACAGTCCGACACTTCTTGCTTGCGTGGAATATGTTGCTACACCTTCTCCACCTTTCCATCGTTTACCTTTCTGTCCATCACTCAGGGCACACCTCTAGAATGCCACTGAGTCCAATGAATGAGCATTTAGGAGAGCAGGCTACTCAAACTGCAGTACAATTGCTACATACAGCAAAACAAAGTGTAAGCAGTTTTTTTAATAACTTAGGTAATTATCCTCTTCCAAATATTTTTTAAAGGAATACTTTAGTGTTAGGAATACAAAGATGTATTTCCAACACCGACATGTTCTTCAGTGCCCGCATCCCACTCCTAGCGTTGTTAAGAGTTAAACAACCCTTTGTTCATTTACCTATATTTATTTATTGTGAAACTACAGTGTTTTACATTGCAGGACTAAAGGGGGCAGGGACAGTGCACCTTGACCACTTCAATGAGATGAAGTGGTCTGGGTGCCTATATTGTCTCTTTTTCTCTCTCACATTATTCCTTGTGATGTCACGCATATATAATGGGTTATGCAAATTAGCTTGGTCGGTATTTAATTTTTATTTTTTTAGGGCCGCCTGCATCCAGCTAATCCCCCAGTGCTGGTATTGCTTCTGCACCACGGCCCGCATACTAAGGGGGCCCAGCGGGTGGTCCTTTAACAGCGCGACCGGGCCCCTTTACAGCAGCATGTAGACCGTGAGTCACTTCCTCCAACAGAGATGAGCCGTGCGGGAGAGAAGCAGAGCCAGGAGGCAGTGTGAGAGTCAGCAAGCAGAGCCAGATCCTAACTCCCAAGCACCCTAGCCAGCACACTGGACCCCAGGAAAGGTACCAGCAAAGGTAGGAAACTGGCTTTAAAAGTGTAAAGTTTGTGTGTGTGTCAGTTTGTCTGTATGTCAGTATGCCTGTGTGTGTCAGTATGTCTGTCTATGTATGTGCAAGTATGTCTGTCTGTGTGAGTGTTAGCCAGTATGGCTGTGTGTGTGTGTGTGTGTGTGTGTGTATGTGTCAGTATGCCTGTAAGAGTGTGCCTGTCTGTGCATGGGTGCGTGTCTGTCAGTGAGTGTATGCATGTGCTTGTCAGTGAGTGTGTTTGTTTAGGTGACTGCCTCCCTTTCAATCACATGAGATAGGTGTTTTTACTCTCCTCTTGGTATAATGGGCCACATGACTGGATTTGTACCCTAGACCTAAGGCTGCCAGCCCTCCCCTGGTTACATACAAAGTTCCCTTGTGGAGTTACGGCTTTTTGGGGCCTCTGGGTTGCATCCTACTATCCTCCCACTGTACTGTGGGCAAAATGTTAGAAAACTGTTCACCGGGTATATGCTTTTGTTGTGTTTTATAATCACTCTCATGTGGATGCACTGCTCACTCACATTGCTCTATATTGACTTCCATTCCTCCCCTTCCCACCTCGTAAAACCTATTTTTATTTTTTGTCTTTTAAAGCATATTTTGAGATGGAGGAGATCTAGAAAATAATGCATAATAGGGCACTATTCTATGGAAAAAAGGGTTGTAGAAACCCTTTACAAGAGCCTTGGGGAGCAAGAAACCTCAAGAATTATTAACATCTCCCACGGGTTGGTTGAACCAATAAGAAACTTGCAGCCAAGACAAGACACTAGAAGCTAAATTCCAATGTTTTGAGCTTCAGAAGTAATTCCTCACAACAATTCATCTGGCCCAACTCATGCAGAAAACTAAAATTAGTAGGTGAATAGAAAGTAGGTACAGTGTAATGTAACAATACTATATTTCCATTCCACTAATATTCCCTGTAATAAACTGTTACATAGAGTGCCCACTAACTGTACGAACAATGACTGCTTCTATTTCCAGTCAATACAGTCAGCTGATTTACAGTATCTGCCACAGGAGTAAAGAGATATAGAACAGGCCATTAATTCCAACATTTAACATGGATTAAAAAAAAATATATATATATATATATATATACGTATATTAAATTACACTTTGAAAAATATGAGATTAGACAACAAAAATGCTAAACATAGCTCCCATATGTTTTATTCAAGCCTCAAAGCTTAAAAAAAAAAGCAAATTGGAAAACAGAGTTGCATGCAAACAAATCAATACCTGAATCAATTTTATGTAGACAAACTGTGCATGCCCGAACAGCTGCTTTAGACTAGATTTTAACAACTATAGACAACTCTATGTCCGTTAGCTAAGCATGATCAAGTGCTCTAATTTTGTAAACTTCCAATTTATAAAATTAATGTGGGGATGTCACCAAGGCAACCGTGTGTCCCCATTTGTTTTAGGAAAATATATTCATCAGGATAATGTTCAAATCACCACAGTCCTGTAGTATGCAGCTTTAATACTTATTAGTATCTATAGGAAGAGTAACCTGTGGGTATAACATGCACTTCTTAATAAAAAACACAGATAAATGTAATGGAGAGGTTTAGAATGTTATGGTTTTAGGGTTTTCCTGCTATAATAAAATCCAACAAAATCTTTACAAAAAATATCTGCATTGAATTGAGTTATTCTAAAAGTCTTCCTTGTCATGCATTTTTTCAATATAGTCCACTATAGATATTCCTGTACGGGTAATATTCATGGATTCTTTAACCAGCTCCCCATAAGGTCCTGAAATTGTGGTGTAAGAGAGAATGTAAAAATGCAGCCCTATATACAGAAGAACACTAAGCTCAACAAATCTGGCCAATCAAAATTAGTGAGTACACTGCATCTCTGCAGTGAAGGGGAGCAACGAGGCAGGCAATCATTCTGCAAAAGCAGATCCAACCACTAGCTCCCCTTACACAGTCACTGCTGCTCTCCTCTAAAACAGACAGGATTCACAAGGATGTCTCTGGAGAGCTGCAGTCTTCAGTATGTTAAATTACTTTCATCATGTATTTTCAGATGCCTATTGATTTTGCAGTAGGAAGACTGAACGACCACAGCAGCCTTTAAGCAGCCATGCACGCTCTGTATGTTAGCATTATGATGAGACAATGGCTCAGCATAAGAACATCTTTTCATTAAGATCATTTTTTGGAGCGACATTTAGCACCTGGGTTTTAGTGTCCTCTGCTTACAAGTGAACAAGATGAGGAAATCGCAGCTGGAAGTGGTTGAGAAAGGATTTATAATCTTCAGCAGAGGTAAGATATTCTGTGTACTTTATTGCTGACACTTGAATATATTCTTCATTTACCTAAATTGCATGTAAACAATATAGAAATATCCTAATGAAAAGAAAATGAAAGCAGCATTTACAAGCTATATTGCATATTTTTCAGACACTGAAACATACAAATTGGCATAAAATAATCACTGACTGCAGCAGTACATATTTTAATTAGGGCAAAGTCTTATACTGATCACATCACTGATGTTATATGATGACATTATATATAGAGAGACAGAAAAGAGAGCACACATATACACACTTTATATGTACACTCACACATATGTTTATATTTATAATATATTTTACCAGAAAGGATACATTGAGATTTCTGTGATAAATAGATAGATAGATAGATAGATAGATAGATAGATAGATAGATAGGATCATGTATACAACTAAGACAAGCACTGAATATAGATGTCAAAGAACCTATTTGCATAGCATCCAGTGTGATTAACTGAAAGCAAATCAATGTACACATGCATCATTCAAAGTAGGCAATGTACAAGTTCCATTAATTCCAGACATTATCATCGCATAGTACAGGAGATGTGCACTTCACCACCTTTGCTGCAAGCTAGCGAGCTATGTAAACAGTATGAAATGCTGGCAACCGACAGGCTAAGAATCAGGTAATACTAAAACAATATCTACACCAGCTTCATAGAAATGTCATGTGTTTGGCAGCATTTAGGAGGGGGAGAGAAAAAAATCTCAAAGATGAATAGCAGGATTTTTCACATACATGCACATGAAATTATTTGCATACACACACACACACACACATATATATATATACATACATACACACACACATATATACTCACTCACACACGCACTTTGTTAATACACTGTATGCTTACATATAAACATTTTAAGTAATATTGTTCTCATTTTGTAAGGAACCTAGTTGAACCTATAGCTAACATGTCTTTCATTTAAAAGGTACACAACTATAATCCAAGTCCTGCCAATTGCCGTTTACAGGATGAATTGAATGGGATTTCTGCAAGTCGACTACCCAAGAAATTGCACTCTACTTCGATAGCCTCTAAGCCTGAAGACACAAGGGAATTAGCTGCTGGATAGTGAAGCTAACCTGCATCTCATACACATAAAAGAACTAGGATTTGTTCTAGAATTGTCACCCTCCATACTCATTGTTTGCAGGGGTGTCTGCGTGGAAACAAAATGGTGAGCATACTGTAAAACCAATGTTTGCAATTCCTGAAATTTGGATGCTAAAAGAAAGATAAAGAGTTAAACAAATGGATTTTTAAAAAAGGGCACATATACCTGAACATGATGATTGTGGCTTTATAATATCTACAGCCTACTGAAATCATCAATTGATGGGCACATTTGTTTCTCCACGTTATGATTAGTGCTGTGTCCTATTACGAATGGGATGGATATTCGTGTCACAGATGGTTTCATCTACAGCACTTATGCCGGATTTTACAAAACGTTTTCAACAACTACATCGTGACTCCAGACAAATAAGCTTGCGTGCTTAAAAAAAAAATGTGTTTTAGCAAGAAAAAAGTCCTGCCATGTGTGCCATCATACTGAATCAATCAGGCCTCCTCACTGTAGGTTGTGAGTTCTTAAGGTGATACAATATAGCAAATAAAACACAAGAGAATTCTAACTTATTGTAAACTCTAAACTGGAACATGTCTCATAATATTGGCGTCAGGGAACCAGGCAACTAAGGGCCATCATTGTGACCATAAACAATTGGTCTGTTTTGCAGCACAAACTGGGGGAAATATAGATTTAACCCCTGCTGTAACATTCAGCTATGCAACATGTTTTTAGCCATCTGAGAATGTGACAATGACATCATGTTCCAAGTTCTGCAAAGATGCTTCAGTGAACTAACAGTCCCTTACGGCAGAAGGAAACAGGTAGGTGTTTACTGCATGCTGCCAAGTTGTGCCACATAACTCCATCGCTTAAACGCACAATGGCTCAGCTATCCTGCATGCTGTAATGTACTGCAGTCTCCTCTGGATCCCAACAAGTTGCCAACTGTCACTTAACTGATTAGGTTGTGAGATGGTGCATTTTGCTACTTAAGGTTCTCAACATGTGTTCTCAAGTCACAGGAAATGTAGAGAATATGACAAAGACAGGCCTCATGCTTTATTTCACAGTAGCACAAAATCTGGCAGGTTACACATTTTCCATTTTCTTCAGGATTTTGGAGATAGTTAAAAGTAGCTAACACTTTCCCTAGCACACAATGGGGAGTAATGCAGCTGGATCATGTTTCACATAAAACATGGACATCTAACCCAGCATGTCAATCAACAAAATTTAGAAACTAAGGTCGTTGATAGTTCTTTTTAAAAAACAAACAAAAAAAAAACAATCTGTGTTAATATTATTAATGCACCTTTGTTTCAAAAGGAAAGCAGAGAAAACATATATGTAAATTACATTTATTAAGATTAAGATGTGAAAAATACAAACATATATGTTCTATAAATGAGATCTTATTAAGCAGTCATGCTGGTTGACAACTACAAGAATCCATCACTCAAATATTAAAGCAAGATATTACAAACAATTGAACTAGCACACAGAACACATCACTTCAGTGCTTGCTAAGTAGGATTGCTGCTTAGAGCTAACAATATTACACTGACTATATCTGTATATAATCCCCTTCCAGCCCTGCAGAATTTCACTTTGTGTGAAATATACTTTAAGCAGATGTGATACTGAGGACAGAGAAAAACAATGCCCTGAATGTGAACCACAAGTTCAATTAAACAAAGGGGAAAAAATAAAAAATGTACGACACGTGGCAATAAATACAGGGGGAAAAAAAGTATGGAGTTTGTACTACGCAGTTTCAATAAAAAAAAATTACAGGGAACCTGCTCGTGAACTAAATATAACAGTGTTGAGATCAAGCATGATAGAACTTGCTCCATAACATAACAAATATAATAAACAGCCACTAGAGTAGACAATGTACACAAGAGTAAAACAAATCTATTTATTACATTTGTTTTTTTCAAAAGATACTCTGCTCAAATCACACTTCTGATCAATAAAATCACAGAAGTTACCAATATATCACCTCACAACCATGCAATTATTATTTATTTTAATTCATAAATAAATATGGCCTACATATCTGTTATAAAAGACATCCCATTAATTTATTAATTGAGTGCCTTTTTTCCTCCATGCATATATAAATATATCATTATTAATAATTATTACTGGGTTCAAAACATTGAAATAAAATGTGCTTTCATATAACACTTATTTTTAATAACAATGGAAAGAAAATAATTTGTTAGCGTTTATATGAATATATCAACAAACTTTCTCTAACCTGTTTGAGCTGTCAACAGATAAATGTTAGAGATATAAAGATTATGTGCATGTGTAACAAGTCTATGTAAGATTTTAAAAATACAAATAGTATGATATTCAACAAAAATTTAGGCAGACTAGATAGGCCAAATGGTTCAAATCAAATTCTATGTTTCTATGTGTTCAGTCTGCTACATATTTTTATTTAACAAGGTTACATTACAAAGCTATGAGAGCTACGCCAACACTGTTTGTCTGCCAGACTATTGTTTTATCCACAAACCACAAATTTATAAAGATCAGTTTATAACACAGGTATTAGCCCAAGGAAATTCAACATAATTGCATTTTCTAATACATATGAGAATGGATCCACTACCAACCTAAAGTGTCAATAGCTGTTCAAACTTCCTTATATTTGAACTCAATACATTTTGTTATAATTTTTTTTTTTTCTTTTATTTTCTTGAAATGTTCAGTCTTAAAAAAGTAAATATAACGGTCCTATCTAGAGGCCACTTAAACAATAAAATGGGAAATACTAATTTAAATATATCCCAATAGCAATAGATGTTTGTATCAATTGCATTGAAATTGTACCAAATCCATCTCACATTATACTGTTTAATTAAATATGCATAAATCAAAATGTGGACACGAAAATGACTAGCATTCTAAAATGATGTAGCACACATTTACATTGCTTCACTGGGAATATTTACAGTGTATTGTATCCAGACAAAGTAAAATATAAAAATGTATTATTAATTTCGTACCTTAATTCATATTGTTTACACTAGATAAAAAAAAAAAAAATCTAAAGGGCTATCAAAATTCATTTCCTCAGTATATCACGTACTTAAACAAGAATGTCATTTGCATTGCATTTAGGACTATTACCATTTCTTTAATGTTCCATCACAGAAATGCCATTCATGTATCTGCCTGCAATAACAGTTGTGTTATATTAAAAGTATAGATACATTTCCATTGTCAAATAAATTAAGTGGGGTTACATTAATATCTCACACAAAACCACTTCACAGAAAACTAAATCTGAATTTGTGGTAAATCAAATTTTGCAGACATTGAACAAGGAGTTTCAAGAAGCATTTGCTACAAAAGACAAAAAAAAAATCTCTTGATACAAAAAAATGGTGTGTAATTTTTGTTGTACCAGAGAAAGTGGGGCCAACCAGCAAAGTTTGCTTGTTATAACTAGAATTATTCAGGATAATGATAAGTTACCTCCCATAATTTGCTGGCATTAAGATCTTTCCTTGTGATGTATTTGTGAAATGCCTAACACTGCATGTATAATGAAACAGAACAGTTAGTATGATATACCTATATCTTTGCTTCAATGTGCCACAATGTAAATTAAAACTGAGAAAGATCTGTGTAGCTCCTAACACAAAACTCCACTTTACCTGGTTATAGGGTAATTGTACGGGCTCCAAAAGCCATCTGCTACATCATGTACTCAATACTCCTCCATAAAAATTTGTGTTCATATGCATTAATTTACTCTCGCCATTGTGTCAAAGCTGGAGAATTCGGATTGAAGTTCAAAATTCAAAAATGTAGTTTTAAATGTGTGCTGTGCAAAGATAGCAGCTAGTAGAACACTATTAGTAGTAGTATTATCCTGGGGCGAGTTTAGTATGGTCTTCAAGAGCTCTACCATTGCTCCCTTTAGACTGAAGACATATAGACGCACATATCTCTGGGTTGACTTGGGCTAGTGTTCTCACGGTCCATTGGCCTAGGTTTTGACTTTCACTAGACCTACAAGCCAAAGATCACAAACTCTCCAGAATCTAACGGGCGAGATGGTCCCATGACCCCTTGCAGCTCCCTAGGGATTTCTACCCCAAGCTATGAACCGTTATGATACATATAACATTTTGCATACAACCGCATTGTATAACACTGTACACAACATGCTTTGTAACTTTTGTTTTTGATACCAAAACCAATGTATTTTATAATGACAAGATGGAGATTTAACCAGTCTAGGCAGAAAACATTAACTTGTCGAGTGCTTGACTCTGTATCTGAGTTAAACACAAACGCTCGAGTGGCCATAGGTTTCCTTTCGTCCATTTTGCACAATGGATTACATAAAAGAAAAAAAAAAATGTATTCAACTATTTTCCTTTCATAACGAATCAAAATGACTTAATTTTAATTTATTTTTATCTTTCCTTAGGATTCACAAGACTCGATTGAAAAGGATGTGTTTCACTTTCTTGCTAGAAATCAACATGCAGTCTGAAATTAACCTAACAGTTCGAGATGATATTTTTGACGTCAGCACCAATATGTACCGACCACTGTCTTACCCACTTAGCTTCCAAATCTCTCTTACTTGCTTTCTCATGCTGGAAATTGTCCTGGGTCTTGGGAGCAACCTCACCGTACTGGTTCTTTACTGCATGAAATCAAACCTGATCAACTCAGTCAGCAACATTATTACTATGAATCTCCATGTGCTTGATGTAATAATATGTGTGGGCTGTATACCTCTAACTATTGTTATACTACTACTACCACTGGACAGCAACAATGCTTTGATTTGCTGCTTTCATGAAGCATGTGTATCCTTTGCCAGTGTTTCCACTGCAGTTAATGTATTTGCCATCACTTTGGACCGTTATGATATATCTGTCAAACCTGCAAACAGAATTCTAACCATGGGTCGGGCTGTTATATTGATGACATCTACATGGGTTGTTTCTTTCCTGTCCTTCTTGATTCCTTTCATCGAGGTCAGTTTTTTCCGTTTTCAAAGTGAGAACACTTGGGAGAACAAGACACTTTTGTGTGTCAGTACAAACGAATATCACACGGAACTTGGAATGTATTATCATCTCCTGGTGCAGATTCCAATCTTTTTTTTCACAATCATAGTGATGTTAATTACCTATAGTAAAATACTTCAAGCTCTCAACATCAGAATAGGCACAAGGTTCTCAACAGGGCAGAAGAAAAAAGTAAGGAAGAAAAAAACTATTTCATTGGCCACACAACACGAGACCACAGATGTCTCACAGAGCAGTGGAAGCAGGAATGTCGTGCTCGGAGTAAGGACTTCCGTGTCTGTGATTATTGCCCTCCGCCGGGCAGTCAAACGACACAGAGAAAGACGCGAGAGGCAAAAACGGGTCTTCAAAATGTCACTGTTAATTATTTCAACTTTCCTATTTTGTTGGACACCTATTTCTATTTTAAACACTACAATTTTATGTCTTGGCCCAAGTGACCTTTTGGTAAAACTTCGATTGTGCTTTCTAGTTATGGCCTATGGAACCACAATATTTCATCCATTGCTATACGCTTTTACAAGGCAAAAATTTCAAAAGGTCCTAAAGAGTAAAATGAAAAAGAGAGTTGTATCTATTGTTGAAGCGGATCCCATGCCAAACAATGCTGTAATTCACAATTCATGGATAGAGCCTAAAAGGAATAAAAATCTAACAACGGATGACAGTGACGCGAGGCAGAAATGTTTAGCACCTCAAGCTGCTACTGACTAGGGTACTGTACAGTCTTCTAAATGTTCTATGGAACATGAAGACAGGTATGAATGATCATACTGGCATCCAATCAATTCTTTTTATTTTTACATGGTTTATTAAACTGTACATTTTTAATACACTGTGCTTAAGTTAGATATTCATTTACACATTATCTAGTGTACATGGTGCATGGCAGTTTGTTAAAGTAATGTGTATACTTTGTCAATATTATGTTAAAAGAGACATTTATGTATATCTCCTTTTATAAAAACAAAAAAAAGCTAAATTCAAATAAAATATCTTTTCAATATTAAAAGCTTTTTGAAAAAATACAATAAAACCCAAAAAGTAGTATATATTTTTGAGATTTTTTTTGTTAGTCAATAAAATAAAATAAGGAACTAGCGAATATACTATAACACATATAAAAGCAACAGTACAAATGCACTGTGAACTATTACACCGTTTAATTTAACTGTAATTATAGTGTATTATGCAAGGAACTTTAGTTAATGGGAAATATTGCTATGGAATAAAATCATATCTACAAGTAATTAAGTAAAATTGTGACATTTGTGGTTCAACCTTTAGGAGGACCAGGCATCATATAACGGAAATGTCAGCAACAAAGTCCTAAAAATAATTGGATAGAATGATCTAAGCAGCTTAGAAGAAAACTAAATTAAGGGACTCCCGTGGCATTTGGAGTGAAACCATGAACTGGATGAACCATAACACGAGAATTCATTGCAATCTTACATAATGCAAAATGCATATTTTTGGATAAATTAAAAGAAAAAATTTACCTTAGTGCCATAATTTGTATTTTACGTCCAAGAGAAAATGCAGAGACATTTAAAGCAAAAGACACAGTTATATAAGACAGTGAGGATGGTATAATATAACCTACAGCAGTTGTATTTAAAGGGACAATATAGTCGCCACAACAACTTTAGCTTAAAGGGATCGTCCAGTGTCAGGAAAACAAACCGATTTTCCTGGCACTAGAGAATCCTGGAGTGCCCCGCTCCCTCCTGCCTCCATCCTATGTTACTTAAAACCCCTTCAGCTACTTACCCAAATCCAGCGCCGATGTGCCTCGGTGCTGAGTCAGGCCCTGCCCATGCTCCTCCCCCACCGACATCAGTCGGCAGGGGAGACCTAATGCGCATGTGCAGCAATGGCCACGCGCACATTAGACCAACTCATGGGAAAGCATTATTCAATGCTTTGTTATGAGGAAAATCTGACGCTGGATGTCCAGCGTCAGATAACGTACCAAATGTCCGTTGTGAATCCACAGAGGGCAGACTTAGAGCTGCAATGTAAACATTGCACTTCTCTGGAACTGCAGTGTTTTACATTGCAGCACTAAGTGCAAAAGGGACACAGCACCCAGACCACTTCAATTAGCTGAAGTGGTCTGGGTGCCTACAGTGTCCCTGTAATTAAACAGTCTAGGTGAATAGCTCATGCCCCTGCAGTCTAAGTGACCAATTCTCTGCCATTTAGAAATTAAATCACTTTGTTTATACAGCCGTAGTCACATCTCCCTGCACATCTCCCTGCATGTGACTTGCGCAGCCTTCCTAACACTTCCTAAAATAGTCATCTAATATTTACAGTTCCTTTATTCAGACTTTATTATGTCCTGTTCTGCATGCTAGACCCTGCAGGAGCATCCTGTATGTAAATAAAAACATAAAGTAAGTTACTATCTGATTAAAAGTGAAACCATTTTTTTTCACGCAGGCAGTGTCAGTCACAGGCTGGGGTGGTGTGGCTAGGGCTGCATAAACAGAAACAAATGTGATTTTACTCCTAAATGGCAAAGAATTGAGCAGTGAGACTTCAGAGACATGATCTACACACAAAACTGTTTCATTAAGCTAAAGTTGTTTTTGGGACTATAGTGTCCCTTTAAGTAGCTAATATCTCAATCTCTACAGTGTACTTGCTCTCTTTTTAAGTGCCCTTAGAGTCAATTAAAAAAAAAAAAAATACCATCTACCTATAGTGTTAGCCAAATGTCTGCCAATATGTAACATCAGTATAGTTTATACAAATTATTTTGACCTTGTTGGACAATATTGCTATGCTGTCAGCAAACTTGGGGATATGCATGTGCAGCTCACCAGCATCCAATAGTCTCCAAAGCTACCCACAACTCCTAGCAAGTACTCTTAAAATAGGAATGAAAAGCTACATGCAGTATACTCACTGCACACACTCCAAAAGTATACAAAATGCTGAAAGTCATAGCAAATACCATGATCCCTCTATACACATTATTGACTTATCGCAAGTAAATACTGCACTTGCCCTTGTGATTTTCATAGGAAAGCATATTACTGTACCATGCACAAGTACGTATGCATAGAATAGCCTGTAAAAAAAAAAAAAAAACTGATGTTCACAAGGGCATATTTTTCAGCATGTGGAGCCAAGTGGAATATGTAGAGTGTATAAGCACTATATAAGCAAGACTGAGTGTGGGGATTGCCACACTTCCCCAGTAGGTCCCCATTGCAATGAGAACATTGGATAGGACAAGAGATCGTCTTTCAAGATGATCTTAGATGTACTACTGCTGGGTGGAGACTGACTGCCTGTAGCTGGATGACTGATGAGTAAAAACTGTGTTTTGGGGAAGGGGGGTACAGAATCTAAAAGTAAGGAACACTTACAAAATATATATAGATAGATAAATGGATGTGTGTGTGTGTGTGTATATATTTGTTTATAATGTTAAAGAGCTCCTACGTAGGGGGTACACAGTAGAGTAGGAATATACATATAACATTGTGATACAGATCCTCTCACCGAGAAATTACAAGAGATGACATACTGGGAATTGCATTGAAATATTTAACCTCTTTATGAAATATTAACCAGAAAGTCCTCCACAATTCACTGGCTACGCTACAAGTTTGTGAATAATAGATAATATCACAAAAGGCATTGTGATGGTTTATCTACTGCAAAAACAAGAGCAATGCAACTGTGTATATAGTTGGGAATTGTCCATTCCCTAGCCAAGATCATCAAATCTATACACATTATGGACTAATGATGGTCTATAACAAGCTTGTCAAACTTGCGGCCCATGGGCCACTTGGGACCCACAATGAATACATTTGCGGCCCACCTGCCCTGGGGCTGCTTTGTGCTGTGGCTGCAACTAGCCGCAAGACAGGAAAGATATTTCTTGTCTGATTCTTTTATTAATTTGAGTGAGGGAAGAGGCAATGTATTAATTTGAGGGGGAGCAGGAGGGGGCCAGTGCAGTGTATTAATTTGAGGGAGGGAGGGGCAGTGTATTAATTTGGGGGAGGTAGGGGGCCCAGTGTACTAAATTGGGGGAGGTGGCCAGTCTGATTTCCGGTCTGATTCTTGCCTTCCCTCCCACTGCCACAAGAGGGCAGAGTGGCTGTCTGTCTGCAGAGCAGGCCTGCCACTTCCTCTTCCCTCCTGCTCGCAGTGCCCTCCTGCTCCAGTTCCAACTCTGCTCTTCTTCTGGCCTGTGTAGAGAAAAGCAGAGCTGGAACAGGAGGACGGATAGCTCATCTAAAGGTAACGGAAGAGGGGCCTGGGGGACCTTCATGGGTAGTGTGTTAAATTGGGGAGGGGCAGTGTATTCATTTTGGGAAGGGAGGGGTCAGTGTATTAATTTGAGGGAGGGGGCCAATGTATTAAGTTGGGGGTGGGGGGAGGAGACAGTGTATTAATTTGGTGGAAAAGGGGTGACAGTGTATTAAGATGGAGGACGAGTGGGCAGTGTATTAATTTGAGTGAGGGAAGAGGCAATGTATTAATTTGGGGGGAGCAGGAGA
This sequence comes from Pelobates cultripes, assembly GCA_933207985.1. NCBI lineage: Eukaryota > Metazoa > Chordata > Amphibia > Anura > Pelobatidae > Pelobates > Pelobates cultripes. The sequence goes on from OW240914.1 coordinate 175,052,722, forward strand.
GGGCCAGTGTATTAAATTGGAGGAGGGAGGGGGCAGTGCAGTGTATTAATTTGAGGGAGGGAGGGGCAGTGTACTAATTTGGGGGAGATAGGGGGCCCAGTGTATTAATTGGGGGAGGGAAGGGGCCAGTGTAACAGTGTGGTGGAAGGGGAGGCAGTGCAGTGTATTCATTTGAGGGAGGGAGGGGGCAGTGTATTAAATTGTGGGAACGGCCAGTATATTAAATTGAGGGAAGGGCCAATGTATTAAATTGGGGAATGGGCCAGTGTTTTAAATTGGGGGATGGGCCAGTGTTTTAAATTGGGGGATGGGCCAGTGTATTCAATTTGGGGGGGAGGACAGTGTATTCAATTTGGGGGAAAGAGGGGCAGTGTATTAAATGGGGCAGTGTATTAAATTGGGGAAAGAGGGTCAGTGTATTAAATTGGGGGCAGTGTATTAAATTGGAGGAAAGAGGGGCATTAAATTGGAAAAGGTAGGGGACCAGTGTAATAGAGTGGTGGGAGCGAGGGCAATGCACTAATTTGAGGAACGGACAATGTATTAAATTGGGGGAGGAAAGGGGGGGCAGTATATTAATTTGAGGGAGGAAGGGGCAGTGTGTTAATTTGGGGGAGGGAGAGGGCCAGTGTATTAAATTGGGGGAAGGAGGGGCAGTGTATTACAGTGGTGATGGGGGTGCAGTGTATTAGAGCGGTGATGGGGGTGCAGTGCATTAGAGCGGTGGGCAGGGTATTAGATTGGGTGGAGCGGGCAGGGTCTTAGAGTGAAGGAAGGAGGGGAAGAATTAGATTTGTGAGCAGTGTATTAGAATGGGGGGAGGGGCCAGTGTATTAGATTGGCTCTGCATAGAGGTGTTGAACGCTCCCCATAGAGATGCTGACTGTCCACGCAGCTTTTCATCACACATGCACAATAGCCTCCCAATGCTTTCCAGTAGGAAAGCATTGGATTGGCTGATATCTTCAAGTTTGATGATCTCAGCCAAAGTGAAGAACACACTCATAGGACTTCAAAATCAACAAGATAATGTCACTTGTTTTTTTACAGCTGTGCAACAGCATACATTCATCATTTCAGTCCCATTGCCAAACTTTTCTTAATATGTCAAGGTAGTTGGACTGAAACATTGGTTATATGCAATTGCACATCTCCTTAAGATTAATTTGCTCTCTTGTGTTTACTTTGAAGCCCTACGAGCGTGATGATGTCCAGTGTCAGTTAGGCAACTTTTTTTGATACTGTGCTTTACTAAATAAATCTACCTTTTTTAATGAAAACTGAAGTTTTTGGTTTTTTTGCGGCCCACATAAACTTAAATCTTGTCTATTTGGCCCGTGTTAGCCTTTGAACTTGACATGCTTGGTCTATAACATGATAACGTAAGGGTCTGGTTTCAAAATTGAATAAATGGCTCAATAAAAAACTGTAGACTTGTATAGAGTTGCAAAAAACGATTTTCCGCTGCAACCTCTAGTTCTTCCTCCAGTGATGTCACCATCCAAGCTGACATCACTCCTACAATCTACTGCTTTTCAAGAGAAGAAATGAATTGGAACTAGGCATGCTCAGCCAAATGAAGTGAGCTTCAGTTGGTTGTTAAGAAAGCGCTTTGAGTGGCTGTCACGAAGTCAGCCACTAGATGCGCATTTAACTTTGGAATGTTTTACAATGCAGGGTTAAAATGACAGGACCACTGCACCAGTACATCTTCACTGAAATAAAGTGGTCTGAGTGAAATTTAGTGCTCCTTTTGAAGAATTCTGCATGGTACTGACTCTAAGCTCTCAACCAAATAAATATGCTTGGTGATTGACAAGGTATGCATGAACTGTGGAGGAGACTGTCTTGGCCCACGGGCCCATATTATTGACTTTTGTGCCACGAGGAAAGCCATGGAAGGGACGTGGGAGCTACATGGACAGCTTGGTAAGCTGTAGAGAACCTTAAAGGTATCTTTGTGAGGCTTTGATAGAGGCTCTCCTCTAAATTTTTCAAGAAAAATGAATAGAAGGAATAAGTAACATATTGCAAAGCTTACAATACGAAAGGAAATTTTATAAAAGAATTAATAGCAAATTATAGACTTTATAACTGAATAATAATTTTATTTTAGTGTTTCCTCTGATAATGGTATGAATTGTTAATCATTTGATTGGCAAGAATCTGAAAAGTGTTTATTATTTCCATGATATTTGAAAAGGCAACTGTACTTTTCAAAACTACTTTTGCACTTTTTAAAGTGCATACAACTCCATCTATACACTGTTCTGGTAGTTTTGCTAGCAAATGTATAGACTGGGTGGGGGTTGAACTATCTAAAAATAGACAATATGCAGAATAATTAATTGATAAAGGAGAGCAGAAGAGACCACCTACAGGCATACAGGCAAGCCCTTCTCTCCACCCATAGCATGTGCTGTGGTTGCTATGGGTCTGCTAGCATTGGATACTAAGAATAAGAAAGAAGTGACTCATGTTACTCCATCCAGATGCAAGCTTTCCGGCAATGAAGCCAGCGTGTCTACATCATGGAGGTGGTCTGCCCTGCTTGGGAAAGCATCCCAAAGCAGGGTAAACCAGTGAAGATTGCACAAGGAGAGAAGGACAGACTGGAGGTGGGTGTTACAAAATTATAATAGAGATTACAGCTGGGAGCGGAGTGTCAGTAAGTCAATCAAAATTCCCTTAACAAGCTTCACTGTAATGATGAAACCTCTTGGAAACATATTTGCAAATCTGCTCTTTCACATATTAAGAAAAGGGTTCAAATACTATAATATATGGCAAGTTGAATAATGGGTAAGAAAATTGAAAGATTTTAGAGATTTGGTAACCAATGGTACTATTATTACTGGTACATGTGGAAAGAAACAAAACAAACAAAAAAACAGTTATTTTATCATATATTATGTGATTAAAAGTTCACCAGGAAGTTTTACAAACGGCTCAGTGGTGCCAATGGTGTTGGTAATTGTTGCTGCCCAGGCGATACTTGCTAAATTGCCTGTTACTAAGCCTTATGAGTAGTGGCTGTATTCAAACTGCAAAATGTCTTCATTGGCAATTGGTAACTACTGTCCGACTTTACTGATAATGGTATCCAGAATATATACCCTTTAACATGCAGTACCGTTTCTGAAGAATTAGCATAGAAGGACAAATAGAAATTTTATAAGACACACTGAATATAAAACTAGATTGTGAGATAAAAAGATTGTGAGATAACATACTGTAGGCTTTAATTAATGAATTAGTTGGTATTTTTGGAAAAGGGGATTTTGTATGTAACATCATGACGCCACCATAGTACATAAAAATCATAGTACATAGTACATAAAAATCAAAGCACTATACCTCAAAGCTTATTGATGCATGCCATTGTGCACAGTGTGCATCTTATCTCCTCCTCCCTTCACTTGCTATTCAGCAGTATAACATAAATTGTACTGTGTGGGCTCCTCAACAGCTTTGAAGGGGAGGAAATAACATTAATTACACTACCTCTGCACCAGATAATGGGATTCAAGGGAGACATGTTTTTATCTATCAGGTCATGAAGAGTTAGATATGTACGGGGCTTTACTTAATCCAGTTTTGTAACGCCGTGCAACACACAACTGATCCCATATATCCCCAAGTGGACAACATACATTTGTTTCTCTAGCATTCAAAATACAGTCACAGCTAAATTCCAAAATAATTACAATAATTTACGTAGTGCTAACATATTAATTAATATTAACAAACATTTAATTCTAACAAAACATGTATGACATATGGGAAGAGTAGGTGAGTAGAGGACTGTTCAAAAGATCTTACAATCTACATGTAAACCATTTGTAAACCAAATTCCTGTAAAAAGATTACTTCACAGAACACGCATACTTACCTATGATGAATAGATTATAAACACTTAAAGAGGAGCACTGACAATCTGGAAAGCTGATATTTTTAGGACAACAATCCTATTGCCCCATTGTGTACAATCATATTTTTAGCCAAGAGAAAACTGTCTAATGATGGCCAAGATTGATAAACAAGTTTCTTGGTCTATAACATGAACTTTAGCTTCTTTATGTAAGGGCGTAGTTATAGACAGTAGGGATGTAATTTTATCTTGCCAAACAAGATTAAGGGTGCACAAAATAGGAAAATTTAAATTTTAACCAATTCCTATCCAGCTTTATTATTTTAATACATTTGCTTATGAAAATGTAAGGATTGCAAATTAGGACATCAAAAGAATAGTGCTAGGAAAAGCTGTGCAGTTCCCACGGTAAATAATACATTCCTTTTGTACATTGCTTTCCATAAAAAGCTTTTTTTTAGCATTTTAATTTTTATGGCTGTGTGATTTAGTTGCACAGAAAAGAGATGTTTTTTGTTAACAATAATTAAAGGTTTTGAGCAAGAGAGGAGCACAATGTAAAAAAATACCCAACAAAGGTGTTTATATGATCCACGTAGAAGTAAGGACAAATAATATTATAGAGTAACACTACATCGTATGACTTTGTACACTGATACACTGGCTGTAACTCAAGAGCGCAAAAAGAAACATCAAACGAAAAATTGCAAGTAATTCTAAGTAATTACATTAATTTTCATTATTGAGAAGCAGCCAAGTTTACCTACTGAAAACATATGAGTATGATGTATTTTCCATAAAAAAATGTATCTATGAACAAACATCTAGCTAGCTGAATGGACTTTAGCTTTGCTTCTCCTTTTCTGTTGTTTCAGGCAAGTATAGGGGATGCAACTAAAATACAGATACATTTACCATTTTCTTAAAACCATACAATTTGCACTGATACATCTTGCTTCTTAAGTGACTAGAGCTATCCTATAAATCAGACAAGAAAGTACATCATTTTTGGATGCCAATTTTGAAGAAAAACAAATTGTAAAGATAGTGAGTGGTTTTGCAGGTCACGCTAAATGTACCCCTTGGCCTTTTATTGTTAGTAAAACACTATTGTGGAATCAATTCTTGTTGTTTGTTCTGTTCAATTATAGAACTGAAGATAATCTGATATTCAGGTTTGATTATACTTTGATCTATAAAGGTCATTTGCAGAACTGTACAGATCAATAAACAATTGGATGAAATTGAATGAACTAGTAATTGCTATGACTAAATGGTGCATCCAATGCCGATATCTGTAATGTACAGGACAATAAGAGCAACATAAAGTCGTCATTTCATAGAAAAGGTGTCCTCAAGGAACCACTATAGGCACCAAGACCCCTTCATCTAAAAGAAGTTGTCTGGGTGCTGAGGCCCTGTAATTTTAATCCTGCAATGCAAAACATCACCATTGTGCATATATGGTTATATTTTCATTGCAGGGTTAAAAACACCTTTAGTGGCTGTCAGGAAGTGTGCCTCAGCTGCATTAACCAAGTGAGTCTCTATTATGTCAAACATTGCATGAGGATGCTGTACTTCCTTTAATGCTGATCAAAGGGAAGCATTTTATTTGACGAGTGTGGTGCTCTGTGCACATGTGCTTCTCATCCCCAATGCTTCTCTGTGAGAAGCATTTCAAAGGATGTGAAGACGAAGAAGAGACTGCTTGCGGGAGTTTCTGCACTAGTAAAACAAAAAAAAGTGAGAAAACCCTTCTTTAACACTTTTAAAATAAAATTCATTTAGGGGGGGTTGAATCTAAATATGCATTAGAACACTAAAGCATTAGGAATACGTGTTAACATTCCCAACATTATAGTATTAATTTAAGATAATTTAAAGATTAACAACATAAACAGATGTGTTAAATAGTACAGTCATGGGAAAAATAAAGTGTACCTTCTTTGAATGCTATGATTTTATATATCAGAGCATAATAACAATCATCTGCTGTTTAGCAGTTCTTAAAGGACCACTATAGGCACCCAGACCACTAGTTTCAGAGAAACTGCTATGTTTACTTTAGGGTTAATCCAGCCTCTAGTGGGGGCCGGAGGGGGGCAGTAGGTCCCTCCCCCCTCATTACATTATGGCCCCCACCCGCCGCCCAGGGGTGGGGGCCAGGGGGGGCAGTAGGTCCCTCCCCCCTCATTATCAATATGGCCCCCACCCGCCACCCAGGGGTGGGGAACTGGGTGGCAGTAGGTCCCCCCCCTCATTATCATTATGGCCCCCACCCGCCACCCAGGGGTGGGGGCCGGGGGGGCAGTAGGTCCCCCCCTCATTATCTTTATGGCCCCCACCCGCCGCACAGGGGTGGGGGCTGGGGGGGGGGGCAGGCCCCCCCTCTCATTATCATTATGGCCCCCACCCGCTGCGCAGGGGTAGGGGCCGGGGACAATAGGTCTCCCCCCTTATTTTACTTTAGGCCCCCACCCATCGCTTAGGGGTGGGGGCCAATAGTTTTACAGTGAGCAGCCACAGGCTGCTCACTGTTTAGTAGACATGCCCCTACTCGCGGTATAGCGAGTAGGGGCATTGGGGAGATTTTAATCTCCCTTGTGCTATTATGGGGGTCATAAAGACCACCATAGAGTGAGGGGGGACCTGGGGGGCTTATGAAGTGGTGGGGAGCACTGCTCCCTGCTGCTTCTATCTTTACATATTACAAGGAAGGAGCTGCATGCCGGTAACTCCCTCCTTGTAATAAACTGAACAAACAAACGAACACTGATATTCAGATACACAGGGTTTGTTTGTTCGTCTGATATTTCTATTCATTCATTCGTCTGTCTGATGAATGAATGGCTGAAATTCCTGTTCGCATGTCCAGGTGTTTCACTGGGCATGTGCGGGAATCTCACAGGCTATCTAGTGTGGGCAGATGACGTATCCCACAGGGACTTCATCTACCCACGCAAAGATGGCGGCGCCCTGAATATAGATCGGGGCAGAAAATAAAGAATACAAAATAGGTAATGTGGGGGGCTTAGGGGCATTTGGGGGTGACTAGGGGGTCAATTAGAGATAGTAGAGGCCGGAGGGGGGTTAAAAAAACAACAACCAAGATTCGGCATTACAGTGCCGCTTTAAATACCAAGATCTTGATAAGGAAGGAAGATATATTATCCTGGTGTGCGAAATAAATAATAAACTTTTTACTTTAGCTAATATATATGCTCCTAATAAGTCTACTATAAAATTTATAACAAAGATTATGAAGAAAATTGATCAAATCAAACAGAGGGTGCTATTAAATATGGGTGATTTCAACTGTGTAATAGACCCTTTTAAAGATAGGAAGAACTATAATGAAAAAAAAAAAAAAGATCAATAAAGGAACTTCAGATAGATTACAAAATTTGATAGATCAATATAATCTTAGGGATATTTGGAGAACGTTTCATCCATTGGAGTTGGACTTCACATGTTATTCAAAAACATTAAATTCCTACTCCAGAATTGATCTTATTCTGGGGGATGTGGCCATGCTATACCTTGTTAAAAAGATCGTAATACAGGATATAACATGGTCAGACCATAACCCAACCATACTGCATTACAAAGATGCTTTTGACAAGTTTCGTAAAGATTGGCGATTGAACGATAATATATTAGAAACATAGAATGTGACGGCAGATAAGAACCATTCGGCCCATCTTGTCTGCCCAATATTCTAAATACTTTCATTAGTCCCTAGCCTTATCTTATAATTAGGATAGCCTTATGCCTGTCCCACGCATGCTTAAACTCCTTAACTGTGTTAACCTCTACCACTTCAGCTGGAAGGCTATTCCATGCATCCACTACCCTCTCAGTAAAGTAATACCTTCCTGATATTTTTAAACCTTTGTCCCTCTAATTTAAGACTATGTCCTCTTGTTGTGGTAGTTTTTCTTCTTTTAAATATAGTCTCCTTCTTTACTGTGTGAATTCCCTTTATATATTTAAATGTTTCTGTCATATCCCCCCTGTCTCATCTTTCCACCAAGCTATACATGTCAAGATCCTTTAACCTTTCCTGGTAAGTTTTATCCCGCAAACCATGAACCAGTTTAGTAGCCCTTCTCTGAACCCTCTCTAATGTATCAATTTCCTTCTGAAGATACGGTCTCCAGTACTGTGTACAATACTCCAAGTGAGGTCTCACCAGTGTTCTGTACAATGGCATGAGCACTTCCCTCTTTCTACTGCTAATACCTCTCCCTATACAACCAAACATTCTGCTAGCATTTCCTGCTGCTCTATTACATTGTCTGCCTACCTTTAAGTCATCAGAAATAATCACCCCTAAATCCCTTTCCTCATATGTTGAGGTTAGGACTCTATCAAATATTCTGTACTCTGCCCTTGGGTTTTTACGTCCAAGATGCATTATCTTGCACTTATCCACATTAAATGTCAGTTGCCACAATTCTGACCATTTTTCTAGTTTACCTAAATCATTTGTCATTTGGCTTATCCCTCCTGGAACATCAACCCTGTTACATATCTTAGTATCATCAGCAAAAAGACATACCTTACCATCCAGACCTTCTGCAATATCACTAATAAAAATATTAAAGAGAATGGGTCCAAGTACAGATCCCTGAGGTACCCCACTAGTGACAAGTCCAAGCTTCGAATATATTCCATTAACTACAACCCTCTGTTGCCTGTCACTCAGCCACTGCCTTACCCATTCAACAATATTGGAACCCAAACTTAAAGATTGCAGTTTATTGATAAGCCTTCTATGTGCAACATTGTCAAAAGCCTTACTGAAAACTAGGTAAGCAATGTCTACTGCACCACCCTGATCTATAATTTTAATTACCCAATCAAAAAAATCAATAAGATTAGTTTGGCATGATCTCCCTGAAGTAAACCCATGTTGTCTCTGATCTTGAAATCCATGTGTTTTTAGATGTTCAGCAATCCTATCCTTTAACATGGTTTCCATCACTTTCCCCACTACTGAAGTAAGGCTTACTGGCCTATAGTTGCCCGACTCCTCCCTATTACCTTTCTTGTAAATGGGCACAACTATAATATTGAACAGATAAAAAATAACTGAACTATTTCACTTGGAAAACAAAAATAAGGGGACATCAGATATTGTAGTATGGTGTGCTTACAAAAGCGTAATTAGAGGCCACCTGATGGGGATGGCAGCCAGAATAAAAAAGAAAGAAGGCCCCCCACTTTTAGAGCTATACATAGTGCTAAATAAATATATAAGAAACATAACAAAAAAAACTTCTACAGAAATAGCAAAGAAAATATCAGAAATAGAACAGAACATAAATGTGCAATTATCCAATAAAATGGCAAAAATGTTAGAATTTTTTCAATATAAATGGTACCAAAAAGGCAATAAGCCAGGAGCGCTAATGACTACTAAGTTGAAAAAGGAAGAAAATAAAAGAGTGATATCTAGAATTAGGGATAAAGATACATACATTATGGCCCCAGAACAAATAGGAGGAACATTCAAAAAAATCTATAGAAATCTATATAACCTACCAGAGGATTTATTTGGTAGTGATGAAGAAATTAAAAAATTATTTGAAAATATAAAGATGCCCAAAATTCTGCCCGACCAATTCGAAACAATAAACTAACCTATATCAGAAACAGAAGTTATTAAAGCAATAAATAAGCTTAAAGAAAGAACTCCCCCAGGCCCAGATGCCTTTACAAATACATTTTATAAAATTCTGAAAGTTCAATAAAAAGAAGAACTCACAAATGTTTTTAATTACATGACAAATACAGGAAGGTGCCCTGGAGAGTTATTGAGCGCAAATATCGATTCCAAAACCAGATAAAGATCCAGAACATACAACATATATACAAGGTGGAGTATCTTACATGTAAATCTGAGGGTGACTCAGATTTACATGTAAGATACTCCACCTTGTATATAATTTTGTAATTTCTATTGTTAGTGAGGCTTAAGGGGACCCCACTTAGGTGTTAAGAGTATCACTCATTGCTAGGATACTTACTGGGATTTTGTATCTATACTGTTTAAAGATCCAGAAATGATAAGCAATTTTAGACTGATTTCATTAATAAACACAGACATCAAAATATTCCTGTCGATTCTTACGGAATGACTGAAATCTGTCATACCAGATCTCATTAACAATGATCAGGTCGGTTTTATGCCAGGCCGGTCATCAGTTAACAATATTCGGAAAGTAATAGACATTTTGGAGGCAACAGAGACCAAAAGGAGACCACTCATTCTCATATCAATAAACGCAGCGAAGGCGTTTGATAGGGTAGGGTGAGCCTTTATGTCAGCCACATTAAAACAATTTGGATTTACAGGTCCAATTCTAAAAGCGGTATCTGCTCTCTGACTCTCTACAGGAAAAAGTAATGGGATTCGGATTTACCTCTCAAATTTTTAACATTAACAACAGGACAGGGCAGGGATGCTCCCTCTCCCCACACTGTTATACATATTAGTATTAGAACTTTTAGCCATTGCTATAAGACAAAATCAAAACATTATAGGCTATAGATATCTGTTGGGGCAGGTTAAACTTAAAGGAACACTATAGTCACCCAAATTACTTTAGCTAAATAAAGCATTTTTAGTGTATAGATCATTCCCCTGCAATTTCACTGCTCAATTCACTGTCATTTAGGAGTTAAATCACTTTGTTTCTGTTTATGCAGCCCTAGCCACACCTCCCCTGGCTATGATTGACAGAGCCTGCATGAAAAAAAAAACTGGTTTCACTTTCAAACAGATGTAATTTACCTTAAATAATTGTATCTCAATCTCTAAATTGAACTTTAATCACATACAGGAGGCTCTTGCAGGGTCTAGCAAGCTATTAACATAGCAGGGGATAAGAAAATCTTAATTAAACAGAACTTGCAATAAAGAAAGCCTAAATAGGGCTCTCTTTACAGGAAGTGTTTATGGAAGGCTGTGCAAGTCACATGCAGGGAGGTGTGACTTGGGTTCATAAACAAAGGGCTTTAACCCCTAAATGGCAGAGGATTAAGCAGTGAGGCTGCAGGGGCATGTTCTATATACCAAAACTGCTCCATTAAGCTAAAGTTGTTCAGGTGACTATAGTGTCCCTTTAATATCTATGTGGATGATATACTACTGATCATTGAAGAGCCAGAGACCTCTATTCCAGAAGTGTTAAAAGATATAAATAGGTACTCTAGAGTATCAGGTTATAAAATAAATTTTGATAAATCGGTAGTTACAGCCAAAAAACCTGAGTAAGAGATCAGTTAATCTCCTTATAAAAATTTTTGGACTTCCAAAGGACAAAATTTTTTGAAATATTTGTGTATACCCATTACATCAGAAGTAAGAGAGTTAATAGAAGGTAATTTCTTACCCTTAATAAAACAAACCAATAAAGATTTATAAGATTGGAGGGTGTTGGGATTCTCATGGTCGGGCAGAATCAATATATTAAGGGCTTATATCTTACCAAAATGGCTCTATTTATGGAGAATGATCCCTCTTAACTGTCCCAAAAATTGGTTACTAATGTTACATGCCTCTTTTTTAAAATTTGTCTGGGATGGAAAAAAACAAGAGTAAAAATGAAAAATTTAGCCAGGATAAGACAAGATGGAGGTTTGAGTTGCCCAGAAATACATCAATGTTATCAGGCTAGTAGATCTCAATAAAAACTTTATAGGTGAAGCAAAATCCAAATGACATATAATTAGAGATCTAGCAAGTTGGTGAGATATATTTGGGGCAAAAAAGTCAGACTAAAGAATAGAATAATAGATGCACTTCCAATCTTAGTGATTAATGATATGCTAGATAATATTAAAGGACCACTATAGGCACCCAGACCACTGCAGCTTAATGAGGTGGTCTTGGTGCCTGGTCCATCTAGGGTTAACCCTTTTTTCTATAAACATAGCAGTTTCAGAGAAACTGCTATGTTTATGTTAGGGTTAAGCCAACCTCTAGTGGCTGTCTCATTGACAGCCGCTAGAGGGCTTCCACGTTTCTCACTGTGAAAATCACATTGAGAAGATGCCAGCGTCCATAGGAAAGCATTGTAAATGCTTTCCTATGGACTGGCTGAATGCGCGTGCGGCTCCTGCCGCGCATGCGCATTCAGCCGAAGAGGAGGAGAAGAGGGAGGAGAGGAGGAGAGGAGGAGGAGAGCTCCCCGCCCGGCGCTGGAAAAAGAGGTAAGTATAACCCCTTCCTCTTCATCCAGCCCGGCGGGACGGGGACCCTGAGGGTGGGGGCACCCTCAGGGCACTATAGTGCCAGGAAAACTAGTATGTTTTCCTGGCACTATAATGGTCCTTTAAGATCAACTCTTGGAAGAGCAAGGGAATAAATAAAATCATAGATATAGCAGAGGAATATAAAATCAAGCCCTTTCAACAAATAAGTGAGGAATTCTGTATCCCACCAAATGATATATTTAACTACCTTAGAATTAAAGGGTTTGTCTCAGTGTATATGATTAAGAATGGAGAGTGTAAAATAGACGGGATTATTCAACCTGTCAAACTAAAAAACAGTAAAAATATGCTGTCTAAATCTGTTAAAGTCTTATATAAGTTAAGACATGATAAACTTTCCAGGGCACTTGAAAAGTGGGAAAAATATCTTCCTATCCAAATATATGAGGAAGTTTGGAAAAGTTCTTTTAATAAATTATATAAACGTCCACTGCTTAAATTTTACAGATTTACAGTTTAAACTTTTGAATAGATGGTACTTGACACCGAATCTTCTAAATAAAATATATGCAAATACATCCAATAGATGTTGACTGTGCAACATTGATAAGGGCACCTTATTACACATATGGTGGTACTGCCAACCGATATATACTTATTTGAAAGATATAATTACATTAATTGATATGAAAGGAAATAAATTAGATACGGGGATAATTTTATTAAATTTAATTGAGTCAAAAATTAAAATAAAGGATTCAATGTTAATTTTACACATCATTACAGCAACCAAATTACTGATAGTACGGAACTGGAAAAATGAGAAGTGATAGCACAATTAGTATGGCAAGCAAAAATGGAAAGAGGCTTCTTAGTGAACTTAGAAAACCACTACACGCAAATAGAATATTGGGATACTTGGATAGATAAATTATAATTTTTAAAATAAAATCACAGAGGGTCTCTCATCCAGGTATATGGAATGAAACAAGAAAGGGGACAGAGAGCTGAATAGTATATTATGAAGTAATGGAGTGGCAAGGGGTTTTCCCATACACCCGCCTTCCATGACAAAAAAAACAATTAAATAAAGAGGGAATGGATGGGTCAAACGGGGTTTAAAAAGAAAAATTAATGACGATAGTTCAATCAAAGAGACGAAAGGGCTCTCTCATTCCAAATAAAGATAGGGATAAATCAGATAAGAAAGTGAGACCAAAAGGGTTATTATAGAGATAATTAGGATAGGCATGGGGTAGGGGACAGGAGGAAAGAAACCCCAGGTTTCCCATGAAGTTTTACTATAGTTAAGAAAAGAAGTATTGTATTAATGATGATAGAGAGACCTCAAAAATGCTTATTTTATGTAATATTTATAATAACTATACATTGGTAAGGTATCTATATAAATTATTATTTTTTTAATTCACATTTCCTTCAAAAAGTTGCCGTATCTCATGTTATAAGCTTCACACTGAGAAAAGTAAAGTCAAGAAGGTTTCTTACCACACAAACAGTGGGATAAGATATAATTATCCTAGTAAAAAGTGGAGTGTACTGAGTGGAAGGAATGAACCGCTTCAGATAAACCCAGTGGAGCACTAAAAACTGTTTTACACTTACCCTCTATAGGGAAATATAGGAGTACAGAAAGTAACTATAAGGGAATAAAACAACAGAATATGGTGTAGTATATAAGGGTAATGTAGTGGATAATATTATATATGTAACACACTCACATGGCTTAGAGCAGGCTTCCCCAAACTCCGGCCCTCCAGATGTTGCTGAACTACAACTCCCATGATTCTATGAATTAAATAAATAGGCTGAGAATCATGGGAGTTGTAGTTCAGCAACATCTGGACGGCCAGTGTTTGGGGAAGCCTGGCTTAGAGCCTTGGGTGGATAGGCTCAAGTCACACTCACAGTGGTATATTTAGCAAATACCAAACCTCTTCTTATATATGGATCCAAGTACTCAGAGAAAAGACAAATAAATTAAGCAAATGCTCCAAGTGTACATAAGTACATAAGTAGTGAAAAGTGATGCAAATTGAATGCTCACCTTCTGGAGAGCCAAATAAGCAGGGCTCTCAGTGTAAAAAGCACTGTGCCTTTAAGAGGGCACAACTCTTTGATAGCAGGAATATACAGGAACTCACTGGACTTGTAAAAAAAAGGCTATTGGGAGGCGGAGCCTGACCGCCAAGCCGACCAGACGCGTGGAATGCGGGCTGCGACACTATCGGCCAATCGAGGGATTAAACCCGGCAATCAGACTGGACACGGCATATAGTGCCCAGATCACCCGAACGGCAACCTGCTGAGCTGAAAGATACCCAACTCGGACGACTCCGCGACCGGGAGCATGCAAAACGACCTGCTGCCTACTACAGACGAAGCTGGAGGGAGACAGCTGCTCTCCCATCTCCAACAAGTCAAAACAATAACACCAACGCACCTACCCTCCCTATGGACCAGTGGGGGTGATCCTGGTCCCTGATGGCCTGATACACACAGGCAGTCCAGGCACGGAGGATTTTGCCTATCAGTAAAGCGACACTGCTGACTCCAAGATGGCGCCACAGCCTGAACCTCGAAACCTACCACGGCAACACACAGACAGCTCCAGCTATCTCAGCTTCTCAATGACCTCGCTGGAGGCTATATTAGGAAGGAAGGAAAGAAAGAAGAATCGTCAAGGCGGACTCGCGCGAAGGTACTGGGTAGGCCCTCTCCGGGCACCAGCATCGAGTTAAAGCCAGTCTCCCTCAGGGAATACCCTCCTGGACAGGGGGCCACCAAGGGAACGCCCGCTGAAACACTGTCCAAGTAAGTGGAGGCCAGTCGGCCTGAACTGGAGTCATACCACCAGGCCCTCACATAACCCCGCTCGTGGGAAGAACTTGGACTCACAGAGCTCCCAGGTTAGTGGCTCAGAGGTGTTGGCCCCCACAAAGATCCACCCCCGATCACATCTTAGCCATACTCACAAAAGATACATTCACCACAGTGAAAGACTCTTACCCAAGGCCTCCATGTGGAGTGGGCTGAAGGCTTCTGAAGGACACTCATGTTTTTTGTTAATTATCCTATTAACTAGGATGGTTTTGCCACTGATGACAATATACCTTTAAGGTCATTTGAAATAATACCAATAATGTTCAATTTCAATGCATTTAATTTGTGTAACAATGAAAGGTAACTGCTGTTTCTGAAGCTCCTTCCCTGTCTGAATTCAACAATGGTATTCAACCTACATATGTAGCTAAGTCAGAAAAATGCTTTATTGTTCATAGCAGGCAACTATTAAACAATGCCACCCAGGCATACAGCATATGAGCATCTTAGAAAGATAAGGCAGGATTGAATTATAGAAATAATTTAAAAACATACTTTGATCTCATATCTTAAGTTTGATAGTGCTCCATTCTGTATCACTAGAAGGCTACAAGGAAAAGAGCAAATAAACTTGGCTTGTTAAAACAGATAATGTGAGTGATAAGGGGGAAACTTACAAAATATGAAAAATCCTGTGGATTAATGAAATATATATATATATATATATAATAAAAAGGAAACCATATATGAACAAGTGGATTACAAATTCTAAACAAAACAAGCAATAAATCATATACCACATTTACGATTATCTAGTAACAAGTTAATCAGATCAATTAATCACCCAAAAAATCCACTTAGAAGGGGCTTGCTAATCTGATTTAAATGCCATATAAAAGTTACTACAGAGTAACGCATAAAAATTAAATGGGAAACACTTCCCCCTTAAAAGCTTATATATAGCTATATATATATATATAGACAAATCAATAGATGTTTGGCAGATGGCTGGCGTTCTGTATGCTCACGGAATCAAGTGTTTATGGGTAGGGAGTTTACACAGTGCATGGTAGCAGCTACTTTTCACTAGAAAACCCCTACGGGAATAGCTTACTACAGACTTTATCAATAAACAAATAAACAGTGTAAAAGCTAAATAGAAGGTCATTCAAATATTTTAACAAAAGGTAAATGAAGGTTATGCCTTCTACTTAATCCTTTCATGAACAATAGAAAGTCAGGACTATCACAATTACAAGTATTTTGTCTCACCCTGGCCCTAAAAGAATTAACAGAAAATTAAAATAAAATCATTTTAGCAGGGTTTGACAAATTTGCATTGAATCTAGAACATAGCTTTTTAAAAAAAATGGCTCCTAACTTTTTAAAGGGACACTATAGTTACCAGAACAACTACAGTATATTGCATTCTTCTCATGAGCAGAATCACTCCCTTCAGGCTTTTTGCAATAAACACTGTTTGTTTGTTTTTAGAGATAAATCCATTGGCCACTCCTCAGATAGAGGAGCTAGAGGTGCTTCCTGGGGCAGTAACTGCTATTCAGTTTCTCCACGCTCTGCATGGAGACACTGAACTTTCCTCATAGAGATGCATGGATTCAGTGCATCTCTATGAGGAGATGCCGATTGACCAGGGCTGTGTTTGACTTGTGCTGACTCTGCCCCGATCAGCCTCCTTGACAGTCTCAGCCAATCCTATTGGAAAGCATTGTGATTGGCTCAGAGAGTCACTTCTGATGATGTCATGAAGCAGGCAGATCAAGGGCAGAGACAGCAGCTGCAGACCATGAATATAAGTAAGATTTTACTTATATTCATGCACCCATGCAGGGGGGCTAGATGGGGGGTTTAACAAAGCCTAATTTTCAACAACAAAAATCCAATTCTAAAAGGGTAACTATAGTCACCAGAACCACTACAGCTTATTTTAGTGGTTCTGGTATCTATAGCCTGTTCCTGCAAGCTTTTCAATGTAAACACTGGCTAGTAACACCTCTAGCGGAAGTCACTCAGATGGCCACTATAGTGCTTCCTATCTACATTCAGCATCTTCACGCTCTGCATAGAGGCGCTGAATGTTGCACATAGAGATGCATTAAGCCAATGCATCTCTATGATGAGATACTGATTGGCCCAGCATTTTGCCATACATCTGTAATACTGTAATGATTTCCTATGGTCATAGGCGTGCGCAGCCTATTGCATTAGGGTGTGCACCCTAAAGCACAAGCACACGCCGCATATATATATATATATATATATATACATATACATACACATACATACACATATATATACACATACACACACTGCTGTGTGTGTGTGTGTGTGTGTGTGCTGTGTGAGGGTGCTGTTAGTGTGATGTGCGTCTGACGGTGCTGGTAGTGTGCTATGTGGGTGAGGGTGTTTGTGTGTGCGTGCTTGTGAGGATGCTGTTAATGTACTGTGTGTGAGGGTGCTGTTTGTATGTGTGTGTGCGCTTGTGATGTGCTGTTAATGTACTGTGTGTGAGGGTACTGGTAGTGTGCTGTGTGTGTGTTTGTGAAGGTACTGTTAGTGTGCTGTGTGTGTGTGTGTGTGTGAGGGTGCTGTTTGTGTGCTGTGTGTGAGGGTGCTGTATGTGTGTGTGGGTGCTATGTATGTCTGTGGGTGCTGTATGTCTGTGGGTGCTGTGTGTCTGTGGGTGCTGTGTATGTCTGTGGGTGCTGTATGTGTGTGGGTGCTGTGTATGGGTGCTGTATGTGTATGGGTGCTGTATGTGTGTGGGTGCTGTATGTGTGTGGGTGCTGTATGAGTGTGGGTGCTGTGTATGTCTGGGTGCTGTATGTCTGTGGGTGCTGTGTATGTCTGTGGGTGCTGTATGTGTGTGGGTGCTGTGTGGGTGCTGTATGTCTGTGGGTGCTGTGTATGTCTGTGGGTGCTGTATGTCTGTGGGTGCTGAATGTCTGTGGGTGCTGAATGTGTGTGGGTGCTGAATGTGTGTGTGCTGTGTGTCTGTGGGTGCTGTGTATGGGTGCTGTGTGTGTGGGTGCTGTGTGTATGTCTGTGGGTGCTGTGTATGTCTGTGGGTGCTGTGTATGTCTGTGGGTGCTGTATGTCTGTGGGTGCTGTATGTCTGTAGGTGCTGTGTATGTGTGCTGTATGTGTGTGTGGGTGCTGTATGTGTGTGTGGGTGCTGTGTATGTGTGTGGGTGCCGTATGTGTGTGCGTGCTGTATGTCTGTGGGTGCTGTATGTCTGTGGGTGCTGTATGTCTGTGGGTGCTGTGTATGTGTGTAGGTGCTGTGTATGTCTATGGGTGCTGTATGTGTGTGGGTGCTGTGTATGTCTATGGGTGCTGTGTATGTCTGTGAGTGCTGTATTTCTGTGGGTGCTGTATGTGTGTGGGTGCTGTGTATGTCTATGGGTGCTGTGTATGTCTATGGGTGCTGTGTATGTCTGTGAGTGCTGTATGTGTGTGGGTGCTGTGTATGTCTATGGGTGCTGTTTATGTCTGTGAGCGCTGTATGTGTGTGGGTGCTGTGTATGTGTGGGTGCTGAATGTATGTGTGTGCTGTATGTGTGCTGTATGTGTGTGGGTGATTGTGGGGGTGGAGGTGGGGGTACATTACTTGCTATCCCCCCTCCCTTCTTACCTTTTGTAGGGAGGGGGGATCGTGCTGCTGCTGGTGGTCCAGTGGAGAGTGAACTCTAGCCCCTGTGGGGCTAGAGTTCACTCTCGCGAGATTTGAGCGTTGCCGTGGCAACGCTCATATCTCGCGAGAGGAACCCGGCGGAGCTGCCGGCAATAGCTCCGCCCGGTCCTCTCCTGCCTCCCTCCCTGCATGTGGGTCAGTGGGGAGGGAGGCTGAGAGCAGAGCCGGCGCTCAGATAGCGCCGGCTCTGCATGAGCCGACAGGGAAGATCCTGAGATCTCCCCTGCCGGTCTCAATATACATAGGCGTGCCGCGGGGATTAGGGTTGAAGTTGATACAATGATGTTGTATGTAGGTGCACATTGAATTGATTGTCACAGCAATGAAAGTCAGCATGGTTAACATGATATCATAATTTATCCCTTTACCTATATAGACACTTGCTATAATTAATGGAGAATTATTATTAACAGGAGACCCTTCAGTGAACAAAGTATATCTTAAAAAAAACATTGGTAATATATCATCTACATTGATAAACAGACTGAAAATCAAACTTTAAGAGCTTCAGTTTGGATATAATATTTTCACAATATTCTGATAATTGTATGCAGTGTGATAAAGTGAAGGCAGATAGGCCTTTTAACCCCAGGGGAAGTACGTGTAGTTTGTGTGTTGCACAACACAAAGCTTTGTTTAGTTATGGGCCCCTGGGGTGGAGCATTTGGAGAGAAGGGTGGGCCAATGCTCCACTCCACAGTTTAGTGGTTTTCTGGGGAGACATAGATCCAGGCCAGGGTTTTTTGGACCGTCTCCAACCCACTGCTCAGCTGCAGTTAATCAGCTGTTGCAGTGGGAATAAACCCCTCCCTGCTAGGCAGGTAATGGGGAGGGATTGCTGGCTTCCTCCCAGGAAGCAGGTAGGAGAGAGGCTGTTCTCTCCAGATGGAGAGTCAAGGAGACTAGGCACTGGGAGTGCAGAAAGGAAGCAGTCAAGGCTGGCTTGGAGCACTGGGAGTGCAGGAGGAAGCAGTCAAGGCTGGCTTGGAGCACTGGGAGTGCAGAAAGGAAAGCAGTCAGGGCAAGGCTGGCTTGGAGCACTGGGAGTGGAGAAAGAAAAGCAACAGGCTAGCTAGCAGAGTGTTGCTATCTAATAAGGTTGGTGCAGTATGTTTTGTTAGTTTAACCCTGATAGAGAGGGTTATTCAAAGTGAGTCAGTGCTCAGACGAGCTAGGTTTTTGTTTAAAGGGAAACCTGTTATATTTATGTTTGCATTTGCTGCTGCCTCATATGTAAACTTACAAATAAAGTGCCTGGAATGAAGTTGCATTAAAAGACTGTGCATGTTTTGCCCTAGAGGACCGTGCTACCTGCTGACAAGGATCACAGCAGCAATAAGCAAATCAGTACCTACAGTAACTTAATTGGATTCAGCCTTGTTTGCGTATTGTTGCATGGTATGCTGGGAACATGATGGCAAAATACTATGTTAATTCTGGGCTTTAGCCCATTCACTAATAACATAATGATTGCAACAAGCCTGTCCCTTGAGGGGCTGTACCCCTGCTAGCACCAAGGAGATCCAGGTATTGTTTGAAAACTGACTTCATTGTATCAACCAGGGCTATTATTAGTATATTCCAAAGTGGATTCTTACTTAATTAATCCAGCTTTCAATAAGATGCACTCAAAATTATATTGTGTTAGAAAACAAAAAATATATGTGTATATAAAAAAAAATACTAATATATCAAAATTACAAAATATTTTCAAAATATATGATTTTAACTTCTTGGCTGATAGGAAATCTAATGGCTAGTGTAGGACTCACCTTTTGGGGCTTGTCTTGATGTGGCAGGTGATCTTATATTTAAATGGCCATTGGAATAAAACGAAAGAGCCTCCATTTTGTTTAAATGTACATAGGGATTTAGGCCACGGCTCAGGTAACGTTCTCTTTGTTTTTATCATTTTAAATGTTTATCCAAAAATATTAAATAAATTTGCAAAGCTTATCCAAAATTATTACATCTAAGCCTTAAAGAACCTATAGGCACCCAGACCAGTTCAAATGAATAAAGTTGTCTGGGTGCCAGGTCCCCTTAGTTTTAACCCTGCAGCTGAAAACATCGTTTCAGAGAAACAGTTCCAACTTCTTCTAATCATCCGCAGCAATATCAGCCCACTGTTGCTCTCTCCTGGTGCTCCTCCTACCTCTCCCAGCGCTCTTTCAGTGTTTCTTTCTCTGGCTCTACTTCTCCTCCCCAACTCCTCTCTGTTGGTGTCCCCCAAGGTTCAGTCCTTGGTCCCCTACTGTTCTCCATCTATACTGCCTCCCTTGGTAAACTCATTAGCTCTTTTGGCTTCTAATATAATTTCTATGCGGATGACACGCAAATCTATCTGTCCTCTCCTGATCTCTCCCCGTCCCTCTTGACTAGTGTCTCTGACTGCCTCTCTGCTATTTCTGGCTGCCCACTTCCTTAAACTCAACTTGACCAAAACTGAAATTCTGGTCTTTCCTCCCTCAAGTGTTGATACTACTGTGTCTCCCTCCCTCCAAGTCAACGGTGCTACCATCAGCTCCACCACACAATCTCGCTGCCTACGTGTTCTCTTTGACTCTGACCTCCACTTCACGCCTCATATTCAGTTTATCGCCAAATCCTGCCACTTCCATCTCAAAAACATTGCAAGCATCCGTCCCTATTTAATGCCAGATGCGACTAAGGTGCTGGACAATTCCACTGTCCTTTCTCGCCTTGACTACTGTAATCTGCTTCTTAGTGGTCTTACGTACTCCCAGCTTGCAGTTACAGTTCATAATGAATGCCGTGGTGAGACTTGTCTTCCTGTACGCCCGCACCACTCAGGCCACATCCTTCTGTCAGTCCATACATTGGCTTCCTGTAAGATATAGGGCTAAATCTAAAATTATGCTTCTTGCTTTCAAATCTCTACAAAATGCTGCTCCCACCTATCTATCCTCCCTAATACACATGTATGTCCCGTCTAGGCCCTCACGCTCTATCTTCTGTCCGTACTCCCACCTCTGATGCTCGCCTTCAAGACTTCTCCAGGGCTGCACCGTTCCTGTGGGACTCACTTCACTCCTCCGTTAGATGCTTACCCATTCTCCACTCTTTCAAAAAATCATTAAAAATCCACTTCTAAATAAAAGCGTTACAATTAAACTGTTAATAGCTCCCGACTGATTCCTCTCTTGCAACTGTCATTAGTCTAATACTTTCCTTAC